>VHKM01000922.1:0-587500 GCA_007210695.1 Neogobius melanostomus | reverse complement strand
CGGCGAGACAGACCCGGGATTAACACAGGTTTACTGTAAATACAGGCTCATTAAGGAGGCGGCGGCCGGCCAATCACAGCGCAGGGATCGGCCCACGCCACGGCCACACGTTTATATTATCTTGAAAATAAAGTGTTTTATACGAAAAATGACTCAGGTTTAAATGTGTGCTTTTATTTTTTTGATATAAAAAACAATATATATATATATAACCTACTCTGGTTACCTTGTGTTTTGCTTTTCAAAACTCAATAAATCCCACTGCAAGACTTCAAATGTGTAAATGTGCAAGTGCATTTCAATAAAGACTCAATTGCTCCAAATAAGAGAATTTGACCTAAATGTAAGCCATTCTGACTTAAGTAAAAATAAAATGTATTTTTGGGCTTGAATTAAAATCGATTTTTTTTTTTTTATGTTGACCGTAATGTTCACAGTAACATGTTTATGTTTGCACTGATTCAGTGTTTCTCCACACATTTATTTGGGAAATTGATTTCAAGGGACATTTTCCTCACACTGTGCCGACAGTTACCCTGGAAAAAATGCCATCCTATCTGGGATAACTGGCTGGAAACGTGCTTGAATTAGGACGATTTGAATTTATTCCATTTATTTTTCACTTGTTCAAAAACTAAACAAGATCCAAATCCTTCTGAGTAAATCTTTGTAAATACTACATCACAACATTAAACCTGGCTCTGTCCATTATTAGATTTTGTTGCCGAAAAAACTATTTGGGCTATTTTTAAAATATCTTATTTTAAAATGAAAACATTCAAGGACAGTAAACTTGCAGTACATTTTTTTAAACGTGTATTTTGATCAAACAGGACAAAGAAAACATGAAGATATCGATGCACAAACGTTTGCTCATAAATTTACCAAAAACATGGTGGAAAATGGTTGATCTAGACATTTATGTTGAGCGATTTCGCTGCACATCTAACACACATAACTCACTTATTATCAGCAAATGGGACTTAGAAAACATCGAACCAAAAACGGAGAGAAAATGAAACAGCTTTAGTGCAAAAATTCACTGACAAAACTTAAAAGTAACGCTGGAGAAACAGACTGATATTTTGCAAAAGTTCTTTTCCATCGATGCCTTAAAAAGTGTCAATTCAATGGCATTTTCTGCAATCTTTGGACAAACATGTATTTATTTCATCTCTGCTCAGTCGCAGATCTTTACAAACTTAAAATGGTAAAAGAGCAGATGCGGAAAAACTGGGGAGAAATTGTCAAACTTTGTGGAGCTCAAAAAGGCGTGACCGGATTAGTCACAGTCTGCTGCCGTTGGAGAACTCCAGAGCCCGAGCTTTGCACTTCCACTTTTCACACGCAAAATATCCAGACTTTTCAGGAGGAATCATTACGTTTGCAGTTTGAAAAGTTGAATCTATTTGGCTTTTGTGATATCTGGCTTTGCAGACTGAGACGATACGGGTCTGAAGTGGCGCTGAAGGTATGTACTGAAACGTGAAACAAAACGTGAAATTCCTGAACTTCTCCAGGTCCAAACCAGACTCCAGACTCAAAGCACTTTTAGTCTTTGTTTTGGAGCAGAAATCTGGAATTGCAGCGTGAACAAAGACTGCAGATATTTGGGAAAGAGCCTAATCTTTTTCTCATTTATATGAAGTATATAGACAACATTCTGAAGGGCTTTTTTCCGAGAGATTTTTTTAATATCTAATTCCTGCCTGATTTATTGAGCTCTGAACCCCCACAAAACCAAGGCAAAATAGATTTTTAAAGATTTTTTCATTTATATTGGGCTGATTCAAAAACTACCGTAAATTTCGGCCAATTAAGCACACCTTACTAAAAGCCGCGTCAGCTAAATGTGCGGCCTGTACACATACAGGCCGCACTGGAATACAAGCCGCTGGTTTTCATAGTGCCGTGCATCCACTCAGAGCGGCTCATCCACATGAGGAAGAAGAGAAAAAAAGTAGCGGCATATAGGCCGGAAATTACGGTAAACATGATCCAAAATCCTATTGAGCAACCTCTAACTGATAAATCAACAAAACTTGTAACACTTCAGATTACAGCCCGCAAGTTACACGTGTAGGTACAGGTAACAAGACAGTAATTACAAGCTTCGGTGTAACAAAGATGTACAAGGCGTAACTACGGTGTAACAAAGATGTGTGTAACAGATTTTTACACTTCAGTTACGCCTTGTACATCTTTGTTACACCGTAGTTACGCTTGTAATTACTGTATTGTTACCTGTACCTACACGTGTAACTTGCAGGCTGTAATCTGAAGTGTTACCATAAAACAATTTGATTTTGTTGGTGAAAATATTAGCAATTTTGGCCTATCTTCCCATATAGAATGCCTTGTTTTTATATGAAAACATGAAATGACAGAAAACCTTCAATACATTTTTCCCTCATACTGATGTCAGTAATTTACAGCATTTCATTATTTTATCTTATTCACCTGCACAAACTGTTTTCATTCATTGTTACACAAAATCTCATCATACTGACATGTTTCAAAGGATCAAAATGAGTCCCGCTGTAAGTTCGGATCATTTTCATCAAAAATGTAGCAGCTTTTGGCGATTAGGTCTCGAATAAAAGTCGTTTTCTGCCCAGCGACATAAATCACATCGCTGCAAACGCAACAAATCAATGCATTAATACTTTCTCAAGATTTGCAAATGTTGGATTAAGCCGAGGATTATACCATTTGAGCAGATAGTGTAAAATGGGCATAGACTTCAATTTCTGCAAAACAAGCAGTATTTGGGTTTTGGACCTTCATTGTTATGTATTTGCCATGAGTTTATGGCGTAAAAGATCAAACTGTGTCATTATTTTCAAAGATATTCAGACTGGGAAAGAAAATCTTAGTAGTTGTGGCGAACCATCACCAGAGTCAGCCAAATCCTGGCAAAACGATCAATACCAAGAGACTAAGAGCATCCCAATATGAAGTTCTAAAATGCAGGTGAATGTGTGAGCGACGTGAAGCCTCTGCAATGCAGCACGAGCGAAGCCTGTGCTGGTGAGATCTGGCCACGCACACGGCACCATTTCAGCCTAAACGGATCCAAATCTCCACATAAATCCCCCACCTCGACTCATTCACGGCCTCTTTTCCAAACTACACTCACATGTACGGTCAGAGGAGTGGACAACCGAACCAAGAGCGGTGAAATGAGGGTTTTTTGCTTAAGTTTGGCCGATGTGCCATGACACTGCAATGCACCAGCACACGCCAACGCAGCGCCACAGAGGGAGATCTGCCTCGGCAAAAACCGAACGAAGAAACATGTCAGAACAGGAAGGATGTCACTTTGTTTGGCTAAAAGTTGTCAATGAAGATCCAAAGACATTAAGCCCAAGAAAATAAGCTGAAATGTTTGGCACAGCTCAAGTTCTGCTTCGTTTTGGTCAGAATTTAGATTACAATTGAACAACACTCATTAATCTCACTAATCTCACCAAACCCGACAAGGTGTGGTTTAAAAATGCAGAACGGAGTAGGCTATTCTTTGTTATGAATGCACCGATTTGACACTGGTATTGGATATTAGAGCCGATACTGGATACGAAACCGATATCTGTTTTGGCTCTCACGATTCTAAAAACACAACTTTTACCAACTTTTACCTCAGTGAATATGGACCTCATTCTGAAGCTCTGAACCTCCAGAATGAGATCACTGAGTTAGTTTTAACCTCCACAAATACATTTTAGATCGCGGTGCAAAGTGCTGCGCATAGCAACAGTATGCTAATGTTAGCAACAGTATGCTAATATGTTTGTTAAGTGGTGACATCACAGCTGTATTTCCAGGTCCGTGTAGACCGGCAGATGTGCGAGAAACTATGAAAAAAACTCTTTAATACCACAATCAATATTTCTGAAACTCAGAGAGTTACTGAACATACTTATTTATAAGGCCCAGTAGCCTAAAATGCTGTACCTACTGCTATAAAAGTAATACTTACCAAAATCGCTACATCCGGGTTTAGCGGAGAAAAATGCTAAAGTCCGAGTCAGCGCAGCAGCTCCGCTAAACCCGGAAGTAGCAACTTTAGTAAATATAACCTTTTTAGCAGTAGGTACGGCATTTTTGGGTAATGAGTCTAAGAAATTAGTAGAATCTGAGAATTAGTAAGAGTTTTTTTCTCGCATATTTGCCGGCCAGCACGGACCCGGAAGTGGAAGTGGTGACGTCACACTTAACAAACATATGATAGCAACAGTACGCTAATGCTAGCGACAGTGTGCTTATGCTAGCGACAGTATGCTAATGTTAGCAACAGTAATGCTAGCGGCTCTCATCAAGAGTGGGGCTTTGAAGTGTGACATCACACACAATAAGCTACATCCAGGTTCAAACTGTTGACAGTTCCATAAACAAACACAGCAAAAAACACAACTTTATCTGAATCTCCTTATCTCCATGTCTCCAAGAAAAGTAATTTTTATAATTAAATTAAGCCTTAATTGTGTATTTTCTTTAGTTTTTCCAGTGTCAAAGTAAAATTCCTTTGCGATCAGATGTTTAGAAAGCGCCTTGTAGTCGGCTCTACAGCAGGTTAAAATCAGCTAGATCCTGTTACAGAGTTCAGGACTGTGCTCTCATATCACTAATTATGGTATTTTCAGCAATAATAAACTAATGGAGATTTTAAAAGGTAAAACTACTGGAGTTATTGTTCACATTAAAACATTTGGACACTACAGTGTGTTCGATGGATTTACCAGCAGTGACTCAACAGCTAACAGAGCTGTTCCACAGCTTCTAATTCCACTTTTTACACTGTTTTCAGTTCATGTTAAGTCTATGGAAAATGCAAACATGGCGGATCTCCATGGTAACAGTGCATTTTCCCGAACTACAGATGACTGGCAACTCTAAGTTCTAAATGGTATTTAGAAGTTGTAAACTCGGAGATGTCCAGACTGCTCCGAGTTCGGAACCGAGATGAAGGTAACCATGGCAGCCCCCAGTGGAGTAGTGCAGCTAAAGATAAAACTGAAACAAACTGAACAGGTCAGACCTTGCTGGTTCAGAGTCATTTGTGAGAAGAAGAGAAACCAAAAACAGGCCAAATTTTGAGAATTCACAGTAGAGGTGGGTATATCATCTATAAGATCAAATCAAAATTGCTGTTTGGAAGATATGGTAATTTACAATATTGAGTTTATCTTCAATGTTGAGAAATGGGGTTGGGGGGGGAGATTGTTTGCTCAGGACAATGATCTTTTATCAACGTTTTTCTATCATTTCAAATTAATGAAGAAATCAAGTGTTGCTTGGTGCAGTATCAGAAACAGACAAACAGTGAACACATTGATTTTGTCTGGAAAATGTGTAGTGTCTGCGACGGTCTATGCAGAGTACATGAGTGTAATCACGTATATATGTACAGTACACGTTTGCTCCAAACTTCATGAAACCTGGCGTTCAAGACATGAAGGATTCAACAATACATCAGAACTGTAAGAGGGTTAGTCTTCGTCTATCACAGACACTTTGATTGTAGCTGGCTCAGTAACATTGTGTAATAATTCGTACCAATGTAGTACATACACAATGGAATAATGTGTATTAGTAGTTTGGAGGTAAGACCTTTAGGGTTAGGGTCATGAATGAATGAAGAACTGTATTGCCATTATGCAATTATACAAAGACTGTAAAGTTTGGAGTCTGTAGGAGCTACTAAAGCGGAGAAGTTGGCCGTTGAAATTTCAATTTCTCAAATACATCTGTGGAGCAACATTGAATCAGTGCAACAATGAACACGTTATTTTGGAGATATGTTTTTATGATAACAGCCCAATTAGCCCAACACTTGACAATTGAAAATGTGTAGTTTTGCCTTCACATGTCTCCCCTTCATAGACTAAAATAGTCTTGTACGGGTTTAGAATAAATGCTCTTATTTGGGCGGCAGCTTAATATTCTGTCCCCTTAATATTAAGTCTTGTGTTAAGTTTATGTTTGTATTTTGTGACATGTTGGGCAGCCCAAGCAGAACGGACATGACTCCACTGGAAGAGTTTATCCAAGGACACATTCACGACTGCACATGGACTCGCTCACCATGAATACGGCTACTACCATTAACTGCTGCTACTACTACTACTACCACTACTACTACTACTACTACTACTACCACTACTACTACTACTACTGCCACTACTAAGATTCTATCTGACATTTTATTTATCCAAATAGATTTATTCACACGTTACTGTTCCTGGGCCCATTCTGTGCACTCTTTGTTGTTGCTGTTTGGTGCATTTCTTTTTGATGCAACAAACATATCCATTTCCATTTTGTTCCATGAGCGGTCAAAGCTTTAAACCTAAATATCTCAGGCCTACTTGGATTCTATGGAAAGCAGAAAAATAGTACCGACTTAAAATGACAAGTTGTTTGGATGATGATTCAACGCTTAACTCAACCACAATGAGCCGAGGAACACAGTGTTTACGTTCAGTTTAAGGCGCTGCAGGTGAAAAGGGAAACTTTTTAAATTTAAAGATTGAATTTGAATTGAAATTGTAAAAATGCCCATAATTTCTGCAGCGAAATCTAAATAATGGATTGAGCCAGGTTTAAATGTATGGTTTTATACTACTGTAGTTGCAAAGATAATTTCAGAGGGGTTTTGGATGTTTTGTTTGAAAACAGGCTATTTAATGGTGGAAAAACTTGCAATAAATCAAATGACGCCTCATTTTTTGAAATTCAATACTTAATATATCAGGCTAGGAATGAGATATTCTTCATATAGTTGAATCAAAGACGGGGCAGTTTGGAGCATGTCGAAGCGATATTGTCGCATTTTGGGAACATGACCGTTGATATTGTACAATTTCTTTCTGTTTGTTTATTTGAGCAGCTTACATTTTCTAAATTTACAATTATACACATTTAAACAGTCACAGATGCTCAAAAGGAGTAGGCTGAAGCAAGAAGCCTATGAGCGCCTCAAATAAATCTGTGGAGAAACATTGAATCAGTGAATAATTAATTAATGTTATTGTGAAGATTAGTTTTTTTTAGGTGAAAGTTTATATGTTAAACATTGAACACATGTAGTTTTTCCTGCAGTGTCTCCCCTTTACGGGTTAGAATCAATGCTGTTATTTGGGCGGCAGCTTTACTGTTTATTCAGTCCCAAAGCAGAACACTTTTCACTTTCCACCACATTCATCCTTTCTTCAGCGGCTCCTAATCAGCTCACCTCTCCTACTAATGATGATACTACTACTACTACTACTACTACTACTACTACTACTACTACTACTCCTCGTCCTCGTACGGGGCGGCCCACTTCTTTTGAAGAACAAAAAATGTGACTCATTCACTAGATTCTTTGCTTCCGCTGCAACAGATCAGCAGCAAATTATCCACGATTTTCACTTTTGACGTCCAAATATCACAGAGTACACTTTCTACTGCGCATCTCCACTTTAAGTAACAGTAGTAGGAGAGGCATGTTTATTTATACTGCACATTTCGTACACAAGGAAACTCAATGCGCTTAGTAGTAGTAGTAGTAGTAATAGTAGGACCAGTACAAGGAGAAGCTTGAATAACAGTGGATGTTTAGAAACTTCAATATAACATAATTAATAACATAAGAATTACTACTACTACCCACTACTACAAAAACAACTGCAAACCTCTGCTGCAGTGCCACCCCTTTGACTACAGTGATGGTCAGAGCACCTCCTGTCCCTCTTTGGGTCGCCTCTTTGTCCCCCGTCTGCACCTGCACATGTCCCACTTTGACAATAACTTTATATTCACACAGAGACGGTTTCCAAAATGAGGACCTTAAATGTCGCTGACGCGTTACAGTTGTTTAGAGTAGGGTTTAAATCTACATCTGTTATGCCATAAATAAAAAAATAATAATTATAAAAAGTCTGGTCCAGCTGCATGTTCTGACGACATTTTCACTATCCGTTTTGTCCGTTTGACACAATTATTTGGCCCAATTTGTCAAATGCCCAACTTTGACTCTATTTCTCGGCCTAATCTAATGTTGATGTTTTCAATTTTGTAAACATGATAAATGCATAGATCTGTGCATTTAAGGCACTGAAATACCTTCATTTTGTCATGTTTCATATTATATGGTCTGATTTTGAGCCAAAACAGCAAAGGAAACGCTTCAGTGCTGACCTTCCTGTAATTGAAGTTTAAGTTTTCACATCTGTCCCACTTTAACCACCATTTGAGGCAATAGATCATAGTTTTGCGACATTCATTCATTTCTTCTGCAGCTCGAAATCTGCTCCTATAGCTGCAGCACTAGGGCTCGCCACTACAATACTACTACCATACTACTACGATACTACTACAATACTACTACTGCTGCACATTGGCCGGGTCAGCCCACTTCTTTAGCAAAACAAATCAAAGTCTAAGATCCTAAAGCACAAATGTTCATCATTCACTGTGTCTGAAAATTCTCCACATTTTTTTCACTATTGAGTGACATCCAAAATACAAAAACAAATCGCGATTGTCTTTCATGAAAGACAAACAATAATTACATTGTCATTAAAGACAATCATTTCCAAGTTCATTCACGTGCCTTTACTCATACACTCATACACGGATCAAGCCGCGTTTCGGAGCGTGTTCTCCCTCATCCTGATCCAGAGCAGCCACCGGCTCAAAGGGGAAAGGCCGGCGCGGCTGCACACACCGGCGCCTTCACTTTCTGCAAGGTTTCACCACCAAACCGGCCGAATGATCCCGCAGTTTGACGAGCATGGAGTGTTTGTAATTTACACGCGCTTGGCCGAGGCTCCCACTGACTCAAACGGAGCGGAGCCGCGGGTTCGCTCATAAACGCTCCTGAGGTTTCCTGTAATCAGAAGCAGACGCTCCGCACACACAACAACTACAATCTCTAAAGGCTGGATTTATTACACACTTTGGCACTATGTATTTGTTTAAAATACATTGACGCAGATGAACGTATGTTTGCAGACGTGACTTCTGTTTGTCCTTGACCTGGAGGAGGATCTTTCCTCGGTGTGAGCTCTCTGAGGTGAGCGAAGGCGCTGTTATTTTGTGCGTATTTTGGAGACGTTCATTCCGCGTTTAAGTCTTTGCTCCAGACTTACGCGAGCCTGAAGTGTGTTATTAGGCCGAATGTGACTCGCCCTGTGCGTGCGTAAGCGTGCGTAAGTGTGTGTTTGTGTGGGATGAGTGTGTGTGTGTGTGTGTGTGTGTGTGTGTGCGCGCAGGATCAGGTTCATTCAGACTTCTATAACCAGTAACAGACTGAGAAAGAAGCTCTGAGCCAAAGCCTCTCCGCTGTCTTTGGTCTGTATCGCCTCTGTGTGTCCACTTTAGAAGTCTTTAACCCCCGCCCCGTTCACGTGCTTCAAACACTCCCGAAACTCACGCGCAAAGTCAAGAAAGCGGACTGTACCTCGGGTTGGAGTTGTTCCAATAAACCGCGTACCGGTCCGACACGAGGCGGTCATCCGTGAGCGCGAGGCACGTCCGGAGCGCGAGGCCGAGCAGCAGCAGCAGCAGCACGAGCCCCATCCTCCTCCCGGGCCGCACGAGCCCTGTCCCGGGCCGCACGAGCCCCATAGCGCGCGTCAGTCCCACACGCATCCAAACTTTAACGCGCAGCCTCGTGCATCCAGCGGCGGGTTAATCCAGAAACGGGCACGAGCTCCAGCAGCGCGCGGGACCCGTCCAGATGTGGCCCCATCCCGGTCCGGTCCAAACAAACAAAGAAAGTGTCGAGTTTCAGCGGCGGTTTGTCCCGGGGGCAGCGCGGCCGCTCACAGGCGCCTCTCCGCGGGCGACAGTCCACAGCTCGTCCCGCTCCGTCCTCCTGCGCTGCAGCTGCGTCTCCCCAAAACTTCCAACTTCACTTTTCTCTTTTGTCCAGCTGCGGGTCGGGACTGAGCCGAACCGGACCGGAAACAGAGGAGCGAGGCACAAACTCCTCTCTGACCAAACTTGGATCTCCTCGGAGCGCGGAGCGCAGACTGAGTCACACCGGAGACTCCGCTTCACCGCTGCCTCCGCCGGTGTGCGCGAGGCGAGGGGCGGGGTCACAGCTGCCAGGGGGCGGGGTTGGACGGGGCATAAACGTGACCCAGATCAGTCTCCAGCGCGTCTTCAGAGCGTCTTCAGAGCGTCTCCAGGGCGTAAGGGAGACCGGGCTGGTTGTGTTCTCACCCTTATTTGTGTAGCGTCCACTGCTCATCAACACAACGTCCCACAAACGCCACGTGCACTTTAAATGCTTAAACCCATGGCATCTCATCCTTTCCTTGTTACATTAAATAGTTATTAACCGAAAATGAAAGATGTGAGGCTTGTCCATATGTCATTAATGGTGTTGATGGTGTTAACACGAATTTGGGGAAAACAAGTGTCACTTTTTTGTTTCTTTAGATTAAAAGATTTTTTTTAATAGTCACCAAAAAAGCTGAGTGTTCACCTCACTAACTTGAAGCCATTGTTAAAATCCTCTAATGAGCTGAAAAATGTAGGAAATCGCCCACTGCAGTAAAATATGTGTTAATCAAACGCTCATGATTAAATGAATATGATCATAAAACACTCAGAGAATAGAGAATAAAGTCTCTTCATGGTTTAGCACCAAAGTCCATCTCTGACATGTTAGAGCCGTATGAACCATCTCAGGGAGGGGTCTCCTGGTGGTTCCAGAGTCAGGACTAAACACGCTGAGGCTAAAGCTAACATCTGGAACAGATGTGAGACAGGCCTCGACTCTGACAATGTTCAAAACAGTTCTTTTTACCCGTGCACAATAATGAATTATTTTCCTGTTAATGTTTTATGGATTGATTTGATCTGCTTTCTTGTAGTGTCCAGGAGAGGGCGCGTGACATCCAACCTCAGCCGACCACCTGACAAACAGTCTGGATTATTGTTCAAGTCAAAGCTATGATCTGTGTCTTTTTGTGAGATATAAGATGTTTTAATCAAATCACCAGTTGGTCATTTTGACCAAATCTCGCCTCACTTAGATGTTTCTTGTTGTGTGAATAGAAGCAGGAGAATCAGGATGTTCAACTTGATGTACAGTAACAATGTCAAGTCACAGCGCCCACTAGTGTGGATATAGAAAGCCATGTGACGACCAACCCGTGTGACAAACAGCCCCGGTCATTTTCAACCCAAACGTAATGTAGTGTTTTTGAGTAAAGTTGCAGATCAAACCACAGACCTGCAGAATGTTGAAGTACAGGCTCTCAGGCGAAATACAGTGTTTACATACACTTTATAAAAAGATACTTTTTTTTCTCAGTGTCTGACATGAAACCAGAATTAACTTTTATTTTTTTAGGTCAATTAGAATTTAAACAAATATATGTATATTTGCTAAATGCTAGAAAAATTAGCGACAGATTTTATTTTATAATTTATTTTTTGTTAGTCAGAAGTTTACATACACTAAGATTGCTATACCTTTAAACAATTTGTTAAAGCCCAGATGCTGATGTCATGTCCTTGGAAGAACAAGTCTGGTTCATCCTTGGGTGTAATTTACAGACACTTGAAGCTCCAGTTTCATTGGTTAAAACAATGATGGAAATGACTAATCATCATACAGATCAGAAAGAAGGCGGGTTCTGTGTCCCAGAGATGAACGTGCTGTGTCTGAAATGTGAATATCAACCCAAGAACAAATGCAAAAGACCTTTTGAAGATGCTGAACCTGTAAGAGTTTGTCATTATCCAGAGTGAAACAAGTCCTGCCAGGAAGAAGCTCTGACTCCAAAAGAAACATCAAAAAGACAGTTTGGAGTTTTCAAATAAAAAAGGATGAAGACTTTAAGTTTTGTAGTCATATCCTGTGGTCTGATGAAAATAAAGAAATGTTTGGCCATAATGACCATCATCACGTTTGGAGGAAAAACGTAAGGTGGCCTTTCAAATCTGTTTCAGTTCCACCAATTCTGTTTAGATGAATGGACCAAAGCTTGTGGAAGGAAATCCAAAACGTTTGACCCAAAATATATAGTTTAAAATGCAATGCAACCAAATATTAATGTATGTAAACGTTTGGTTTTGTAAAAAGTAATATAAAACTGAAATATATCTCTAATTCTTCTGACATTTAGCAAATAGAAATTATTTAGAAAAAAATTCTAATTGACCTAAAAAATAAAAGTTAATTGTCAGTGAATGTCAAACAGTGTGAGAAAAAAAACATGTCTTTTTATAAAGTGTATGTAAACATCTGGTTCCCACAGCATGATGTAAAGTTTATTTTCTGTCAAACCACTTTTCTATCAGCTGACCAGTTACAACCATGTCCGTTGTGAAATCTTGGGATCTGCTGGAGATGCTTTAGATCTTCACACAAATCCATGTGCACTGCCAATACTATTACTCATTAGTAGGTTTCATCGCTGATGGAACCGTCTCCATGGCCACGGACACATTCTATCCAGAAAATCTACCAGAAACCTTAAAACCTGACATGAACCTGAGATGGAAAGCAAAGGCACCATGTTAACCGCTGGGTCACTGTGAAAGGTCAAATACGCATTACTATAAACTTTTTAATAGTTGCTTAATGCACCTTTAAGAAGTAAACAACCTAACAGTTGGGTTAAAAACAACCCAACTTGAGTTACTTTTAACTCAGCATTGTTTTTGTTTTTTACATTGTAGCTTCAAAATATCCATCCATCCATTTTCTTCCACTTGTCCGTTGTCGGGTCGTGGGGGCAGCTGTTGGAGCTGCACCAGCCCCTATGGCTCCTCCTGCAGGTGGTGGGTCCGGTTCTAACCGGGCCTGTTGGTCTCTCATAAGGGGCTTCTGAACCGCTCTTTGTCTGATCCGTCACATAGGACCTGTTTGCCATGGGAGACCCTACCAGGGGCACCAAGCCCCCGACAACAGAGCTCCAGGATCATTCAGGCTCAAACCCCTCTACCACGTTAAGGTGGAGGTTCCAGGAGGGGAGCTTCAAAATGTAAAGTATTATATTCATCTTTCAAATACAGTAGAGTAAAAGTAGTCAATTCTCAACACAAATACTACTGGAGTAAAGTACGGGCCCTGAAAGTCGTCTGAGCTGAAGTATATTTCTCGGTGACCCGGCACAGAGTCGTCAGAGATGAAAGTTTAATGCGGCTCTCAGAACAGCGCCGTATTAAAGAAACACATGAAAGTTTCAGGACGGCGCTGGGTTTATTCACATTTATATTTACACTGAGAGGATTATGCAACAGAGTGCTCCCACTGAACCCGAACGCACCGCTCTGCTCCGCGGCCTCGCTCCTAAACCTTTCTGTTTTTATCTCAGCCACAAGGACAAGCCTTTCAGCGACAGAGTCTGAATAACGGATCGAGCCGGGTTTGAATGTTTGGGTTTTATTTTGTGACGACTTACCTATACGCTTACCTATAGCACATTAATGCGACTTACCTATACGCTTACCTATAGCGCATTAATGCGACTTACCTATACGCTTACCTATAGCGCATTAATGCGACTTACTATACGCTTACCTATAGCGCATTAATGCGACTTACCTATACGCTTACCTATAGCGCATTAATGCGACTTACCTATACGCTTACCTATAGCGCATTAATGCGACTTACCTATACGCTTACCTATAGCGCATTAATGCGACTTACCTATACGCTTACCTATAGCACATTAATGCGACTTACCTATACGCTTACCTATAGCACATTAATGCGACTTACCTATACGCTTACCTATAGCGCATTAATGCGACTTACCTATACGCTTACCTATAGCGCATTAATGAGACTTACCTATACGCTTACCTATAGCGCATTAATGCGACTTACCTATACGCTTACCTATAGCGCATTAATGCGACTTACCTATACGCTTACCTATAGCGCATTAATGCGACTTACCTATACGCTTACCTATAGCGCATTAATGCGACTTACCTATACGCTTACCTATAGCGCATTAATGCGACTTACCTATACGCTTACCTATAGCGCATTAATGCGACTTACCTATACGCTTACCTATAGCGCATTAATGCGACTTACCTATACGCTTACCTATAGCGCATTAATGCGACTTACCTATACGCTTACCTATAGCACATTAATGCGACTTACCTATACGCTTACCTATAGCGCATTAATGCGACTTACCTATACGCTTACCTATAGCGCATTAATGCGACTTACCTATACGCTTACCTATAGCGCATTAATGCGACTTACCTATACGCTTACCTATAGCGCATTAATGCGACTTACCTATACGCTTACCTATAGCGCATTAATGCGACTTACCTATACGCTTACCTATAGCGCATTAATGCGACTTACCTATACGCTTACCTATAGCGCATTAATGCGACTTACCTATACGCTTACCTATAGCGCATTAATGCGACTTACCTATACGCTTACCTATAGCGCATTAATGCGACTTACCTATACGCTTACCTATAGCGCATTAATGCGACTTACCTATACGCTTACCTATAGCACATTAATGCGACTTACCTATACGCTTACCTATAGCGCATTAATGCGACTTACCTATACGCTTACCTATAGCGCATTAATGCGACTTACCTATACGCTTACCTATAGCGCATTAATGCGACTTACCTATACGCTTACCTATAGCGCATTAATGCGACTTACCTATACGCTTACCTATAGCGCATTAATGCGACTTACCTATACGCTTACCTATAGCGCATTAATGCGACTTACCTATACGCTTACCTATAGCGCATTAATGCGACTTACCTATACGCTTACCTATAGCGCATTAATGCGACTTACCTATACGCTTACCTATAGCGCATTAATGCGACTTACCTATACGCTTACCTATAGCGCATTAATGCGACTTACCTATACGCTTACCTATAGCGCATTAATGCGACTTACCTATACGCTTACCTATAGCGCATTATGCGACTTACCTATACGCTTACCTATAGCGCATTAATGCGACTTACCTATACGCTTACCTATAGCGCATTAATGCGACTTACCTATACGCTTACCTATAGCGCAATTAATGCGACTTACCTATACGCTTACCTATAGCGCATTAATGCGACTTACCTATACGCTTACCTATGCGCATTAATGCGACTTACCTATACGCTTACCTATAGCGCATTAATGCGACTTACCTATACGCTTACCTATAGCGCATTAATGCGACTTACCTATACGCTTACCTATAGCGCATTAATGCGACTTACCTATACGCTTACCTATAGCACATTAATGCGACTTACCTATACGCTTACCTATAGCGCATTAATGCGACTTACCTATACGCTTAACCTATAGCGCATTAATGCGACTTACCTATACGCTTACCTATAGCGCATTAATGCGACTTACCTATACCTTACCTATAGCGCATTAATGCGACTTACCTATACGCTTACCTATAGCAGCATTTAATGCGACTTACCTATACGCTTACCTATAGCGCATTAATGCGACTATATACCTTACTATAGCGCTTACCTTACTATAGCGCATTAATGCGTTACTTACCTTACTATACGCATTAATCACTACTATACGCTTACCTATAGCGCATTAATGCGACTTACCTATACGCTTACCTATAGCGCATTAATGCGACTTACCTATACGCTTACCTATAGCGCATTAATGCGACTTACCTATACGCTTACCTATAGCGCATTAATGCGACTTACCTATACGCTTACCTATAGCACATTAATGCGACTTACCTATACGCTTACCTATAGCGCATTAATGCGACTTACCTATACGCTTACCTATAGCGCATTAAATGCGACTTACCTATACGCTTACCTATAGCGGCATTAAATGCGACTTACCTATACGCTTACCTATAGCGCATTAATGCGACTTACCTATACGCTTACCTATAGCGCATTAATGCGACTTACCTATACGCTTACCTATAGCGCATTAATGCGACTTACCTATACGCTTACCTATAGCCATTAATGCGACTTACCTATACGCTTACTATAGCGCATTAATGCGACTTACCTATACGCTTACCTATAGCACATTAATGCGACTTACCTATACGCTTACCTATAGCGCATTAATGCGACTTACCTATACGCTTACCTATAGCGCATTAATGCGACTTACCTATACGCTTACCTATAGCGCATTAATGCGACTTACCTATACGCTTACCTATAGCGCATTAATGCGACTTACCTATACGCTTACCTATAGCCATTAATGCGACTTACCTATACGCTTACCTATAGCCATTAATGCGACTTACCTATACGCTTACCTATAGCGCATTAATGCGACTTACCTATACGCTTACCTATAGCACATTAATGCGACTTACTATACGCTTACTATACGCTTAATGCATACTATAGCGCTTACCCCTTATACCATTGCGACTTACCTATACGCTTACCTATAGCGCATTAATGCGACTTACCTATACGCTTACCTATAGCGCATTAATGCGACTTACCTTATACGCTTATATAGCTATAGCGACTTATTACGTTACTATAGCAATGCTTACCTATACGCTTACCTATAGCGCATTAATGCGACTTACCTATACGCTTACCTATAGCGCATTAATGCGACTTACCTATACGCTTACCTATAGCGCATTAATGCGACTTACCTATACGCTTACCTATAGCGCATTAATGCGACTTACCTATACGCTTACCTATAGCCATTAATGCGACTTACCTATACGCTTAACCTATTAGCACATTATGCGACTTACCTATACGCTTACCTATAGCGCATTAATGCGACTTACCTATACGCTTACCTATTAGCGCACTTATATACGCTTACCTATAGCACATTAATGCGCACCTATACGCACTATAGCCATAATGCGACTTACCTATACGCTTACCTATAGCACATTAATGCGACTTACCTATACGCTTACCTATAGCGCATTAATGCGACTTACCTATACGCTTACCTATAGCGCATTAATGCGACTTACCTATACGCTTACCTATAGCACATTAATGCGACTTACCTATACGCTTACCTATAGCCTTACCCCATCGCCCAAAAATGCTTCCTTACGCTACCTATAGCGCATTAATGCGACTTACCTAACGCTTACTATAGCGCATTAATGCGACTTACCTATACGCTTACCTATAGCGCATTAATGCGACTTACCTATACGCTTACCTATAGCGCATTAATGCGACTTCCTATACGCTTACCTATAGCCATTAATGCGACTTACCTATACGCTTTCTATAGCGCATTAATGCGACTTACCTATACGCTTACCTATAGCGCATTAATGGACTTACCTATACTTACCTATAGCGCATTAATGCGACATTATGCCGACTTACCTATACGCTTACCTATAGCGCATAATGGACTTACCTTACGCTTACCTATAGCGCATTAATGCGACTTACCTATACGCTTACCTATAGCACATTAATGCGACTTACCTATACGCTTACCTATAGACATTAATGCGACTTACCTATACGCTTACCTATAGCACATTAATGCGACTTACCTATACGCTTACCTATAGCACATTAATGCGACTTACCTATACGCTTACCTATAGCGCATTAATGCGACTTACCTATACGCTTACCTATAGCGCATTAATGCGACTTACCTATACGCTTACCTATATGCGACATATACGCATTAAGCCTCAGGGCCACCACACTGAGGCCAATGTGACTGAATGGCATTGTACAGTATTAGCACCATTGTTTAATTAATCATTAAAGGTCTGGAAAAATCCCGCACACTGCCAAAACTAGCAAAAATATATTTTATTTCATTAGGGTTAGACACATAATGTGTTTTTAAGGGCGTCACCTGGAGCTCTTCAGTGTTTGCTTGATGAAGTCCATATCACTGAAACGTTGACTTAATGTCCTTATAAAATGACATGGGTTGCTCCCTGGTCTCCTAGGCATGTTTGATGTGCGAAGTCCTCTCCTCTATTAACCAACAAAGGCAAAGAAGATAGAAACGTGTTCCAATGCAATCGATGATACAATGCATGTGCATGTGAGGAGATTCACGCACGGCCCACTCATACAAACATGGTCAATTCCAAGTAAATTCGCTGCAAACTTAAGTTCAGATCCTGACCAGACGTTTGCATCATGTACTGTAGTGTTCTCTGGAGCCTGTGCTCACAGCAGAGAGAGAGAAAGGAAAGAGGGGAAGGTGCAGAGAGCTGAGCTGAAGTTCACTGCAGCTGCAGGGGCGGAGCAGAGAAACTCAGGTTCTGTGGGAGGGGGCACCAACTATTAAACTGTTACATCTAACAGTTTATACATACATACATTTAATTCTACAGATATTGGTGTTTTGGTTAAACTTTAGTTTAGTTTAGTTTAGTTTATTTGAGCAACTTTACATTCATTTTGTCTTTCAAAATGTATACAATTCCGGATGCTCAAGGCTGAAGCAATAAGCTTATAAGTGCCTACCCCGTGTTCAACTCAATATACATTTACATAACATAATAAATTGTAAGTTCTAAATTACATCGACTTTAGGTACAACAGATACAGATTTATAACGATACAATCATCAGCTTCAGACGTAGCAAAATTTGCCAAGAAGAGCATTTAAACGCTGTACATTTGTTACGGATGTTTGCAGAATTTAAAGGAAAAGAACAATTGATAGGACAAAGTATATCTAAAAAAGAATTACGTTGTTAATCTGACTTTTAAAGATGTAATTGGAGATTAATCCAAGGTTTATACTGTAGTTCTTTCTGATATATATTCCAATGTCAGTCCAATGGTGTTTCTATTTATTATAAAAATTATTGACATTTCTTATCACACGTTTGACTTGTGTAGGGACAGGCATATTATATTCTGTGTGTTATAATTCTCTTTTGGTCCTGTTATTTTCCCTGTTGTCATTCCCATCTCCACTACAGTTTTTATTTTTATTATTATTTCCCCTGTATAGTGTTGTGCGTTAAAAAGCTAGAGCGTAGAATGGGCCAGTTGAGAGTTGGCGATAGCCCCCATTCAAAAAGCCCTCACCCAGCTGCCCTATCTTACAACTTTATGGATGGTCTTTGTGTCCTATACTGTGGGATGCGTTAAAAAGGACGAGGCTTTATGAGCCTGTTGGCCAGGGGAGGGCGTCCCTCTGACCAACAGCCCTGTGTCTCGACTTCCTTTGTTTACTTGTGTATTGTTTTGTAGATATAGGAATGACAACAACTGATAACAGCAGCATTAGTTCATTTTGTTAAGCTTCCGGCTGAAGCTTAACTTTTGCCTTCCCTTTTCACAAACTATAGTGTCCACACTGAGGTAATGAGCTACCCCTCCTCCTCATTCTTTTTTTTATGGGGGGGGCACCATTGAACATTTCTGCTTAGGGCACCAAAATGGCTTGCAGCGGCCCTGTGTGACGTATTAGTTACAACAGCGGCACATATGTGGTTTCCCCTATCACCCCTAAAAGGCATGCACAATAGGTGAATCCTGTTGACCTTTTTAACTGTTGAATATTGAAATTGATCAGTATTTGACTAGAACCTGCCACGTTAATCTTACGGTTATGTTTTGGAATATTATCTCCACTTTTGGACGCCCGTATGAGAAAAGAATTGGACCTCAGTTCATACAGAGAAGACACTGAACTCTGAGATCGTTTTTGTTTCATGTGGATTCTCAATGACGGAGATATTTGTCAAAAACTAAAAAAATCCTCTATTTTGACAGTTACCGTAGTTTCCATCATGGAATTCCTACCTTATTGGACACTGACAGGAAGTGACATAGATAGAGGTAAACAATTTCAACCTATTGCCGTGCAAGTCAATGGGAAATGAGTGAGTCAAACTGCTGTCACTTCCTGTCAGAAGCTTAAAAATTCAAATAAAAATGACTTTTCTGCCCAACATGTATTCAGTAAAATTGCTGCATCACTGAAATGAAATGATAATTATGTTAACTGTTGAACTTGCAGCCAGTTGAGAACTACTGGTTTAGAGAGGGTGTTTATCCCTTGCTGAGAGACATACTGTAGTAACAAAGTAAAAAATAAATAAATGTTGATTTTGCATAATACGCCCTTTAACCCTAACAGAGATTTGTTCAGGGGGGATAGAGAAGAATCAAATCTGTAAAAATTTGCATTTTGCCTTGTTTTTTAGGGCTTCAAGCTCAACAAACCAGGCGGTAACTAGTTAAGTACACGGCTGGAAAGTTTGGAGCTACTTTAAGTTAAGTGCAGACGTCGTCGTCACAATGTAAGAAAAAATGCATTTCAAGAAAATGGTCCTTGAAATTACAATTGTGCAAATAAATCTACGGAGAAACTTTCAGTCAATGCAATAAATAAACACCTTGTTGATTCCCCACATCTACATGTGGGAAAGCAGGTAAAAGTAAAGCAGCTTAGAGATGATCCAGAAGTCTTTTGTGTATAGGAGGTAATTTGAGCGCTGACATGAGCAGGATGAGTGGACAGAGGAGCAGCACTTCATGTTTAAAAGGAGACAAAAGGTTGAAAACAGGCTCAGCTGCGTTGTGTGAAAGTGCGCCCTCTGCTGGTGCTCCCTAACCCCTGCGGGCGGCGTGTGGTCGAACATCTGGGCTCCATCTCCTCCGTCGCCGCAGCCCTCGCCTGAACCCTGGTCTGTGTCGGCCAATCGCGGAGCGGCGCGGGCGGGACCTGCTCGGCTCCGGGGCCAATCGGACACGCTGAGGTCTGCGCAGATGTTTCGAATGATGAGGGAAAGTGAGACAAAGGAGCCATTCATGGAGGAGGTCCATATGTGGGCTGTACACAGGAGCAGGAGGTCTATCACTGTTTTTTAAATCACTGTAAACAGTTCTCAAACTTTTCAGGCCGCAATCCCCAAAATCACTTAACCACTTGGGATCCCCTTCTGTAAACGTCATTATTTATAATTATTAAAATTTTAAAATCTGGTTTAATGATGTTAGTTTGGATACTGTATTTTGATATTTGCCTTAATTTCACTAAAATGTACTGTTTTCAAACAAATATACATCAAATTCAATGTCAGAAATGTACAAAGCACTAAATCACTCACATGTGTTCTCGATGTCAGTGTGCCTCTGCTCAAGTGGTTTTAGTGAGCTTTAGTGGGTCAGCTGTGGAGCTCCTCTTATTGGATGATAAAAAACTTCCTGGGTATTTCTGAAATGTTATAGGTTAAGGTGAAAGAGGCAATAATTTGGGGGCTCTAGCGGTTATTATCGTGCATTTTTGATACAGCTATGTGAGCACGGTTGAACCCAAAGCACAAGAACAGACCAAGTCCTCCAGCGGCGAGCCAAAGTCTGGACGAGGAAATTACACTCATGTAACCGGATGGGGGCTATATATAAGATTGTACATTTTTATGTGACGTTAGGATAAGCACATACAGTCTACACAGATTCGTAGACTGAAACAATAGAGAAAAATAACATCAGTTAATGTATTTATAATAATTAAAGTTGTTTTTGAGTTTGTTTCAGAGCATCCAAAATAATAACAGAAGCAGCCACGCTGCACATATATAGCAGATTCACACACAGTTCAGTTTAGCACCCGATGCTACACATAAACCTGCATTAGAGTCCTCCTCCATCACACAGCCCACACTGAGCTGATCCGCTCACTCAGATGTAGTTGTGAACAACAAATTACGCATTTGCGTGTGCGCTCGTTTATTTTGTGTGTTATGTTGTCAACTTGATCGTTTTCTTTCAAATTTCACTCTCACTCTCTCCTCACCTTGAAATCTGACAGAAGAAATCTGTTAAATCTCCGTTCACTATATACAGTGGGAACCATACGTTTACATACACTTTATAAAAAGACACATTTGCATTTTTTTCTCACCGTCTGACATGAAACCAGAATTTACTTTTACTTTCTTAGGTCAATTAGAATTTTAAAAATATTTTAAAGATAGAATGTTTTACAAATGTTTTTGTTTTGACCATAATGACCATGGTCACGTTTGGAGTAAAAAGCCTGACAACACCATCCCAAGTTTGAAAGACGGGGGTGGCAGCATCATGCTGTGGGGTTGTTTTGCTGTGGGAGGGACTGGTGCACTTCACAAAATAGATGACATCATGAAGAAAGAACACTGTGTGGAAATATTGGAGCAACATCTCAAGACATCAGCCAGGAAGTTAAAGCTCGTGCGCAGATGGGTCTTCCAAATGGACAATTCTCAAAGCATATGGGCAAACTGGATACAAAGTGGCTTAAGAATAACAAAGTCAATGTTTTGAAGTGGTCATCACAAAGTCCTGATCTCAATCCATTTTAAATGTATGGGCAGAGCTGAAAAGGCATTTCTTTATTTTATTTGTTTATTTGAGCAGTTAAAGTTCTGCTCAAAAGGAGTGGGCTGAAGCAAAAGCTCATGAGCACCCACCCCCGAAATCATTAGAATAAAAATAACATATCACAATAGTACAAAGGAACATATTACAAGGAACAAAGTACAAGAGCATAGGAACACAGCATGCACACAAACACACAACGTACACGTTTGTGATTTAACTTTACACATTATCAATGATACATTTAGCACATCATATTTTGATTTTGATTTGCCTCGTTAGCAAAAGAGAACCTGTTACACTTCAGAGCGGCTGTTTTAACACGGACCACACTTACAAAGCACTAGTGTAGTGCTTCACTGAAAGCACTACACACTAACAAAAATGAACAGAAACAGAAGCAAGTGGTACAAAGCAAGTGACAAAAGGCCATTACTTAGTTACAGATGTTATCAATGCCAAACACAGTTAACATTCCCCAAAGTCACTGGTTTTGTGTTAAAAAGAACATTCATATACATATTATCCGTGATCTTGCTACTTCCCAGGTGTCATTTCCATCCTTGATATGGTATTGATTAGAGTGCAATTTTACTTGGTTGCTTCCTTTTTTTTTAATGTACAATGAATGATGTAATATGTAAGCCCTGCATAGTGTAGTGCGTTAAAAAGCCAGGGTGTGCTCCTCATCAACAAACCCAGCTGCCCCAACTAGCTGATTTGGTAGATGATGTTCCTATGCTGTGTAGTGCATTAAAGACAAGGTATACGAGCCCGTTGGGAGGGTCCCTCTCAGCAGATTTGGAGCTCACCTACTCTAATTCTCTATTTGCGATTTTAAGCAATAGAATGACAACTGTTCAGAGCAACAACACTCTTCCTTAATTAATTGAATACAAATTAATCCTACTGCTCCCCCTAGTGACAACACGTTTCTTCTTCTCTGTACTTTTCAAAAGTCTTTTGTTTGTATTTATATTTGAACAGGTTGATGTTTGTACATTGTTTCATCTCCATCTACAAATTATTCCACAATTGTTCACCATTAACTGTTGGGCTTAAACTTTTCAAAGTTGAGCTATGTTTCTGAGTCCTAAAGTTTAATTCATCACGTAATTCATAACGACCAGTACGTTCTTGGAACCTTCTTTGTATTTGGCCGGTAACAGTTTGTATCTTGCTTTGTATAACATCTGTACAGTTTGGAACTCAACAATGTCACAAAACGTCATGATTTTTTATTTTGATTTTTGAAAGGCATAGGCACGCAAGGTGGCCTACAAATGTGTCTCAGTTACAACAGCTCTGTTTAGATGAATGGACCAAAGCTTGTGGAAGGAAATCCAAAACGTTTGACCCAATATATACAGTTTAAAATGCAAAATGCAACCAAATATTAATGAAATGTATGTAAAGTTTTGGCTTTGTAAAAAGTAATATATAAACATGTAAAAAAAAAAATCAAAAGAAGAAGAAATCTATCTCTCATTCTTCTGGCATATAGAAAATAGAAATAATTTAGAAAATTCTAATTGACTTAAAACAGTAACAGTTCATTCTGGTTTCATGTCAGACGGTGAGAAAAAAAGGCAAATGTGTCTTTTTATATAGTGTATGTAAACATCTGGTTCCCGCTGTACATACTTAAAAAAGGAACATTTAACACAGTTTTATGCACACTGCTGTCTAATAATGGTATTTTGTCCCAACTCTTAACGATCTCCAATTTAATAAAAACAAGACTAATTTCTAATAATGTCTCACAACAATAACTAGTTAGGGCAGCAGGGTGAGGGCTTGCTGATGGGGGGCTACTGCCCTCTACCAACTGGCCACATTACACCCTGGCTTTTTAAAGGCACCTCAATGAACAAGGCAAACAACAAAACAAAAACAAAAAACTAACAAAACTAACAACAAAACAATCACAACTAATCTTTTTATGGTGGAAATGGGAATGTCAATAATAATGGGTCATGTTGATTATGTAATACTTAATAATAACTAAGTCAATGTTCAGTTACTAGAATGGTGTTTATAAGTAAAGATTGGTTATGATTATTAAGTGAATGGGAAAGAGGAAAAGAAAAGAAAAGTACAAACTGTAAATAAAATAAAATAAAAATAAATGCTTATACATATTGGTAAACTGCATACATTTCTATCTTCGTATTGTCTTATAAAACTAAGTAAATACACTCAGAAATCACAAACGTTTCTATTTGTATTGTATTGTATTTTGAAATTGGGATAGGCACTTATAAGCTTTCTTGCTTCGGCCTACTCCTTTTGAGTTATTATTTATTTTTCTTGTTTGTTTGTTTTTTGTGATAATGTAAACAAAATGATGTAGATATTGTAAATAATAATGCACTGTAAATAATAGCTCAAATAAATAAATAAATCAAATCAAATCAATAATTTATATGTTATTTTCCTGTCAAAAGTTTTAATTCCTGAGCGAGAAGCTTCCAGGACAAGGGCCAGAGGAGAACGCCTTTGTCCCCAAGCGCCTTCGGGATCGGCACGACAAGTTCAACAACACAAAGCGAACTATGTATTTGTAAATGAACGTAAACCCGTCTGTGTGTCACCGTCGAGTGCAGGCAGCAGTGACGGACTTTGACTTGAGTCTGACGCTGCTCCTCTGTGTCCGCCTTCGGTTCATTGTCATTCTGCTGTGTTTGATCCCACGCAGCTGTGTGTCCTCGCGGGAGGGCATCAGGGCGTTTTCTCCGCAGGGGGCCGGCCCGCTTCATCTGCGGACTTAATGGACTGTCAGGTTTAATTCAGCTCCGAAGTCCATCAGGAAGAAGGCGCCAATCTGCATCCGACACAGAAGGACAAGAGGAGAGGAATATCAGTGTCCTCCTGCACCGGCCTTATCAGGATTTAAACATGTTTCACTGTTGATATTCATGAAAAACAAACCTGAAGTCAAATGATTCAAATCTTCACAAAAAGGTGTCACTGTTTCTCCATAGATTTATTTGGGAAATGAAGTTTGAAAGTCATTTTCTCAAAATGCATTTTTCTCTACAGACGCAAAACTTTACAGCCTTGTATAGGTGCATTATGGAACTTTTTAAGCTAAGAAAAAAAAACGTAATACACTGTAGATAGATCACATTAGAGTCCACCCCCCTCCCCCAGATGGTTATTGTCCCTGACCGTAATGCAGTTCCCCGACAGACTGGTCAAATAGGAACAGCGTATCATTACAGACATTCAAAAGCTTTCAGCCTTCTAAGAAAGAAGAGTCTGCTCTGTCCCTTTTCGTATGCAGCGTTAGCATGCATTGTCCCGTCCAGTGTGTGGTCCAGATGTACGCCAAGGTATTTGTACGTGGTGACCACCTTGATACTCTCACTATCGACCTTGACAGACAGTTGCTGTGCTTTCCACCTACTAAAGTCCATGATCATCTCCTTGGTCTTTGCACCAGTCCATTGTCCTCGCTCCAGCTCATGAACTCCGAGACGACCCTCCTGTACTCCTCTGCGTCCCCTCTCTTCACACACGCCACATTACAGCTGTATCGTCCCAATATTTCTGGATGTGTCATGACGGAGACCTGCATGTAAAGTCGGATGTGTATGGTCTGATAGTTAGTGATCCACTCACTGAAGGCTGGCTCCACCGTCAGCTTCTCAAGTCTGCCTCTCAGAATCATAGGCTGGATATGGTTTTGAAGTCGAAGAACATGAGCCTCACATACCCCCCAGAGCCCTCGAGGAAAGAGAGGGCATCTACACAATGTCCTTCACACCCATTGGCCATATTGTGACCCAGCGGCTGTATGGGTGGTTAGCATGGCACCTTTACGTTCCATCACAACGGCCTCTAATGCTCCAGAATCAAGCTAGGTTTGTAGGTTTCCTGGTGAGAGTTTTCTGGTCAGCAGTGAAAACCTACCAGAAACAGAAATAAAGGCGTCATGTTAACCACTCAGACTGGGTCACAGAAAGTTGAACTACGCACATATATCGAGTTTTGGGGTTTTGTCAGAGAGATTTTTCAATAAATATATCTGCCTAATTTTATGAGTTTTGAATCACAAAGAACAAGGAGACATAAAAAATATATATACAAAATTCCTCTGAAAAAATCTTTAAACAATACATCACAAAATAACACCATACATTTAAAATGTTTACACATGGCTTAATCCATTATTTTGACAGGGACATTACTGTCAGCAGGTAAAAAAGAGACAGCTTTTGACCAAGGTAACGGGCCCACACGGTCGATGACTAAAATGCTCGATTGGCTCGGATGCTGCAACAATTGGACTCAACGGGAACGGCTTCAACACCTGATTAGGCTTGGCGGTGGAGGTGGGAGTCTCTAGGCCTATTAAGCAGCATTTCTACCAAGTACATTTTTAAAAACAGAAGTACTTAGACGCGGAAGTGAAGTACATGCTAGAGAATGGTATTGCGGAACCCATTCCAGTTGGGCGTCGCTGTGCATTCTGGTGCCCAAATCAGATAGCACTTTTGTTCTGATTTTCGAAGACTTAACACCGTTACCAAGTCGGTAAATTTGACCTCCTGAAGGGGTATTGGCAAGTGCTGTTGACCAAACGTGCGCGTCAGGTGTCCACGTTTGTTATACCAGCAGGTTTGTACTCGTATACGGTCATGGAATGCACCGGTAACGTTTCAACGGTTAATGACCCAGGTGGTTGGAGATATACCAGGTTGTACCGTTTATTTGGATGATGTGGTGGTGAACTCCGACATATGGAGCGCATTGAGGAGCTTTTCACATGGTTGGCCGGGGCAAGGCTGACAGTCAACCTCACCAAGTGTGAGTTCGCGAGGGTGACTGTTACCTACTGGGCCAGGGGGAGGTTCGACCTGTCCTGCCAGGAAGAGGTCCAAGTGGTTTAGCAGTTTCCCGTTCTGATTCCTTGGGCTCGTTGGGTATTACAGATGCTTCTGTCACAACTTCGCCTCAGTTGTAGCACCTTTAACTAACTTGCTGCAAGGATATTAAGTTTTTAGGGTTTCCAATTTGTCAGCAGGCGTTCGAGCGGGTGTAAAGGCTCCTCTGTGCTGCTTCTGTGTTGGCGACGCCGTGCCTTAACCAGCCCTTCCAGCTGTATGTGAATGCGAGCCACATGGGAGCTGGGGCCATACTTACACAGGCGGATGGGTTGGGCATCTGTAGGCCGGTCAGTTACTTCTCGAAAAAGTTTAACCAACATCTGTGATCGAAAAAGAGAAGTTTGCTTTAATTTTGTCTTTGCAGCATTTGGATGTTGGACATACTCCAATGTCCCAATAGTACTGTATGTCCTATTGGGAGGTGAATTGTCAAAATGATCAAAATGTTTGATCATTTTTGTCAATTCACCTTTTTTATATAAAATAAATTCCCCTGGCTTAAAACTTTGTTTGTGTCCTGCCCTTGTTCTTGTTGCGGCCTCACGAGCCAGGGGTCATAACACTTGCAATATACGTTTTTTTTTCTTTTCTACAACAACAGTTTCCTATTCACCTGCAGCGCCTCGCATTAAAACCTGCCAGGAAGAGATGTTTGAAGGGTGGACTTGTTCTGCATATCGTTAGCCACATAGCATAATTGCCTAAGTCATTTTGTATAGTTAAAGTGGCAATAAGAGAAAAACAATGTGTTTCCTATAAAACGTTTTACATGTTTTCCAAAAACAAAACAAAAATGAGTTAGGCAATTATGCTATGTGGCTAACGATATGCTCCACAGCTAAACCACTGAGCCACAGACCACCTTTGTGTTCATCTGAGGGGTAAAAACTGTTCTTAATCATTTCTCCCTATTAACTCCCATTTTGGTAAATGGCCTGGAACAGTTTGTCCGTTTGGAGCCATTCGGCCAAGAAGATTTTAAATTCTGAATTTGGTGCACCATTTCCCCGTGGACTCCTGCTGTTTCTGCCAAAACCCTCGCTCCAACGCGGCCAGAGGCGAACGGCGGTCAGTGAAGCAGACGTGAGGCTAATGTCCTGCTGTCAGCACCAACGCTAGCACGGAACTGTCATGGCCGCCATTAGCATCACGTTAGCGCACGGCCCAGCGCTCCGGGCCATTTATACATCCGCTCTGAAAAACAGAACCATCCGAGCGACGCCAGGGGAAGGAACAGAATTTAAAAAATATGAAATTCAAGATTTTAATCTGGCCAAACATTGGATCTTCTGCTTTTAACGGCACCGCAGAAACCATTCTACGGGAAAAATCACTTCACAGGCAATCCTGATGTCCCAAGGGAACAGGAACTTTTTCATTTTCTGAAATACTATTTACAGAAGTAACTAAGGAAACTCTACAGAGGGCCTCTGAGTGTAAAGGCTTTTGCACAAAAAATATTTGGCTTCGGGACCCACCTTCATCATGACAACCGCAAATAAAAATACATTTCAAACTATATGTGACTGTTGGCTGCTGCGAGTAAATTCATACAAGCGTAGTTCATTCACTCCTTCATTCTCTGACGTCACTCACTTCCTGATCCAGCTGTGTGTCAGTGCATTCCTCGCTCCTCTGAAGGACAGGTATAGCGTTTGTTCTAGATTTGATTGCGTTTAAGTTTTTAACCTGACTCCCTCTAACTGGAGCTTTTGTAATTTAGCTCCGCGTTGTGGTAACGGCTCTGCCATGTCGACCCAGCGCCGATGCGATGACGGTGTTGTTGCAGTCTTTATCTTGGTTCATTTCATTAGCATACGTTGCCCCTCATGGACTCCTTTTTTTGGTTTTAATGCAATGTGAACAAACAACTGTGGACCAAAGGTTACTGGACTTTTAACAACAAATGAAAAACAGAAATGAATTCATTGAAACAAAATACATGGTAAATAAAACTTATGGACTTGTTAAGTATGAACAGCGTCTTCACTGAGACGTCGACATGAAGCTTTTGTAACTTAAGCATTTACTCACAGTGGTGCAAGTAACTTTATTTTTACTCAAGTAGGAGTAAAGATACTTCATTACAGTATTACTCAGCGAGAAGTAAAAAGTACTGAATGATATAACGACTCTAATAAGTACAGTTTTTCCAAAATGTTACAGTACCTGAGTACTACACGACTATGGCACAACTTTTTTGGGGAAACACGAGTTGGTTGGGACCAATGGGCGGGGCACTTCTCTCCTCATGGCGGGGGGCTGACATTGCTGCGATACCGCCTCCTATTGGCTTCAATAATACATGAAAACTAATGGGGACTTTACAGATTTTATTTTTTCTAATAAAACAGTTGATTCCCGTGACATCATATTTTGGTTTTATGTTATATTTATTTTTCAAGTCTTAAGCCCTGGAGCAGGCTCTTGTTGTTGCACAGTCCGTCTCAAGAGGGCGCAGCTTCCCTTGTGTGGCCAGAGGGTCAATTCCTTAAAGATAGATCATGCTTTAATAAGAACAAATCCACAAATCTCAGACGAAGAGTCATTTGTTTTTGCCGGTGAAAGCCGAGGCAGAGATTCTGTGAGTTCCTTCTGTCGTCAGCAGCAGAAGAAGAAGAAGAGGAATTAGCATTTAAAGTAGTTCCCTCCGGCGCTCAGTCTGCCCCCCGCTGGCCAGGAGATGGACAAGTGCGGGATTAAAAACACGCAGGGGAGGAATCTGTGTGGAAACTTCAGATTAATTAAAAGTCAAGAGGTTAATCGTGTTGTTTTGTGGCGTTTAAACAGGTTTTTAGCTTCATAAGTTCCTTAAAAGAGTCATATCCTGCTAAACAGACCTATTCTCTCCTTTTTCCATGTTTAGTTTAGTTAGTTATAATCAGGAACACGAGAGACACACGATATCCGAATAGTTCTGCAAACTGCATTTGTGGTTTCTATGCTCCACATACTTTTGTACATCTTTGCTATGTTTTTGTGAGGTTCAGTGGATATTTTACTGCAGAGTCTAGCCTGAAGGAAACAGCTTTTTAAAAGTAAACAAACAGCTGCTTATGAGCTAAAGACCTTTGCGACCTGCAAAAATGTCTTCTTCTGAAACACTGAATTGATTATATTCGTCTGCTACGCTCTTCCAGAAGATGGTGAAAGACTCTTGTGTTTTTAAGGCGGAGTTTCGCAGGTAACCCTGGACTGGCAGAAAAAAAATCAGCCCGGGACTTTTGGGTCAAGACCAGCCCTCTAAAAAATCTGTCATTTTCATCGTAGTAGTCTGGAGTCCATTAGCGCTACAATAAGCCCTTGTACAAAAACAGTATAAGCCACAAAACAGAGGACAATAGCTGCATGTTGTTTTTGCCCAATTCAATTCAAGCTAACGCCTCATAGCACTCATCACTTTAATCTTAGTCCAATTAGGTTCATTAGGTCTTCTAAGAATGATGCTACTTTAGTTCTTATAGCCAGACCTTAGTGTTAGTTTTCGTACCTGACGGTTTCGGCTACAACTGTGGCCTTCCTCAGAGGTTGTCATGTGATGTTGCTGTGACGTGTCTGGTCAGCTGATTTAAACAGTTTTTGGCACTGTCTTCCTGCTTGTAATAGCAGGCTGACAGCGCCATCTGCAGTCCAACTTCTTCAGAACTGTGTGCCAGGTGTAAGAAAGTTGGTACGTCCCCTTGACCCGGTTCACACTCTGAGGAAGGCCACATTTGTAGCCGAAACTGTCGGGTACGAATAGAATAGAATAGAATAAAAAAGAATAGAATAGAAAAACTGTATTGTCTAACATGCACAATGATGGCAGAAATGTGCCTTTGGCTAGCTCACACACAGCAAATATAATAATATAATATAATAAAAGACATTAAAATACATTATAAAATGACTTCATTGCAGACACAGCAGCAGCAGTTCCACAGCAAGTGTAGCTGAGTCTTTTTATACACTTCAGCGATAGAATCCAACATGGCGGTGGGTGCTGTTTTTGTCACGTGACTTACAAAAAATAACGGTGAATACAATCTAGATTTTGAGCTCTTGCCGTATCGGGTCATTCATGTCGTTTTGTCTATGGTCGCTGACAAAGCCCGGCCCCCCGCCTCCGGATTACACTTAAAAAGCGGAGTATCTGAGGGTTTTCTCGCACATTTCTGAGCGGATTATGCAGATGGTGCGCGGTTATCGACAGCCGTGACACTGGCTGCGACGCCGGGTCTGGACCTGGGACTTTGTCGGGCCTAAATCCCTCGTCTCTGCGAGTCTTTGTGAGCGCAGAGAGCAGGATGTGAGGAGATGAGGTCCTGTGCAGTCTGTGTTTTACGGAGGATGAGCCGGATCCTGGAACGCTCCACTGCTCCTCTCCACTTTTATCCCTCGCTTTCATCGTGCTCCTTTCTCCACAGAGACAGGTCCCGCTTTGATCTCAGAGGCTCGTCCTTTGGTCTGCCGGACTCTGGGTTTGTATAAAGAGCAGCAGGTCAAGAGGATTTGATTCACTTATGCACAACGGCACTTGATTTCATTAGTTTAGTGAAAGTACAGATACTACCGGAGGTGGTCAGTAAAGTAAAGTGAAGTAAAGTTTATGTGGAATTCAGGAGCTGTGTCCGAATGTCAACCACTCGCCTTTAACTGCTTATTCAATAGAGGCCTGCAATGTAGACTCTATATTGCACTGTGCTATAATGGTGCTGTTGGTGATTCAGGCACTACTGTTTCCTCACCGCGTAAGCTATGTCCGAAACGCCAGCAGAGCAAGTGACTACATCTACTGTAAGTCGCTCCACTTCTGGAAACATTTATTTTTGCGATAAAGACCGACCAAACTCAAGAGACAGTTCAGTATTTAATGATAAATATCAGTGTATCCATGTTCTTCCACACATACCTCCTCCAGCTCCAGGATCACGAGGCGACACCAGGCCACAGAGACATGGTCTGTCCAGCGTGTCCTGGGTCTTCCCCTAACCAGGAGGCATCCGAAACATGTCTGAACCACCTCAGCTGGCTCCTCCCTACGGAACGAGCAGCGGCTCTACTCTGAGCTCCTCACCCTGTCTCTAAGGCCACGGTCAGACTGCAGGCTGAAACGCCCCGATGCTCCTGTATCTGATCATTTCCTGACAGTCTGAACAACACAGATCTGATCTTTTCAAATGCGACCCAGGCCACTTGGATATATGGTCCTAAATCTGATACGTATCTGATCTTTTACAACTTCAGCCTGAACAGCGGGTCTTATTTATCCGACACACGTCATCGATGCTCTACAGATAACTCACAATATCTAAAACGTGATCGATAAAAGGCACTTTTTTATTTAAATCATCTTAAATCACAATGGGACTGATTTTTTAAAACCTGCACTTGCATGTGCTTGGGATCGTACTTTTTTGTATTTTTTATGAATTTATGGAATAAAATACAAACATTTAGACGGATCAATAGAAGAAGAAAAAATATTATTTTGCCAATATCGTCCAGCCCTAGGAGGCGGATTTTCATAAAACAAAAATACTTCTTTGTTCATATGAAGTTTTAGCCTTGAAGCTAAAGGCTAACGTTAACTTAAATCTGTGGCTGTGTCCGAATGTCCACACTATTCCCTATACATGCATTTCCAATGACATCACGCATAGTTCCGGCGGCCATTTTGAGAACCAAAGTAGAATTATGCAGTACTACAACATGTAACAATATCTCAACTCAGGATGAAAATGAAAGACAACTGATTGACAGTGGTATTTTTATGTACTCATAATCATTGCTCAAGAAGAACACAGTTAAAACACGGAACCAGAGACGCACGTTTATATGATATAAACAGCAAATGTGGCAATGTATTGCGTGAGTTGGAGAAGAATGCCTGACAGGTCTTTGAACTAAACAACACGACTGAATGAAATCAGCTGTTTCAATCGTGTGTTGCGTATTTATCATGAATAAATGACTTAAATCATTTAAATCTGTAATTTGTGTGGACAGGAAGTCGTCGTTACCCAACACTGGTAACCAGGAAGTAACCAGCCAAAAACATCCCGTGCTCATTTGCATAATTCAACTCATACATTCCATCTCAGTATGACGTCATAGCAACCTCTGCAGAGAATTCCGAGCCAACGTTAAGATTATAGGTCAGCCATTCTCACAGCTCATTTCTGTTCAGAGCTTTAGCACGACGAGACGTATTTAATATTTCTCTTCAAACTGCAGGACACGAACACGAGACTTTTCCTACTGAAATGGAGAACACTCACGCACTCAAAATGGCCTTACAGAAAAAGGTCGACATCAGCTACAAGAATGAAGTCTGTGAGGTTTTCGAACTCGCAGCAAAACATCGTCTGGATGCTTGTTTTCTAGAGCTGGAACAAGACGGTCCTATCCACAACGCAACCTTCACCTTACGTTTAACGGTGGGAAGGTTAACGGCTGAGGCTCAAGGCCCGACTAAAATCATCGCCAAAACACTAGCGGCACAAGAGATTCTGCCTGAACTACGGCGTCTCCCCCTCCCAGGGAAAACGCTGGCCGGAAACTCCGCCCAAAAGGCCAAGCTCTGGAGAAAGCTGCCGACCGATAACCCCATCGTGTGTCTGCATGATTTAGTGACCAAGTGCAGAGGGAAGCCTGCAGACTACAGAGTCGTCAACGTGGACAAAGCGTTTGACACCTGGGTCTTCTACGTTGGACTGACTGTAGCAGAGGAGACTGTTGTGGGAGCTGGACTCTCCAAGAAAGAGGCCAAACGAAACGCTGCTGCCAAAATACTGAATAGCTTTGGCTACAACTTTCTCTGTGTCGAACCAGAAAACACAAAGGAAGAGCTTCTCCTTCTGACAGAGGTAAACTCTGCTCTTGCTCCCCAGGACGTCCCAGTCTCCGCAGTACCTCAGGACGCCGCAGTACCTCAGGACGCTTTAGTACCTCAGGACGCCGCAGTACTCAGGACGCTTTAGTACCTCAGGACGCCGCAGTACCTCAGGACGCTTTAGTAACTCAGGACGCTCAGTACCTCAGGACGCCTCAGTACCTCAGGACGCCTCAGTACCTCAGGACGCTTTAGTACCTCAGGACGCTTTAGTACCTCAGGACGCCTCAGTACCTCAGGACGCTGCAGTACCTCAGGACGCCTCAGTACCTCAGGACGCCTCAGTACCTCAGGACGCTTTAGTACCTCAGGACGCTTTAGTACCTCAGGACACTTCAGTACCTCAGGACGCCTCAGTACCTCAGGACGCTTTAGTACCTCAGGACGCCTCAGTACCTCAGGACGCCTCAGTACCTCAGGACGCCTCAGTACCTCAGGACGCCGCAGTGCCTCAGGACGCTGCAGTACCTCAGGACGCCGCAGTACCTCAGGACGCCTCAGTACCTCAGGACGCCTCAGTACCTCAGGACGCCGCAGTACCTCAGGACGCCGCAGTACCTCAGGACGCCGCAGTACCTCAGGACGCCTCAGTACCTCAGGACGCCTCAGTACCTCAGGACGCTCAGTACCTCAGGACGCCGCAGTACCTCAGGACGCCTCAGTACCTCAGGACGCCTCAGTACCTCAGGACGCCTCAGTACCTCAGGACGCCTCAGTACCTCAGGACGCCGCAGTACCTCAGGACGCCGCAGTACCTCAGGACGCTGCAGTACCTCAGGACGCCGCAGTACCTCAGGACGCCTCAGTACCTCAGGACGCCTCAGTACCTCAGGACGCCGCAGTACCTCAGGACGCCGCAGTACCTCAGGACGCCGCAGTACCTCAGGACGCCTCAGTACCTCAGGACGCCTCAGTACCTCAGGACGCTGCAGTACCTCAGGACGCCGCAGTACCTCAGGACGCCTCAGTACCTCAGGACGCCTCAGTACCTCAGGACGCCTCAGTACCTCAGGACGCTTTAGTACCTCAGGACGCTTTAGTACCTCAGGACGCCGCAGTACCTCAGGACGCTTTAGTAACTCAGGACGCCGCAGTACCTCAGGACGCTTTAGTACCTCAGGACGCTTCAGTACCTCAGGACACTTCAGTACCTCAGGACGCCTCAGTACCTCAGGACGCTTCAGTACCTCAGGACACTTCAGTACCTCAGGATGCCGTAGTACCTCAGGACGCTTTAGTACCTCAGGACGCTTTAGTACCTCAGGACGCCTCAGTACCTCAGGACGCCTCAGTACCTCAGGACACTTCAGTACCTCAGGATGCCGTAGTACCTCAGAACGCTTCAGTACCTCAGGACACTTCAGTACCTCAGGATGCCGTAGTACCTCAGGACGCTTTAGTACCTCAGGACGCTTTAGTACCTCAGGACGCCTCAGTACCTCAGGACGCTTCAGTACCTCAGGACACTTCAGTACCTCAGGATGCCGTAGTACCTCAGGACGCTTCAGTACCTCAGGACACTTCAGTACCTCAGGATGCCGTAGTACCTCAGGACGCTTCAGTACCTCAGGATGCCGTAGTACCTCAGGACGCTTCAGTACCTCAGGACGCTTTAGTACCTCAGGATGCCGTAGTACCTCAGGACGCTTCAGTACCTCAGGACGCTTCAGTACCTCAGGATGCCGTAGTACCTCAGGACGCCTCAGTACCTCAGGACACTTCAGTACCTCAGGACGCTTCAGTACCTCAGGACGCCTCAGTACCTCAGGACGCCTCAGTACCTCAGGACACTTCAGTACCTCAGGACGCCCCAGTACCTCAGGACGCCGTAGTACCTCAGGACACCTCAGTACCTCAGGACCCCTCAGTACCTCAGGACACTTCAGTACCTCAGGACGCCCCAGTACCTCAGGACGCCGTAGTACCTCAGGACACCTCAGTACCTCAGGACCCCCCAGTACCTCAGGATGCCGTAGTACCTCAGGAAGCTTCAGTACCTCAGGACACTTCAGTATACGCTACCTCAGGACGCCTCAGTACCTCAGGACGCCTCAGTACCTCAGGACACTTCAGTACCTCAGGACGCCCCAGTACCTCAGGACGCCGTAGTACCTCAGGACACCTCAGTACCTCAGGACCCCCAGTACCTCAGGATGCCGTAGTACCTCAGGAAGCTTCAGTACCTCAGGACACTTCAGTACCTCAGGACGCTTCAGTACCTCAGGACGCCTCAGTACCTCAGGACGCCTCAGTACCTCAGGACACTTCAGTACCTCAGGACGCCCCAGTACCTCAGGACGCCGTAGTACCTCAGGACACCTCAGTACCTCAGGACCCCTCAGTACCTCAGGACGCCTCAGTACCTCAGGACCCCTCAGTACCTCAGGACGCCTCAGTACCTCAGGACACCTCAGTACCTCAGGACACCTCAGTACCTCAGGACCCCTCAGTACCTCAGGACCCCTCAGTACCTCAGGACGCCTCAGTACCTCAGGACGCCCCAGTACCTCAGGACACCTCAGTACCTCAGGACGCCCCAGTACCTCAGGACGCCTCAGTACCTCAGGACCCCTCAGTACCTCAGGACACCTCAGTACCTCAGGACACCTCAGTACCTCAGGACGCTTCAGTACCTCAGGACGCCCCAGTACCTCAGGACGCCGTAGTACCTCAGGACCCCTCAGTACCTCAGGACGCCTCAGTACCTCAGGACGCCCCAGTACCTCAGGACACCTCAGTACCTCAGGACGCCCCAGTACCTCAGGACGCCCCAGAAGTGGAGCTGAACGCTCAGCTCGCGATCGAACTGCAGGAGCTGTTGGCAGAGGTTCAGCCCTTGTTGGACTTCATGGGGGTGGAAACCAACCCCAATACCGACCAGATTTACAATGTCTGTAGTTTAGTTCAAACTCCACTCGAGGAAGGGAAAACAGAGGCCAGTCCACCAGCATCGGACGCAACTGATGTGGACACTGTACCCAAAGACAATGATCAAGGAAACAGGTCAGCGGGGAAGAGAAGTATATTAACTGTGGTGATCAGCATGCATACTGTTGACCCAGCAGAAAGAGTTGGAGAGTATGATGTCCCCGTTCTTGGAGGGAGTGATGTATCCACTCCTTCTACTGAGCGTCCGGACTGTTCCTTCCTCACCAACACTCACCAACCAGCTGAACCTGTTGGAGAGGACAGTATCCTCGCTCCTGGGGAGAGTGATCCACCAAACGTTACCTCTTCCAGTGGACGCCCGGTGTCATACATTCTCTCTCACGCGCTAGTCAAGAAAGTGCTTAAATTAGCCAGATCTCACAACAGACAGGACAGTGTGCACATGGCCATCAACCTGAATGAGAAGATCAAAGAACAGCTGCTCGTTGGTGGAGAATGTGACATCAGCTTGAAAGACCTGCAGAAGATTGGCCAAACAGCAGCTAAACAGCTGGTGTTGGAGCACGGCTTTGCCCGCGCTCTCCTGAAGGCTGCAGCTCAAGAACCGGCTGCTTTTGAAGAAGATGTGAGGAAGCATCTTAACATTGAGCTCGGAGCCTTCCTAAACCGGCCTAAACCCCTTTCAGCTCACTTCTTCACCAGACTAGGGAGGGCTTTCTGCTTCCGCTAAGATAATTTCTACCAGTATAATGGGGTTCTTAATAAACAAACAAACAAACCATTCTTTCTCAATTTATTTATTTCCTTTCTTTCTTTCTTTAGCTCAGGACGTGGTCTCCTTCTCGTCCTAGAGTCAGGACTAAACACAGGACAATGCACATGATTGCGTAACTTCTGTTTAAGAGGACTTTTTGTGAAGTTTCTCATGCCCAGGTGCAGCTGGGGACTATGGGTTTTTGCGTCGACATCACATAATGCTAGTATCTGATTAATTTTTCAGATTAGCCGGTTTACATAATAGATGACATTATTGCATTAGTTTGATTATGATCGGATTCCTCACGTCATATAAAGCAGTGGTTTTCAAATGGTATGGCTTCAGGACCCACCATTACCCAACTAAATCAACTCGAGATCTGCAAAGTTTACTTTTGTAACTTCTGACATTATGTCCAGGATCCGGACACATGCAGTCATTGCTTTTAGAAAAGTAAAACAGAAGTTTTCTATCTCTATATTTGCCACTTTATTCCAGTTATTAATATTGTTTATACCACGGTCAGAATTCCAAGGCTAACAGGCGTGCCTTACACGTGGATTCATGCGGGACTAGAATCACCTGTGGACCTCGAAGTTTTCAGAATTACCCTAAAGGGAAAAATCGGGGGGATTTTACCTTTCAAATGACTGACATGGCAGATTCCCACGGAAATAGAAACTCTGAGGACGTCAGTAATTTTTACTTGTTACCTGAGGTGCCCAGGTCATTCTTATCCTGTGGGAATAGGGCTAAAGGCGCCCTGAAAAAGCACATGCAGGGCCTATGTTTATCATTAAAGCTTTACTTCCTTCATGTCCCTCCAAACTGCACAACTTCAACCATTTGAGGCCCCATAACCCCCAATCCATCTGCTCTCACACTGTCATCACAGACGTCAGCTGAAACTGAAAGCTTGTTTGTGTTGTTTTATAAAGAGATATTTCTACGGGTCCTTACTGTCTTTTCTTTACAGAGATCATTTCACATTTTAAAACATGAATTAAGTGTGCCATGGAAAGTTGTGCAGGAGAGGTGCACTTTAAGGTCTTATTTTGTTATTTTAATTCTGAAAACTGTTGTTAAAGCATCTACAGAAACTTCAACTTGCTCAGAACAGAGTCCTTTTCAAACAAATGTGTGTGAGATGCACAAGAAATCGTCCTATTAAGTCTTCTCATGTTCATGCACAAACTTCTGGCTGAGAGAGAGATAGACTTTTGTCTAAAAACCTCTTGTTTTCAAATTACATCAAGTTCTTTGGCTGTTCCCAAACCCAGTTGTTTTATTTGACCTTTATTTAACCAAGTCCCACTGAGATTAAGAATCTCTTTTCCAGGGGACTCCTGGCCCCAGACGGGCACCTATTATACATGTTTTTGGAAACTAGAGGAAACCTACGCAGACAAGCAAACTCCACAGAAAGGCCACGTCCAGGTGGGAATCGAACCCGGGACCTTCTTGCTGTGAAGTACAATAGTAACTCTATGAAAAGAACGTTTCTGTTCAAAGGAACTCACTTCCTCTTCATATTAAAAACACTAACAATAAACTCAATTTTAACCAAAATAAAAGGATTTGCTCAATTTTTGATAGTGATTGGACTTACGGCTCTTTTCTGGGAGCCGAGTCTTTGGTTCAATTCAAAGAGCCATTCAAAAGACTGGCTCTTTTTAATATAACATTTTCATAATGTCAGCCAGATAACTCACAATATCTAAGACGTGATCAATAAAAGGCACTTTTATACTTACATAATCTAAAATTACAATGGGACTGATATTTAAGCTTTGAAAAACGTGTTTGTGAATCAAATCTTGCGCCACAACAATAAAAAGAGGCTGTAACTGTGCATTTAGCTTTGACTTTAGAGCCGAAAGCTTTCACTTGTGTCGCCTGCTCCATTGTCGGGCTGATTCTTGTGTTTGTTTGGGGGAGTTTTGGGTAAAATTAACTGAAAAAAAGATCTGGCTCTTTTCACAATCTTTACCATTCTATGGTATCAGCAACCCTGCTTTAAAAACAGTGTGACCCACTCCACAGTGCACCTGAGGTAAATCACATATAACACCAGACTACCCATATAAATGTCTGTGTTAATAGAATCATTTTTTTAAATATAACTGACCTTGTATCACATGAATTACCGCATTTTGAGGGACTATTTTCTTGCAGATCACTCCGCCGCTGCGTTAGCTTACAACCACGAAGCTGATGCTGCTCAAATATAAGTTATTTTAAATGCAAAATAGTGAAATTATTCTATTTCCGATCTTGTGCTTCTAAACCCAGACTATAGCGTAACATTTTGCACTATAGTCAGTGTGGGGGTGAACATGTGCATTTGTTTTCGTCTCGGTAACGCATTTACGACTAAGCAAGTGCTGATCCGCGCCACAGCGGGACCATCTCTTTCTCTCGGGACAGGAACATTTTTTAACTCCTGATGGGTTAATAAAGTTTTTAGTTTGACCTGTGAGAGCCTATCATTGTTAAGGAAGAACACAAGGCAGTGCGATGTAAACGAGGAAATGAATGTCAGCGGTGCTCCCATCAGAGCAGTCTCCTCCTCTTGCGACGCCCTCTCGCAAGTGGCGAAGGCGCATAGCACATAGCTCTGCCACTCAGAAAATCTCACCACATGCCCCAGGCAAGATGTGGCCCTAAATGTCTTATATATTTATGAACAGACCAGTGTGGGGTGGTTAAATGTCTTATACAGTGCATATTTGTGTACTGACCAGTGTGGGCCATGTTTAAATGTCTTATATGTATTTATCAACAGGCCAGTGTGGGGCGTGTTTAAATGTCTTATATGTATTTATCAACAGGCCAGTGTGGGCCTTGTTTAAATGTCTTATATGTATTTATCAACAGGCCAGTGTGGGCCATGTTTAAATGTCTTATATGTATTTATCAACAGGCCAGTGTGGGGCGTGTTTAAATGTCTTATATGTATTTATCAACAGGCCAGTGTGGGCCTTGTTTAAATGTCTTATATGTATTTATCAACAGGCCAGTGTGGGCCATGTTTAAATGTCTTATATGTATTTATCAACAGGCCAGTGTGGGGCGTGTTTAAATGTCTTATATGTATTTATCAACAGGCCAGTGTGGGCTGTTTAAATGTCTTATATGTATTTATCAACAGGCCAGTGTGGGCCATGTTTAAATGTCTTATATGTATTTATCAACAGGCCAGTGTGGGCCTTGTTTAAATGTCTTATATGTATTTATCAACAGGCCAGTGTGGGCCATGTTTAAATGTCTTATATGTATTTATCAACAGGCCAGTGTGGGGCGTGTTTAAATGTCTTATATGTATTTATCAACAGGCCAGTGTGGGCCATGTTTAAATGTCTTATATGTATTTATCAACAGGCCAGTGTGGGGCGTGTTTAAATGTCTTATATGTATTTATCAACAGGCCAGTGTGAGGTGCTGGAGCAGAAGGACGAGGGTGGGCAGCAGTCGGACTCGGCTTGTGGAACTCACAAGCCAGACTCAGCCTGGTCACGCTGGTCTCTGCGAGTGAGGACAATTAAATTTTAAATTTTTATTCAGATTAAGAGTAAGTCCCATCGGAAACAGAAGATTTAGCCATTTTCAAATATTGTGCTGCTACCAAAATAGTAAATGCGAGTTGCTAATTGCCTTAGTAAAATGTCAAGTCAAAAATCCTTAAAAAGCCATCGGGGATAGTGTGAGAGGCACAGAATAGCAGTCACTCCTCTGTCAGCGAGCCACAGGGCAGCTTCAGAAGTAACTATTACACTTTTACTCTCCAAACCCACTTTATGTTCATGTAACTATCAGGAAGCACTACCGGGAGTACCTGGTGAGCCTCATCAACAGCAGCTCCCTGGACCCAACTCCACAGAGCTGCTCCTGGCCTGCAGGAGATACAAGGTGGACGAGGGCCGCCGAGAGGGAGAGGACAACCTGAGCTACTACACGCGACTTCTGCAGTCTGACCCTCCTCTGCTCCATCTGACCCTCCTCTGCTCCATCTGACCCTCCTCTGCTCCATCTGAGCCTCCTCTGCTCCATCTGAGCCTCCTCTGCACCATCTGACCCTCCCTGCCCTCCCCCCCCCATCTGACCCTCCTCTGCTCCATCTGACCTCCTCTGCTCCATCTGAGCCTCCTCTGCTCCATCTGACCTCCTCTGCTCCATCTGACCCTCCTCTGCACCATCTGACCCTCCTCTGCTCCATCTGACCCTCCTCTGCTCCATCTGAGCCTCCTCTGCTCCATCTGACCCTCCTCTGCTCCATCTGACCCTCCTCTGCTCCATCTGACCTCCTCTGCTCCATCTGACCCTCCTCTGCTCCATCTGAGCCTCCTCTGCTCCATCTGACCTCCTCTGCTCCATCTGACCTCTCTGCTCCATCTGACCTCCTCTGCTCCATCTGACCCTCCTCTGCACCATCTGACCCTCTTCTGCTCCATCTGAGCCTCCTCTGCACCATCTGACCCTCTTCTGCTCCATCTGACCCTCCTCTGCACCATCTGACCCTCTTCTGCTCCATCTGAGCCTCCTCTGCTTCATCTGACCCTCTTCTGCTCCATCTGAGCCTCCTCTGCACCATCTGACCCTCCTCTGCACCATCTGACCCTCTTCTGCTTCATCTGACCCTCTTCTGCTCCATCTGAGCCTCCTCTGCTCCATCTGACCCTCCTCTGCTCCATCTGACCCTCCTCTGCTCCATCTGAGCCTCCTCTGCTCCATCTGAGCCTCCTCTGCTCCATCTGACCCTCCTCTGCTCCATCTGACCCTCCTCTGCTCCATCTGAGCCTCCTCTGCTCCATCTGAGCCCTCCTCTGCTCCATCTGAGCCTCCTCTGCTCCATCTGAGCCTCCTCTGCTCCATCTGAGCCTCCTCTGCTCCATCTGAGCCTCCTCTGCTCCATCTGAGCCTCCTCTGCTCCATCTGAGCCTCCTCTGCTCCATCTGAGCCTCCTCTGCTCCATCTGACCCTCCTCTGCTCCATCTGACCCTCCTCTGCTCCATCTGAGCCTCCTCTGCGTCTTAACTCACTCTTACTGTATGTGTCTCTCTCTCTCCGCAGAAACTAATGGACGAGGTGCCGCTGGGAGACAAAAAGGCCTGAGAAACAAACTGGATGCGCTCTGGATTTAAAGCTGTTAATATTTACATAAATGGATGATGTTTATGGACTGGCTGATGCTAACCACGTCTCTGCGTATTACACTGGACTGTGTGTAATGTTCCCCTGCTGCTACACAATGTCAACACTGTACAGAGATGTATGTTACTGCTGCCAATGCTGATCAATGATTCAATGCTTTAGCCACGAAATGTAGATGCACATATTAACTATTAACTTCTTTGGAGAATCAATTTAAAGTGGACATATCCTGCATAACTTAAAAATAACATTCTTCGAAATAATGTATATGTAAGAAAAAGACCGTAAGGAGTGAGAGAACGTTGAAATCACAGAAATGCTTTGGGCCTGTTCCTACATGTTTGCCGTTCCTTCCCCAAACAAATGAATAGGGAATCATATGGTGAGGTATGTTTTGTCCTTCTTATGGCATTTATTATGAACATCTCATATGATGATGTTTAGAGGCCATTGGATGAGTATTCAGAGGACAGTTTTGTGTTTTATTTATGACAAAATAAAATCCATGGAATACAGATCCGAGCTTCAGCAGCAGAACAACCAACCAAAGTGAAGTGGATTATACTCACGACTGAAAAAGGAGCCAAACACTGCTCCAGGTGTGTTTCCGATGAGATAATAATGGTTAAAATTTCAAAAAAGTCCGTTTTGCAGGATTTGTCTCCTTTAGATTTACTGATGAAATGAATGGATGCACAGATTGATTTTCTGTTTACTTTTATTAAATGCTGTGCAACAATGTTCTGTTCATTTGAGTGGTTTGAACTGTAGCTCGAGGCAACAGTGGCTTAGTGGTTAGAGCCTTCTTTCACTGGCTACGTTTACATGGTCAGAAAAATCAGATAACCCAATATTCAGTGTATACGTTTGGGGACGGGCGGGATTTTGTTTAGTAACAACTTATCCACTTCCAATACAAACACCTGTCGTCCGTAGTCGTTTAACCCACATTTTCTCCAGTTCAGCTTTGCCCAAATCTAAAATCTTCTGGAAAGAAACTTCACAGACACAAGGGGGGAAAAATACATCTTTAAAACCAGCTGCAGTTTGTTCGGGTTACATCAGCCGTAAGTAATGCATCATGGGAAGCCAGTGTCACATAAAACACGTTCATCTTTACCACAGAGATCAGCACCAAACATTTCAAAATAAAACTCTAAAACCTCTAAAGAGGAAAAATATATTCTGCCTTTACCTTAAAAAACTGCATTATCTTCTTCAGCATCGTTTATAAAAAATCATTAGCAGAGATTTATATCAATGGAGTGAGAAATAAAACACTGATTTCCAACTGCCGGATTTTTTATTATTTTGTTGTTAAAGCCACACTGCGTAACATTTCACTCTGTAAGTAGAGTAAAAACACCCACATTAATTTAAGCACAGGTTTTGTTTTGGGGCAAATTGGTAAAACTCAGAACTTTGGCAGCAGGACGTCATTATCATCAATTTTCAATAACTGTGTATAGCGCAATAAAAGTAACTTAGTTGTTAGCACAGAGTGTACAATGAACCTTAAAGGCCATATACACACGACTAATGTTATTGTTTACTGTTGCTGATCCCGCACATGCGCACTACACTGGAGGGCAAAAGGCTCACCTCCACAATCAACACAGCCCACTCAAAACCTCGTTAATATCTCAAACATAATTTTAAGACATCGGCAAAACAATCACTTACAGACCACGTAACAGATTTAAACTGAAAGAGTCAACTATTTGGAGCGTCTTTGTGCCGAGAATCACTAACTACTGCACTAATTAGTTTAGTTTAGTTTATTAGTTTATTTGAGCAGTAAACATTTTGCTCAAAGGGAGTGGGCTGAAGCAAGAGCTTATAAGCCCCACCCCCAAAATCAATACAACATTTACAATAGAGCTCCACAATCCCACCCCTTCCGGTCCTGCTGCTCCAGTCCGGAAGTAAAAAATCCCTTTCTCTGAGACCGTCGATTTTCCAAAAATTCAAATATTAAGAGTTTAACAACACCGCAAAAGCTAATCAGCTATGTAGCAATTTGTGACCATAAAATGTTTCATTTCAATCCAAAAAGAAGACAAGGCAAAGGTACAAGCCTGTGTACATACTTTACTTCCTGACATTAGAAACTCCGTATCCCATAAACCATTGCGACACGGCGCTGGTAAGTGGCAACGGTGGTTTTTAGCGGGTTCGGTGAGTTTCTTTTACCATTAAGACAAAGGTTTCAACGTCATTTTCCTATTTAAAGAGCAAACGTGACCAGATTTGTAATGGTTTCCCCTCTTTTCACACTTTTTATTTAATCGCTGAAATAACGCATCATGTCTGAAAGCGAGATCATGATTACACATAATCATTACATTTGCCGCTAAAAATATATATGTAGCCTGCATTACAATAAATAAATAAATACGTGGGGAACGTGAAGCTCAACCAATCAAAAGCCTTGGCGTAGATCACGTGACTACGGAGCATCCTGGGTAACGTAGTTCTAGGACGAAGGCTCGCTGTTAAACTGTATTTTTTCCTAAACTAGATCGATCTCATACGTGTTTTTTTCACCTACATCTGACTTTGAGGTCGCTTTATAACCACATAGCTGGTTTCAGCCCAAGCTGACGTAGTTAAAGACTTTTTTTGAAATCCATACGGCCCCAAAGCAAGGGGAATTTTACTTCCGGACCGGAGAGGAGGCGGGACTGTGGAGCTCTATACAATTAAACAATGTTTAATGGTTTGTAAACATTCCGGGCTTAGCTGGAGGCAGGAAGTTAGATTCCTATCTATTTTCATTGTAGCTGTTGTCATAGTAACGATAAACGAATGTCTAACTGTTTTTGGAAATATCAGATAAACCTTATTTTATCGTCTCAAATGTCATTCCTCTTGTTCTGGCACCTTAAGCCACAACAGGACCACATTTTTTAGTTGTAGTTTTACTCTTAAAATCGCTAGTTTTAGTTTAATCTTATTTCTCTTGATCACTTCCTGCCTCCAGCTGATGTCACTGATGATGTCAGCAGTTAAAGGGTCTATACTGTAGCATTTACATAAAGACATTACATGACAGAACTATAATAATAACTTTATCCTATTGCAATTACATTATCAATCATACAATTAGCAGCTTCATATTTTGATTTTCATCAATATCAAGGAGAACCAGTTACACATCAAAGCGGCTTTTTTAACACAGACCAAAATACAAAGCATTGTTTGAAATGTTCATATAGAAAACAGAAACAAGCACCACGACAACCAATTAGACAGCTGCAAGAGAAAAGCCCATTTCATCCGTGTCAAATACTACAGACACAAACGTCATAAAACAACCTCTGTGCACCTAACATTAAACTATAGTCTAAAGTTATTCTCAATACTTAAGTTTACTTTTTCACTTGTACAGCATGATGGGAGTAACTTGTCTGTGCATGTGGGGTACGTCTTTATTTTCTTGCCTCTAATAACGTGAAGTGAGTAAATTCACTCATGGGACGGACGCTGATTCAGTCTCCTCCTAATCACTGTGAGCTGTTGCTTTCTTCATGTTCAATCTTAAATCATTGATATTTCACACTCCTCTCCTTCCTTTGTTTGTGTAGCCTACAGGGCCATGTGTGTTCACTACATTGATTTGATTATATTTAGCATGATCTTTTGTCCGAAGTTTTCAGCTAATTTATTATGGTCTACGAAGGCCTGCGCTTTTCCTTTTGCCCTCCAGGCGGCGCCGCGGGTCAGAACCACAGGCACGTGACGTCACTCATCAAAGTGCGTATAGGCCTACCTCATTTTTAATTACAATGAAAGTGGAAGCCAAATTAAAATGTTAGTTGTGTCCAAACTCTTTCCTAACTCCTAACAGATTCGTAGCCTCCCAGTTTACACACACATTTCACAACGTGCAGGGTCACAGAAATGACAGAAAACTTACCTGCAACTTCGTGAAATTGATACAAAAGCTTTAGAATTAGATGCAGTGTTTTTTCCCCCACAATTGTCTGAGTTTACAATAAGGAGGACAAAACTAGCTTAAGAAACTAAGCATAAAGAAATGGCCTACGTTTGGTGGCTAATGCTAACGGCTATAGGAAAAATACATTGAGCAGGCTAATGGACTCTGAAAAGTCTCCCGGACTAGCCGACTTGCTAACTGTCCGCACACACTAGGACAGAACGCCGCTTTGTAACGCCCCCTAGGTTAAGATCACCAGGACCATGAACAATAGGCGGATCTTTGTTGACATCTTTGTGGGCATGCGCGAGTGGTTGGGTGGCAAAAAAACAAACAGTATGGCGGGCTGTAAGGACGCGACGAGCACTTTCAAGAGAGTTAGCACTTTAACATCCGCGGACCGGAAGAGGTTTGGAGAGAAGCTCAAAATTTGTATTGGTGACAAAATTGAAGTTATTCAAAGCCCATATGAGATCTGGGATGACAAAAAACATTGGTCCGACTCGGCCGTGTCTTGGCCACCAATCTGCTGGGGAGACATTTATTCGTATTTAATAGAAAGCCCTGGACCCTTCACTCATGAAAGATTAAAGGCTTTCAAAAGTCTGGAGGCCTATGATTATTTTGTTTCCAGAAAAGTTGGGCCGATCTTTTCTGCCAAACAGAAAGCGGTGATCGTGCTAAAAGCAGAGGTTAGACCTGGCCAAGCAGAGTCACAGCGTGATTCGCATCTCCCGTGGTTGATCGCCAAAGAGAACGGCGAAATAATCACTGCTCACTGCGACTGCAAAGCCGGGTAAGTCTTCAGTATTCTTATTTATTGAAAATGCAGTGACTGTTGTACCAATTCAATTGTGTTCAGTGTGAGACTGTCAATGGCGTCTGGACTATGGAGAAAAATTGTATATCACAGCTTACACATTTCTCCTTCTTTCAAATCCAGTCTTGGAGAAACATGCAGTCATGTAGCAGCTTTAATGTTTAAAGTAGAAGCAGCTGTCAGGATAGGACTTACAACTGCTGCATGTACCAGTGAGGCTTGCAGGTATCAAAGCACAGATGCAGAATGTAATATGTTGTTATTCTGATAAGATTAACTAGAAATAGACACTCTTGTCAATGTGAATTAGGTAAAAATAAAAAAAGTTTTGCGTCTAATATTATATGAATCCAGAAATAAACAGCCTATTCTGCTGCTTTCAGATGGAATCAAGTTTTTGGAAACAACTCCCTGACAGCACCTGCAGATGAAATCAACTTCCACCCCAGTAAGAAAAAAGAGACTGCTCCAAGGCCAGCATGTGAGAAGAAGGGTAGAATTCCGCTGGCTTGTTCCAGAGGGGATGAGGGATACATGGAGACGTATAGGGGTTACATCAGCGAGTTGAAAGAAATTTGCCCCACCGCTTGCGTATTTAAGTCCTTGCCAAGATTGGACCCAGAAGAGACTGATACAGCAAACAGCGAGACAAATGACACTGAAGATGAAGGTAAAAATTGGTGCTTGACATTTACCAATTAGTTTCAATAATGAGAAAAATTTGAATCTGAGGCATATCTGGATTTAATAGAGGCCTATGCATTTTGACTTGCATCTTCATCAGGGCAGTATGACATGCATGTGTAAAGCATGGCATTTAAATACAGGTCATTGTGTGATCAGTCATATGACAGCTATGCATGCAATAGAATTAACAATGCAAAACAGCACTAATATTTATATATACATACGATATATTCAGGAGGATAAGAATGCAGCAAGAACATGGCATCAGATATTGGCTATATACAAAATAGGGTTGCTCTACTACAGAATAGCATAACAATACATACGGGAGACAGTCTCCCATGTTCTAGCTGCATTGCATGCATAGCTGATTGTGACTGACCTGTGTCATACTGCCCTCATGAAGACTAATGTTGAAGCGCATTGGTATCTGTTAAATCCAGATGTGCCTTAGAATTTATTTTTGGTATATGTTGCGCCTAGCAACCCCTGCCTTTCCTCTTTTCATAAATATTCATTATTCTGTTTTACAGATATGGACGTTCCAGCACACATGGAGAATGCTGGTGAACCCTACCAGGTCTCCGTAACACCACATCAGGAACCACTGCTCAACCATCTACTTGCTAAGGAGTCTCCTGGTCCACCACCTTTCCCATTTAGTGGCACTAGGCTCCAAAGGTGGGGAGAGACTCCACAAGAGATCTCAGCTCAGCATAAAGTTTACATAGATTCACTCTCTGTGACATATGATCAGGCAAATAAACTTCAGAATGAAACAACAGGCTGATTGTCCCAAATGGTTTCTACTGAAATACTCAAGACTCACTGCTTCAAATTTTGGAAAAATTTGCAAGAAAATGAGCAGTAAAAAAGCCAAACCAGAACTTGTTGCACGTGACATGCTTCATCCAAAGCCCCCCACTGATTTCCAAAAAAAAATGCTCTCTTGGGGAAAGGAAAATGCAAAGCGTCGCCATTCAAGTTTACAAAGGACTAGCACAGAGAAGACATGTCATAGTACATGAACGTGGATTGTACATCAGCCCAGAAGAACCTATTCTAGCCGCCACTCCTGACAGAGTTTGTTATGACAGCACAGAGGTCGGCAAGTGGGGAATCATTGAGGTGAAATGCCCATACAGTGTGGGAGACAAAACCCAAGTGAGGCAGCAAAATCTGACAAGTTCATGAGCAAACTGCATGATGGGGCCCCAGAACTCAAACACGACCATGAGTACTACCACCAAGTACAAGTCGCCAATCGCAATGGTGCGATTTTGTCATTAACACAAAAGCTGCCAATGCTATTCAGAGAATTCCATTTAACCCCAGTTTTGGATGTCAGCTGCTTGCACATTACATAACTTCTTCTATTCCTACTTTCTACCCATGTGCATTGTGTCACAAGAGTCTGCAAAGTAATGTAAACCAAACAGTGATATGCAAGGATAACCTTTATTTCACTAGTGGAGGTAGCAGATTAACAAGTGCAGCGATTATTGTTACTATGTTGTCTGCACTCTTAACCAGTCCGAGTTCCCATGTTGTGTTCAGAATCCGGAATGTTTTCATCCGACCAATGGCTCGTTCTACCTGTTAAAAGAAAGGAATATAGTAGAATATATATTTTAATCAGCTGATGTGTACATTTGAAGTACTTTGCATTGTATTTGTGTTGGCTATTTTCAACAGAGCACTTTGGCATAAACAATGCACTTTTTTTATTTTATTTTATTTAAGAATGTCTATTTTTCGAGGCAAGACTGAATGTTCTTAAATTATTAATTAATTATTAATGGATTTCTGCCTTAAAATGTTATTAAAATAATTAGGCCCGAGCGCCATCAGGGCTGGCGAAGGGGCTCTTGTAATCGTATAGAGTGCGCGAAGCGCTCGCCTCCTCTCAAACATGCACTAACGCACTCCTCTCGTCGTGCACGTTCCGTGCACGTGCACATGTATCAGAAAACGAACATTGTAATTGGACGGTGTGAGTGCGAACAAAACGCACAAAACGAGCGCAAAGCGCTCCCCTCCTCTCAAACACTCACTAACACACTCCTCTTGTCGTGCACGTCCCGTGCACATACATATATAATGCAAAAATCAACATTGTAATTGTACAGAGCCCATAAAAGTCAATGGGCGACTGAGAGCCCGTCAGTGACCCAGGACCTCTACCATGAGGTAGGAATGCGCGAGCACTTTCCGAAAATATATAGTTTATGGTACCCGCGTAAGCGGGAACATTGTTTTCGTATGGGAATATTATTCTTTCTTTCTTTCTTTCTTTCTTTCTTTCTTTCTTTCTTTCTTTCTTTCTTTCTTTCGCACCGTCGCAATTTTCACCCAGTGAACATTGACGAAAAGTCACAGATTTTGGCCCAAAATTCAAACTCGATCCGACGCAAGTTTGTCGTAGAATCATAAAAATCGGTACAGACGTGCATCATGACAAGTTGAGCAAAAAATATTATTACGGCAACGCCGTCCGCCATATTGGGTGTCGGCCATTTTGAATGACAGCCCGCGAAGCGGGAATCCGCCTTTATTTTTCACTTTGTACAAAATCTATCTCCTCCTAGAGCGTTTATCGGAACAACCTAATTTTGGGTGGAAAATAATCTTGAGAAGTAGAACTTTAAAAGTTATCCAAATTACTTTTCTAAGTTTTACGGTTTTTATGCGGCGAAGCCGCAAACTGTACGAAGTATTTTGAGATTTTTTGCAAACAAAAAATGGCTCCCATTCGCACATATGAAGCCCGATTTCGCTCATTTTGTTATCAGTTGTTAAAGTCACAGTCCTAAACACTTTCATTTGGCAAAATTCAAATTGGGCGCGATAGCGCCCCCTATAGGAATTATATGGAGAGTACAAATTTTTGTTTTACGAAAATTTAAATAATTTGGCACAAAATTCTATTTGGTTGTTCCGATCAGAAAAGTCAATTACACCCATGCCATATTTTTCACGGTGTTGCCGTAGCGATGACCAGAACGTCCCATTTTATTCTGATGGAAAAATGTTAAACTCCATAATTCAGCGACTACTTGCGAGTACTTGGATAACCTTTGTGGATGTTCTGCGGCGCAGCCGCAGCCCTTAGTAAAATGTAAAAATATGCTTCAGTTTGCAGACATAGTGTGATACAAATTCATACTAATTTTTCTCTGTATAATGTCAAAATTGAGCGCGGAGTGCGCGTTAGCGCATTCCAAAAATCCTAAAACTAAGACCCTTGGGAAAAAAGTTAAAAACAAACATAAAGGCAGTAGCAATACCATAATTTTAGATTGGCAGGGCGGTCGGCGAGGGCCGATAATCGCCGCTTGTGGCTATAATTGCTGGTTATAATTGCAAGCGTATGTTTGTGTTTGAAGCCTAGTTTGTATTCAGATCATAGGTTTATGAATCTAGACTGAATATTACAAAAGTTAATAGACGACATCTTAAATACATTTTAGTTATTCTTTCTTTATCCCCCTCAAGTCAAATGTTTTGGAAATAAGTATTCGTAAAACAGGAACCTTTTTTGACCATAAATTGAATGTAGAGTAACCGTTTCAACTTACGTGAATTCGGACATTGGCAATTTTCCTTGAATCGATGACTTCCTTGTGGTTAAGCTGATTTTTGCCCTTTGTGAATGCAGGGATGACGAGGCTTGCTCCTCTGCAGAGAAGTTCTTCTCGAATGAGGAATCCTCGATCTGCCATAACCTTCAACACAATCATGAAAAATGATGCTAAAACTATTTTATTTATTTGAGAGGGAGGGTTTGGAGGGGGATAGATTCAGGGGTTAAAGTGGGCGGGAACGGTCGGGAACGGCGTTCCCCCACCTTCGCATGGCAAAAAAAAAAAAGGAAAAAAAAGTTCATGATTGCAACTTTGTCATTTTCACGCACATACGAAATTCTGCCTGTGAGATAAATCAATGCAATAAAAGTACTAGGTTGGGCCTACTCAATATGCGTCCCGGGGGCCAAACAATAAAATCTGACCATTTTCCATAAACATTATATTTCTTCCGGCATTATCCGCGCCACATTCGCGTCGCTCCACAGCAAGTTCGCGGCACTTTGCGTAGCAGTGTGCCTCCGGCTCCGGACCATCATCTCCTAGCGCGGGCTCAAATGAAAACATGGCTCTGTTAAACGGTGTAACGCTAAACTGAGAAAACAGGACGGACTGACAGATTTGATCAAACCGAAGCACAAGAACAGTGTGAATCATGTTTTTTGCTCGGAGAAGCAGGACTCTTCACGGTCCGCAGCAGGTGCAGCGTGTGTGCCTTCACCGGTGCAAAGGGCTTAACCAGCGACTTTCAGGTAAGGAACACCAGTTCAGCTGTGGATGTTTGTAAAGCGGACGATAAAGCTGATGGGACGTGAGTTTTGGAAAACTGCACTGCACCACCAGCACTCGTGTTTAACCGCTCAACACGCTAAACCTCGCTCTCTGGGCGCTAACTTTACTAAATAACATCTGAATCATTCATTTGACAGGTGCATTTTTCTTCCTTTCTGCTCTGACTTCATTCAATACGTGTTTGTGGGAAATGTACAAGCGCAGAGATGCTCTTTGCAAAGTTAACATGGTAAACGAGGCTGAAGCTGAATATGTGGATGAGCTCCAAGGAGCGCTTCATTTACTGAGTTTTTTCATGACGCGCGAGGTCTGGACAGAACAGCTGAGCAGGAGTTAGTCATGTTGTTTGAAATGTACTGGTGTGGCTGTAATAATGTAGCTCTCTCATTCTGTATTAGGCCTTTGGCCTGGCTGGTTTAGATGTGATTTAGTACTGGCTTAATCCTGGTTTAGTTCTGAGTAGTCCTAGTTTATTATTAGGCTCTTTATTATTCTGTATTAATCTATTGCTGTGTTTTTTTTTTGTGTTTTTTCCTCCAAAGCCTTAAAATACTGGAATATAATATAACTTTTATGTTTAGACCCAATTCTATTCTGTTCAAGCAGTGATGAATACGTTTGGTGGTGGGTGGGTCACCCCTGACCAGCCCAGTGGCCAATGGTAAACGACAAATTTCCCCCAGTGAAAAAGTAATGCAAGAGCCCTGCTGTAAGCACCACTGACTATGAAAGAGGATTTTCTTAAATAACATAATAACAAGCCAAAATTGTTAATAAGTAATGTTTCAGCACACATGTTCATTTCTTTGGTTGAGCCTTCTTTGAATAAGTGGATCCTGACATTTTATTTGTTTCTATAATCTATTAAGCTCCTCTCTGGGCAGGCATGGTGCTCTGCAGTCCTATCTAAGAAGAACCCAAAAGAGTGGATCTGGCAAAAGCAGAATTTGTTCATTTAGTAAATCACATAGACCTCCAATCATTTATGATTGTTAAAACCTACTAAAGGATATCTAAATATAATTCAAGGTATTAAAATATATTGAAAAATAAAATAATTACAGTATCAAATACCTTGTATTGTGCAGTATCTGTTCAGAACCCATGACTACATGTCAGTACCTAAGTACATAAAAAAATATAAAATGTAGCGCAAGTGTACTGCTTGTTAAAGGTTAGAGTTCCCCCACCTCCCAAATCCCACTTTAACCCCTGGATAGATTTACATGTTATAAAAAGAAGCAATTTACCTGGTCCCCATGCTCCAGCTGTTCCAGGAATCCACTGTTGATTGTCAGCTCCTTGTCTGATACCCGGCCACCTCAGCACTTGGACAGAAAGCAAACTGCTCCTGTTGGAGTAATTCCCACCAACAGCTTCAACGTGTTGTGATGTTTGTATGTGGAGTATGTAACATTTCGAGCTAGTAAATTAGATGGCCGCTGTATGAAGATCTCACTGCAGTCTTTTTGTATCTTCTAGTTTTCTTGAAAGCTTTAGGCAGGTTTCTTATTATCACCCCTTTTTCTGGCCACACTATCAGGAACTTCAGGCCTTCAGCCATTACAGAGCTTCCAATGTTCACTATCTTTGTTACGTGCTCAGCACTTATCTTGAACCTGAAGACAAGAAAACATTAATGAATAGAAATCATGATTAATTATATTTGCAACGTAAAAAAAAAAGTGGATAACTTCTAAATGCTTTATTTTTGTGATGACAATCAAACACCATAGTTACAGGCAATGAATCTCTCCTGTCTGATAGGTCCTTGTTCTGCAGTCCCAGCCTCAGCTTCATTAAAAGAAGAAGGACCTTGTCTGTGATGCTCAATTTCTTACAGAAGGAGGGCAGTTGACGAGCAGACACCACTTTAACAATCCAATCAAATAGTTTCCGACTTCTGAGGCCTTCAACAAAAAGTGGTAGTAATTTTGATTATGTAACCTACATCGTGTGTAGATTGGTTGCTGATAGACATATGTATTAACCAGTCCAAGTGCATGCACCGCAAAACGTGATGAAAACATGTACAATTTTTATATATAACATTGCATTATAAATCTCAATTTCATTCAGTTTCATTTCTTTTATCTGCTCAAATCATGGGCAAATAAACTTTAAATAAAATTGTACTTATTTTTACATCATATATTGCAGTGTTCAGTCATATTGAACTAAAAAAGCACATACCTGTGAAATACTTGAGTTGTTTTTCGCTCAGATTGTTTACAGTGAATTCTTCTTTATTTAGAGCTTCTTGGAGTTTGGTGCTCTTCTCATTGAAGTACACAGCTGCTCGTTGCTGCGCCAGAAGTTCTTCTGCCAGTCTCTTGGTCTCTGCCTCGAGCTGCTGTATTTTCGCTGCCTGGTCAGAGCAACTGGCGCTAGTTTCTGTGGTCATTTCGTTGTCAGCAGAAGTGGGATCGTGGTCAACACAGACGGTCACTTCACAGTCCATGCTAACATCATCATGACCGCCCAGGTCCGGACCCGTAGCAGAAGTAGAAGTGGAAGGCATTGCGGATACTCGTTGCCTCTTGATCCTCCGTTCGTATCGCTGAACAGCTTTTTCTTTTGCTTTTAAGTTTGCGATCCTGAATAGCCCATTTTGATGTGAGGAACATAGTCCGGGTGATGTGGATCGCGGTTTGGGACACCTGAATCAGAACGCGAAAACATATGACTCGGTTGATTTGACTCAGTTTTATTTTTTCAATCTTCTATAAATACATACAGTAGTCACTAACACTTACCGTGAACAAAATGAGCCTCACAAACTCGATCAGTAGCTGCAGGAATCCATGCTTTCTTCGGAGCGTCCGGGTTCAATCGCCTAATTGCACGCAACCATTTCTTTCGTTTTTCGCGATCCTTTTCGGAGGGAAATCGAAAAAATGTTTTATCGGGCCCCCAACGAGCCGCACAATCGACCACACAGCAAGAGTGAACCATCCTCTTCTCTAAATCCTCCTCCAAACGTGCAAAACAATCAAACTACAGGTATCTAGCGGTGTTTCCTGCCACACGATTCCCATGATGCAACGCGACAAACATAAACAATGACGTCACAAAAGATCCGCCTATACCATGAGGATGGGGAAGTTTTTAAGAGTGTTATTATAAAAATGGAGGCATTATAATGAATTGGAGTGTGGTGGTTTTGTTGTGCATCCAAGGGAGGATCCACAGTTGGAAGTACATGTGTTGCTGTAGCTCCTTGCCAGGGGTCCAGGCTGCGTCGGCTTGCTCTGCTTCTGGCTTCCGGGTCCTAACCACTGGTCCGGTACTGCGACCCCAGTGTTCCCCATGCCCACACTGCAGAGCGGCCGTTCACATGTTGTTAAAGTGCCATATTGACTTGATATACTAGTACAAACTACATTTTACTGAAACAACTTTAGCATACTACAAGCATAAGCTACTTCAAATGAATTTCCAAAACAAACTGACCTGGCCCGATTACAAACAGTGAATGAGGGAGAGGAACGGTTCAGTTTGTTTTTAAACAGGTAGCCCCTCCCCTTCACACCTGCCAACTAATTAGATTAAACATGGGCTGCATCCGAAATCATCAAATTGTAGCCTCTAAGTACTAACACTAGCAACTAATCCTTAACCTTTCATGGGGTCAACTGTTAGATCTCTATGCAGTTAGTGAACTAGAGCTTCAGCAGCATTTGCCCAATTCGACCGTCCTTACCCAGGGGAAGAGGAAGTGACATCACCAACAGCTGTTCTTCTTCTTCTTTAAAGTTCAGTGCAGGCCAAACAAAAGCGCATACCGCCCCCTACTGTATATTGTCCAACAACAACATAGTGTCCCAAAAAAGAAAACATCCAATGATCCTTCACATTTCCCTTATTTTATCTCAACAGCGGTTTCATGAGGCTACAGTATGCAAATTAGCCATGTGGCTTAAGTTTCTACTAAATGAAGCAAAAGCACAAACTGCTTCATTTAGGCCATTTACTGAGGAGGCTCTTTAAAACCATGTGACTGAGCTGTGGGGACGACAACATGTATTTTGTCACTTTTATAAAGTTTGGCTTGTGCAGAATCTTTTTTTTTAAAATTATTTTTATTATTAAATGTGCACCTGTCAATCAACAGTGGTTGCGCATGAATCACTCGAGGGTGGGGGCGAGGGGGGTGGGGAGATTGGCGCAGTGGCTTATGGGATGGCACATGGCTCCTAATCGCCAGTAAGTTAGCATCAGAGGTCCCTATGCTAAAGTGGCTATGATAGTTAGCATACAGGCCACTTTCCCTAACTCCTTCCTAACTGACAGCCCAATTCGGACGCTTCTTATCATGGCGGACGCTGACGCACATCCGGTTTGGCGTAAGACCTCTAACCAATTTACTGGTTTCGGATGGAGCAGCAGCCATTGGCCCACAGCAAACAAAGGAAAACACAAGAAAAACCACACCCAAAATTAAAGAGGCAGTGCAGGAGGAACCAGTTCTACCATCTGTTTATTTCTATAGTCCCTCCATTTGCTCCATTTGTCGTTTACTTTAGAAAGTTTTTCCTCTCTCCTCATTTTGCAAATTAGGAGTGGCTTTCTGGTCCAATCAGGAGGGGACTGACTTTCAAATTTTACTTTCTCTCCCTCGTCACTTATCAATCTGACAGACTATCACTTTAAGAGCTTATAACTAACTAAGAGCTTACAAAAATCTCGCCTGAATTCCCGTCTGTGCGGCAGAACGACGGGGACAAACCTTCTTCCTTGCTGTTCAGCGTTGCCAGGTGTACGATAATTATGGTATTTGTACGATAATTTTGCCCTATGTACGATGTACGATCAATAATGTCTAATGTACGATAATTTGGCCAAATGTATATTTTGCAACTGCCGGAGACGGAGTTTTTTTTTTTTTTTTTTAAACCCCGTGCTTTGCTGGGAGTGAGAGGATATGAATGACGTTTATGTGTGTTTCAGAACAAGGAGCATGATTGGTGGGATGCTCAGTTGCGCCCGCCCCCATGATTCTGATGCTCAATAGTTAGTTCCTATGTATTTGTTTGTGTGGGACACATTGGTCTACACAACTAGTGAGTGCCACAAAACTCTAAGAACCCATAGGACATGATCTCCAGAGTGATTTTATTTGACTATAGCTCTCTCGTAGCCTTGTCATTTTGTTTTCGACATTTGTACGATAATTTCTTTCAAAATACGATAATTTTGAATCTCTGGTACGATAATCCTACATTTCCCACCTGGCAACGCTGTTGCTGTTAGTCATTAAAGTCATTAAACAGATCCCAAACATCAGTGAGCGCTTCTGACCAGCAGAGGGCGACGCTGTCATTCAGTTTAGACAAAGGAGAACTCTGCTATGAGTCAGTTCAGCATCCAGCGCAATGTGAAAGTTCTTTCTGATTTCAACACCTCGGTCCTATTTGATCTATTTACATACAAAGAAATGTGTAACTTTATTTATGTCTAAAACAGCAGCCCGGGCTCCAGCTGCAGTTAAAGCCTTTGGGCCTGGAATGGCACAACTGTGAGAGTCCTTTATTTATGTATTTATTTATTTATTGGGCCACCGGTAAACGTCCCGATTCTCCTGATTACCCAGCACGCCTTTGAGCATTTAGTTTCATGAAATACAGGTGAGTTTTGTAGCATTTCTGTGACCGTGACCCTGAAAAGTCACTCTGCAAGTAGTGAACTGCGCTGATAAACTCATTCCTCTGTAGAATTCAGGCATCAAATTTATTTAAAAAGCCCATTTACAAAACCGTCATCACTGCCCCAAAGTGCTGTACAGGTACACAGTGCAATAATACAAAACTATAATAAACACGATAAGAAAAGTGAAAAATTAAACAGTCAAAATATGAAACATGCTCAGCTCATCTCGTGTTAAACGCCTGTGCAAAAAGATGAGTTTTGAAGCTCTCTACTGAAGTAGCCTGTCTAATGTTCACAGGGAGGGAGCTCCACATACTGCAAAAGCTTTATCTCCTTTACTTTTTAAATGAGATCTTGGACGGTCTTGGATTCATGTCCAGTAAAATGTCCTAACGCCACTCTGTTTTTGTGAGTCTTTTCAGGTTGAAATGAGATTTAAACAGGTTGGCCCTCATCCAAATCAAATCTTTGATTTACACATAGCATTTGATCCAAAATGTTAGTCAGGGGGCACTTATCAAGACAGGTGCTAAATAGCATGTGCAAGCTGGAGAATTGTAGTGTATAAAACTATGTGTGGCTGTGTTGCACCTATTTTACCATTTGAAGAGCGTTTGATACTTTATTAGGGCCCCAAATCTGATACAGAAATGAAAATGCTTTGTGTGTTAAAAAATTCACAAATGACTCTGCTGCTGATTCACTTTCGCACGTACCACTCATTTTGCACGTGAGCAAACCTCGGTAAATGACCCACTTTGTGCCTTTCAATTATAAATGTGACCTGGCTGGATCCATTCATTTTTATAGATTTTGATGCTGAAAATCTAGGCATTGCTATGCATAAATGCTTTATTCTTGTATGAAAACATAAAATGACAGAAAACTAGAATCGAGAATTTTTACATTTTCTAAAAATAAACTGACAGGTATCATTAGAAAATGTAAACAGGATTATTATAATAAGTTGTTAGATAGCAATAAGAATAATATTAAAGGTTTATGGAATATCTTAAATAGTATAATTAGAAATAAACCAAGATCGATTAATTATCCAAAATATTTCAAAGATGAGGATAACACTTTAAATAATATGAATGAAGTAGTCGATACATTTAATAAATTCTTTGTAGATGTTGGACCGAATCTTGCTGCAAAAATTACAAATGTTGAGAACTTTAATTGTGAACTGATAGACACAAATCCTCTGTCCATGTTCCTCAAACCTGTGGAGGAAAAGGAGATACTGGACATTGTTAAAGGGTGTAATAATAAAACCTCGACAGATTACCATGACATGGATATGAAAACTTTAAAAACTGTTATTGAAAGTATCTCTAAACCGTTAACATACATCTGTAACCTATCGCTGCAAACTGGACAATTTCCTGATGGTATGAAAGTAGCAAAAGTGATTCCTCTGTTCAAGGCAGGAGATAAACATCTCTTCACAAACTACAGGCCTGTTTCCCTTTTACCGCAATTCTCAAAAATCTTAGAGAAGGTTTATAACTCTAGACTTGACAGCTTTATTGAAAGGTGTAATTTACTCTCGGACAATCAATTTGGTTTTAGGAATAATCACTCAACTTCACACGCGCTCTTTGATATAATTGAAGAAATAACTAATGCTGTAGATAACAAGAAATATGCCATAGGGTTATTTATTGACCTGAGTAAAGCGTTTGATACAATAAACTATGATATACTAATTAATAAACTAGAACATTATGGGATTAGGGGGGTAGCTCTACAGTGGGTTACCAGTTATTTAAAAATAGAAAACAATGTGTGAAAATAGGTGATTATCAGTCGAGTTGTCGACAAATTGTGTGTGGTTTACCTCAAGGTTCCATTCTGGGCCCAAAATTGTTTAATATGTACATCAACGACATTTGTAAAACGTCTCAAGTACTTAAATTTATCTTGTTTGCTGACGATACAAATATTTTTGCATCAGGTGACGACTTACAGCAACTGTGTCGGATTGTTAACTTGGAACTCAAAAGTGTCAATAAGTGGTTCAAACAAAATAAATTATCTCTAAATCTGAGTAAAAGCAAAATGATGATATTTGGCAACTGTAATTCCAATGCTCAGGAAGTAATTCAGATAGAGGGTGTTGTTATAGAGCGAGTGCATGAAATCAAATTCCTTGGTGTTATTATAGATGACAGAATTACTTGGAAAGCTCATATTAAATATATATCTACGAAAATTTCTAGAAGCATTTCAGTAATAGCAAAAGCAAAGCACATTTTAAACATCAAAGCTCTACATATCTTATACTGTTCTCTGATTTTGCCATATTTATATTATTGTACTGTGGTTTGGGGTAGTACTTATAAAAACACATTAAAACCAATAGTATTGTTGCAAAAAAGAGCTATCCGAGTAATTCATAAAGTTGGGTTTTTGGACCACACAAACTCATTATTTTTAAAATCAAAGATCATGAAGTTCTGTGACATTGTTGAGTTCCAAACTGTACAGATGTTATACAAAGCAAGATACAAACTGTTGCCAGGCCAAATACAAAGAAGGTTCCAAGAACGTACTGGTTGTTATGAATTACGTGACGAATTAAACTTTAGGACTCAGAAACATAGCTCAACTTTGAAAAGTTTTAGCCCAACAGTTAATGGTGTACAATTGTGGAATAAACTGGAAATGGAGTTGAAACGAAGTCCAAATATCAACCTGTTCAAATATAAATACAAACAAAAGACTTTTGAAATATACAGAGAACAAGAAATGTGTTGCCACTAGGAGGTGCAGTAGGATCAATTATCTATAATCAAGGAAGAGTGTTGCTGCTTGGAACGGTTGTCATTCTATTGCTCAAATTTACAAATTGAGAATTAGGGTAGGCAAGTTATGAATCTGTTGAGAGGGACCCTCCCAACGGGCTCAAAACCTTGTCTTTTAATGCACCACTCAGCATAGGAACATCATCTACAAAATCAGCTGTTAGGGCAGCTGGGTGGGGGTTTGTTGAGGGGGAGTTACTGCCCTCTTCAACTGGCCCGTTCTACACCCTGGCTTTTTAATGCATAAATAGATAAATAAACCCGAATTAAATTATATTAAGGATGGTATTGACAACTGGGAAGTAGCAAGATCTCAGAATATAATATGTATTAATGCACCTTTAATAATGATAATTAATGATAATTAAACCCAAATTAAATTATATTGAGGATAGTAATGACAACTGGGAAGTAGCAAGATCTCAGAGTATAATATGTATGAATGCACCTTTATAACATAAAAGTAGCACATTATTTTGTTCTTTATTTTGCTGTTGTTTTTGTCTTATTCTTCATCATTTATTGTTACTTTGCCCTATGTTCCTTTGTTTATGATTTGCTACCTTGTAAATATTAAATGTAATGTTACTATTTTTATTTTGGGGTGGGCGCTTATAAGCCTTTGGCTTCAGCCTACTCCCTTTGAGCAGGTTAACTGCTCAAACAAATAAATAAACTAAACTAAACTAAAACTAAACTAAAGAAATTGGAGTCACAGAGACCCCTGGTGGTCACTTGTGAGCAGTGCAACTTTAAAATGCAGAATTAATAAACCTCTTACTGTTTGTTTTATTTAAAAATCGTTTCCTCTTTCTCATTATGGTTCAAACATCATTCATTGAATACAAATATTTGTCCAATAAAGTCTGCTTTATTTCTTCTCTTTTCAAAACAAGAAGTCCAAAAACACAAAATATCTTTCACAAACAAAAGGGGAAAAAATTACATCTTTAAAACCAGCTGCAGTTTGTTCGGGTTAAATCAGCCATAAGCAATGCATCATGGGAAGCCAGTGTCACATAAAACGCATTCATCTTTACCACAGAGATCAGCACCAAACATTTCAAAATAAAACTCTAAAACCTCTAAAGAGGAAAAATATATTCAGCCTTTACCTCAAAAATCTTCTTCAGCATCGTTTATAAAAATCATTAGCAGAGAAATATCAAAGGAGTGAGAAATAATCTTATAAAACACTGATTTCTAATTGTTGGATTTGGACCCACTGTAAAAAAAAAAGTGCATATGAGGTTTTAATGCTCATTTAGATAGATAACATCTGTTTTAAGTAGTAATTATCTTTTATTTCAGTGAAGCAGCACTTTTAATGAAGAAATGTTGGGCAGAAAAGTTATTTTTATTTGAATTTTTAAGCTGGTGACAGGAAGTGACATAGTTAAAGGTAAAGTTCCATCGCAGTTTGACTCATTTCACATTGATACAGACGGCATCTCTGGAATGTTTGAAGCAGTTTCTATAATTACTCCAAATCTACTTTAACAAATGCTGAATTATAAATATACTTTTCTACTAAATAAAGATACAAAGACATGAGGAGGAGCACAGGGGTTCTACAGCCCGTAATTACATAAATAACAGATAATGCTAACGTGATGCTTCATGTTAGCATTGTGCTAATGCTAACACTAGCTACCACTGCCGTTCTTTCACTCCTACTGAACAATCTGCTGTGAAGAAACATCCATATGGACCCGATGTAGACTTGCCTTTATTTGTGTGATAAATAAGTTTATATTCTGACAGAAAATGGCTAAAAAGAGTGAAAAATGGTGTTTCCCAAAGCATACTTACTTCCCCCTCAGCAAGGCCACGCCCCCTTATATGACGCGATGCCGTCTGTATCTTTAGCATGTTCAGCAAGGCAACAGTTAAAATTGTTTGCCTTGATGTCACTTCCTGTCCAATCAGGACAGAAACTATGTAAACAACACAAAAATAAACTAAATAAAGCTGGGTAAAGCTTTTAGCAAAATTTTGAATATAATTGTGTTAACTATGTTTAAGCAAAAATTGTGTCTAATATGTCATGTGCACTTTAAGGCACGTTATTCTGAAATCTTATCAAATTTCACTGGTGGGCCATAGATAAAAAGCCTTCTGTTTCAAAAGAACGAAAACTAAGATGTGAAGTAATGTCGAGGTAAATTACAGAGACTAATAATATAATCATATTACCAAATTTTGACCAATTCCTGTTTAATTCAAACTTGATGGATTGCTTATTGTTCATGTACAAATCTGAGAAATGCAAACAGAAATGATAAATGTGGTGAAAAGTTGCCAGTTGCAAGAGAAGCCGTCGCGTGAAGCCAAAAACAAAAATGTGAAACCGTCGGAAAAGAGTCGTGAAGTGTCCAAAGCCTTCATCCAATCAGAGGCTGGGGGGACGCAGCGTTTCCACGGCGACAAGAGCGAAAACAGGAAGTGTACAGCAGTCTTTAGTCCAGCAGTGCTCTCTTCTCCGAAAGCCGACAGGAAAACGACGAATCCTGGAGGAAAAAGAAACTTTAGTCGAGACTTTATTTCATTTACGCTTGCTTGGGGAAATTATATTGTTTCCATTGTTTTCCAAATTTGTGCCATGAGTTTCCCAAACGACAAGCCAAACGTCAGTGAGTGCTTCTGACCAGCAGAGGGCGGCGCTGTCATTCAGTTTAGACAAAGAGCTGTTTAAATGTTTGGAGATACCAGCGTGGTTTTAATTATGTGGAGTAAGCTGCAAGAGGGCCACAGGGTTTCACAAGAGCCCACCGGTATGTGCAGATGTGGGGTTTGTGAGTGACGGGGCGGGAGGGCATCTGTGTTCGACTCACAGGGGAAGAGGAGGCGGGCGCTCGCCGACAGCAGCAGGATCAGGCCCGGGACAGAGGAGAGTCCAGGCCCAGAGCCGGTGGGTTTAGAGTTGGTCTGCTGAGGAGTGGTCTGCCGCGACTCGCTCACTTTACACTTCTGCCTGAAAACAGCACACGGACAGGAGCTTAAAGCCACGCTGCGGAACATCAACATGTCCAGACAGAATGGAGCTACCACAGAAGACTAAACCTTTGTGAAACAGCGATTATTAACAATAACATCAGTTCATGACCTAGGTCAGGGCTAGGTCAGGGATGAGACCCCAAAGGGTCGCAGGACACTGAGGTGGGGGTCACAAGAGGCTTTACATCTTTTTTATTTCATTGAAAACATTAGGTTTTATGCATTTTTGATTTAATAATAATAATAATGGCTTACACATTTATTGTGCTTTACAAGCCTGGGTTACCAAGTTTCTCAAAGCACCACACTGTCGTCATTAGTCAGTCACTCCATACTTCTATTGTAGCGAGGCAACTAGTCTGTGCCATCAGTCCTTCTGACAACCACCAACCACTCTCACACACAGGCAAATACACTCTTACTAAACACACTCTCATTCTTTCTGGCCTATTGTATATGTTTTAGTGGTAGGAGTACCCAGAGGAAACCTATGCAGACACGAGGACTCTCTACAGAAAGGCCCCGTCCATCCCGGGATCGAACTCTGGACCTTCTAGCTGTGAAACACGAGTGCTAACCACTGCGGTACTATGCCACCCAAATTAAAAGTGCACACATGTTATAAAACCATGTTATAAACCATGTTATAAACCATGTTATAACATCGTCATAGACAGACCTGGAGTATTTCACCACATTTAATCCTCGGGTAATCCTGTTTCTTCTTCTACGGTGTGTCAGCGCTTCGTTCTCTACTTGGATACTGTTGTGTCATTGTTAAAACCTGAAACTGTGCTCTACGTTTTTAAATCCAACATTATATTGGTTCAAAGTGTGTTTATCAGGCCGAGCTGAAGCCGTAAACCATGCCATACATCAATCCTTACACAGACATTCAAATAGTAAAATATGAAATTCCAAAGCGGAGTCTATTTTGAAGCCCCATATGCAGGGCATACCCACTTTAAAACTGTATATTTGCGCCAAATGATAAAATAACGTATCCAAACAAACAAAAATAAACCAGATTTAAAATGTTTGCTACCTGAAATTATAAATGCAATTACATTTTACAGTGGGGCATCTAGAGTTGTTGTTCTGGTGATTTTAAAATCCTCGAAATAGACTGATGTTCTTTGACCAGACCGCTGAAGTCCAGCAATGCTTCCACAATAAGAGGGAAGAGTGACTTTTGTGCCAAACTGATAAACCAAAGCATGTGGTGCCTCAGAGCCAAGGTTACGGCGATACAGGGAGACGGTGTAAAAAAAAAGAAGAAGTAAAATGAAAATTAAATGGTAACACTTTATATTAAGAAAACATGAAGTCATGCATGAATAACATTAAATTATGCATGACATAATGCATAATTTGATGATGTATTCATGTATGATGATATCATGACTCATCATGAGTTAACATGACATGTTCTTTCATAGATGACTTCATGCATGAATTAATCAAGTAACTACTGTAATGAATTCATGAGAAAATATTGTTAATATATCATGATCTTAGAATCATGATGAATTCACTAAAATATTTAGATTTCTTTAACCAAAACATTAACTAATCATAATTATGAAGTTTATGCATGTATATCATGATTTTTAAGTTAATTAGTTTCCAAGATATACCTTAATCTACCATTTACCTCTGTAATTAACTTATCATTAGCTAATCCTTAGTTCATTCATAAATTCATGATGATTGCGTCCCCTATACTAAAGTGATGCACGTTTAGACAAACAAGAGTAAAAAAAAGTGATATATTTTAACATATTTACATCATGAATAAGTCTTAGTGGAAGTTTTTAAAAAGTTAAGCGTGTAATGTAAAATGTAAGCAATAGGCAGTGTGTATGTTGATGTAAGTGAAATTTAATGGACCACAAAACATAAAGGAGGCGTCTCCTTTATGTTTTGTGGTCCATTAAATTCATTCCATCATCATGAATTTATGAATGAACAAAGGATTAGAAAAAGATTAATTAAATTACAGCAGTAAATGTTGTATTAAGGTAAAACTTCCAAACTAATGTTCTTAAAAATCATGACGAATCATGATAATCATGCATACACTTCATAATTATGATTAGTTCATGTTTTTGTTAAAAATGTAAATGTTTTAGTAAATTCATCATGATTCTAAGATCATGATATATTAACAATATTTTCTCATGAATTCATTACAGTAGTTAATTAATTCATGCATGAAGTCATCTATGAAAGAACATGAAGTCATGGTAACTCATGATAAGTCATGATATCATCATACATGAAGCATGCATTATTTCATGTTATTCATGTATGACTTCATGTAACCTTATAAAGTGTTTTCAAATATGCCCTCAAACCTGAACCATGTCCACATCTCTTCGAGCTGTAGCTTCATGCTCAGGAGTCCATAACTAAACTTAATCCTTATTTTATTTATTGATGTTATTTGATTTATTTGAAAGGACAGTGCACATTAATCAACACGTCAGCAGCGAGCCTCAATGTAAATGTACCAGAATTAGCATAATAGCTAAATGACATTGTTATCCTAAGGCAGGTAAAGACACATTGTCACAGAGGTCAGTTACAAGGTGAGATAAACACAGCCAAGAAGTTACTTTGATAATCTACCTGTGAGTGCACGATTGTTTTGTTTCCAACCAGTTTTTAGGACTTTTTAAAGGTGTGGTAATGATCACAGTTCCTGACATGAGCAGGCAGTGAGTTCCTCTGATAGACTCCACCATTTGACTGAATTTAGTCCTGCGTCGTTGCACATTCCAGTATTTACTCGAGTGTTGCTTATCTTTGATATAAAATCCATTAATGGTGAAGGGGCAAGACCATTTAAAACTCTAAAAATGATGCAGGCATCCAAAAACGTCTGATAACTATCAAAATCTAAAATATTATCCTAACTTATAATGTTACAGTCATGATAATGTAAAGGCTTTCTATCCAGAGTTTTTAATGTTTTATTCCCAGAGCAGGCGTGACCTTACGGTGTGGAGTTTGAATGTTCTGGGTGCTCCAGATACAGAAACTCCAACCCGATACTCCTGGTTGCTCTGGCAGGCTTTGTGCGTATGTTGTATGTTGTAGTAGTAGTAGTACACTCGCAGTTGTCTCTGCAGGTACTCCTGGTTGCTCTGGCAGGCTTTGTGTGTATGTAGTAGTAGTAGTAGTAGTAGTAGTAGTAGTAGTACACTCACAGTTGTCTCTTCAGGTACTCCGGGTTGCTCTGGCAGGCTTTGTGTGTATGTAGTAGTAGTAGTAGTAGTAGTACACTCACAGTTGTCTCTGCAGGTACTCCTGGTTGCTCTGGCAGGCTTTGTGTGTATGTAGTAGTAGTAGTAGTAGTAGTAGTAGTACACTCACAGTTGTCTCTGCAGGTACTCCTGGTTGCTCTGGCAGGCTTTGTGTGTATGTAGTAGTAGTAGTAGTAGTAGTAGTAGTAGTAGTAGTAGTACACTCACAGTTGTCTCTGCAGGTACTCCGGGTTGCTCTGGCAGGCTTTGTGTGTATGTAGTAGTAGTAGTAGTAGTAGTAGTAGTAGTAGTAGTAGTAGTACACTCACAGTTGTCTCTGCAGGTACTCCTGGTTGCTCTGGCAGCCTTTGTGCTGACTCTCGGCGGCCTTGGTCTTGGCCTGGGCGGCGTCTCTCAGACTGAAGCAGGCCTGGGTGCTGTGCTCGGCCTGGGTCAGGTTCTGCTGCAGCGCGTCCACCTCGTCTACAAAAACACAAACACCACATTATTAAACTATTTCAGTTGAAATATTTCCCCGCGTTCTACCTCCACTTCCTGATTCCAGTGACTCCAGTCTTTTATTCTGAAGTTATTTTTCCGTAGGGACATTTTTTTACTCTAAAACATTGCTCTAAACCTTTTCCTCGGCTTGGATTAAAAGTTTTCAGAGTTTATCTGATTTTTCAGCACAATGGCCACAGTTCATATCGTCCTCACACAGGAACCCGTCGTTTCCCTCGAGGGAACAGGGGCGACCAGCACTTCCTGTGCACGCCCCGCTGCAGTAAAAGTCATGCTCAAAGAATGTCAGAGTTTTCATTAAGGCTTGATAGAGGTAAGAGTGAGTAATAGAGCAAAAGGAAAAGATGAACATAAAGTTAAACTAAACCAGGAATCCCCTTCTCTGTACAGCTGTTTAATACAACAGTTCATAAGGGGACTGGGGGGGAAGTAGATTTTCAAGTTTAAACGTACAAATCTAAGAGAAAGAAACCATGGGTGGACAGACCATATGTCTGGAAGAGCACAGAGGGTCTGCTGGCTCAATTTTCTGTCCTTTTGGGTCGAACCTGTGTGCCTTAAGCATATTTTTCCAGTTGAGCTGGATGGCGTTGTTCTGGCTTTTAAAGTTAGAAATGACCACTACCACTCGTAAGTGGTAATTGGCCTGGCAAGTGAGGCCATGAAGTGTAAAAAGCTAGCACAACTGTTTGCTAGTAGCAGCAGTGCTACCACTGACACCAAAACGACAGCACAAGAGGAAGGAGTCTGCACAGGGTCAGGGTCAGAAGAACCTGGTCTGTGAACACACACAGCAGGAACACCCTCCTCGACAGCTTTACTGAGACTGAACACGTCCCTCAGAAATATCAAAGGAATGTGACACGTTTTCAGTCCGATTTGTGAAGACACGGGTTTGTCTGTTTGTCTTTTAAATTATTTTATTAAATCAACCACGAGTCCACAATAAAGTTGGATTGAATTGAAATAATACTTAATATAATTATATTCAACCAAGGTCCACTGTTTCATGTTTCTTCTCCCACATTCTTTGGCAGTGAATTTAAATGATCTGAGGCTCTTTCAAACCGTGACCCTGGAAGCTTTGATGTTTGAGTCACAGCTTTAGTCCCACGATACGCTTCAGATTTAGTTTTAGTCCAATTTTAGTCAGCAGGATGACTTATGATGGAGTCTCATGAAAACGAGCGAGAAACAGAACAGAAGAGCAGAAGTGGATCATGTCAGGAGCTAATCTATCCCTTCATATCGCCTCTGAACACAAACTTTTGTTGCTTAGAAATCTCAGTCTTGTGTTGTTGACTCACTCTCCAAACTCGGAACATGTGCTTCAGAGAGAGACAAACAGGCTCCAGAGTAAAAATAGATCAGAATCTTTAGTCAGAATCCACCTCCAAAGACTGGATAAACTTCAGACTTTTAGGGGGTCGTTTACTAAATATTTGCTCATGTATCAAGTAAGTAACAAGCACTGTATGATTGAACTGCTCAAAGAAGCAGAGTTACTAAACATTACTAGAGTACTTGAGTAAATGTAACTGGGTCCTGCACTCTGCTGCCTCATGTTGTGCAGGATTTAGTTTGATGGGAAAGGCGTAGCACCAGACACAGGAGAGCATACAAAAGCCACACTGACAGGAATCGAACCCGGGACCACTGCAGGGCTCGAAATTAACTTTTTTTCTTGGTAGCGCTTGTGCTCCTAATTCTGAAATTTAGGAGCACAGTCAAAAATTTAGGAGCTCAACCAAAAAAAACAGGGAAGCTTTAAGAGGGATGAAGGGAATTATCACATGCCACTTCCAGCCTTCTGTTGCATTTTAGAAGTATTATTTTAGCTGTTTGCAATGATTCAGCAATCTACAAAACTCATTAGGCTAAATTTTAACATTATAAATGGGACACCAGATTTTGTGCCTCCCAACAGCCCCCAACCGCCGACTTGCTCCGCCCCTGCTTCACCGCACTTCATCGTCTCCTCTCTCTGCACCTTCACTCTCCTCACTCTGTGCTGCGGGAGAAAGCTCCATAAATCGCGCTACACGCGGCAAACTCCTTTGCCAGAACCTTAGAAGACGTGTTAAACATTGCGTTTGTGACTTTATTTGTATTTTGCGAGAGCGGCGATGATTCGCTTTCAGCGCTGCACGGGGTGACGGGTGGGTTGGATTGAAGTTTGCGCTGCTTCTCCGCCCGACATCGATTCGAGCGTCATTTGAGAGATAGTCCCCAGTCCCAATGAGTTTATGAATGACATATATATTCCTCGTTTTCTCATAAAGAGACTACAGTTGCGTAAATACAGTGGCTCATTCAATGAAAGCAGGCAGATAAATGAGAGCGGTGCACACGCACACGCAGAGAACACGGGCTGGGCTGATACAGGTCGGCCCAGCACGTGTGACCGGGAGGAATGACGGCGGCGCTGAGCCAAACGAGAGGACAGATCGTAGTTTATGCTCTCGAACTATTTTAGAACAGAAAGTTTGCTGTTGCTGACGGGCAGCGTTTGTGAAAACAATGACACAAGCCTTTTTAAGGTAGCACGAGAAGGTTTTCTTTTAAGGTGGACCGGAGCATTTGTTTGCAGTTGCAAACATGCGAGTGATTCTATTTTTAGATCGCAAAGGCATACATTTGGGAGCATATGCGACCAAAATGGTCGCAGTTTCGAGCCCTGCAGTGTAGTTTTTCAGGTAAGGTTAGGGAAATGTGTCCTGTGCATTTGGCTGGGGTGACCCCCGCCCCGGGGACCCATCTCCCCGTGTGGAGTCAGACTGATGGTCAGAATCATCTGAGGATTCACCTATTGTACATGTTTTTAGTTGAGGGGAAACTACCCGGAGCAAACCTACACAGACACGGGAGAACATCTCATCCTGAGACTCACTGTCCGACCATAATCAAAACATACAAGAGGTACACGCTCGCCATTAAGCCCCATTCATGGTAATCCGTGTCAATGTACGAAAATATTTAGTCATAATTTTAGCCAAAGTGATAATTCTGCAGACTAAAATTGGACTAAAACTAAATTGTGAGTTGTTTATAAGACTAAAACTATGACTAAAATGTCCATATATTTCCATCGTCTAAAATATGAAAGAGACTAAAATCATCCAAACTTCCAATGAGAGTCTGAAAGAGCCTCAACTGAACAGTTCTGAGCTTTGTCCATGAAGCAGAGGGCCTTGATAATATATGATTATAATAAATATTATTAATGTACATTTACATGCAATTTTAGTTGACTAAATCTTAACTATAGTTAAATGACATGTTCATGTCATTTAATTATTTTAATTTAAAACTAAATAAAAAATGTCAAAATGAACGCTGCCGGTAATGAGCCCATGTGACCTCTGGAATTAACACATTGCTCAGAGCATGTTCCTTTAAAGGGCAAAAAGGCGGGACTTTCCAGAGCCTGTCAATCAAAGACTTTCTTTTATTCTATTCACAACAAAACCCAGCGTGGTTAAACATATGACCCAGCCCAGCGTCGTCACATGGGTCACAGCATTTTTTAGAGAAAACATAAAACTCTTTGGAGCCAGGCTTTTGTTCGGAAGGTGTCTTATGGAGTCGCCCCCGGTCACCAGTGTATTGCAGCAATGTCAGCCCCCCGCCTTGAGGACCATAGAGAAGCTCGTTCCTCGCCCATTTTGTACGTCCTAAGGTCTAAGATTTCGAGCTGCGTCCTAAGATCGATCATTATAGCAGTTTAGTATCGCAGGCCTGGAATGTTCCGCAGTGTGGCTTTAATGTAAGTGAAGGTTCGAGACAGGGAGAGAAACACCGGGAGCAGCTCACTCATGTGTTCCAGTGTAAAAGAATCTAAGGAAGTATTTTTAAGGAAGGAAATGAGACAACAAACGGACGCAATGAAATCACTTTGAGTCACAGGAGCAGGGTCTGACGAGCTGCTAAGACAACATTCTAATATGAAAATAAATCCATGTTTAATATGGAAACCCAGAGCAGTGGAAATGCTTCAGAGATGAGCGACTGTGACAAATGCCTCATGTTCCTCAGACCTGTCCCTCCCTCAGCCGCCCGCTCCAGAGAAAACATCATTTAGCTCCAGAGCAAACTGGATCACAAACTGGATTAACTGTAGCCCTTAGGCCAGTTAAGACTTGAGTTACATGGGAATCACACAATGCCACTGTCATTCTAAAACTACATTTTACATGTCTGGCAGATTACAATGGAAGTCAATGCAGGAGTATTTTTTTCTATATACGGTGCAAAATGTAGTTTTCTGAAGTTCTGACATTAGAAATGCAAAGTTCATTTACAAACTTGGTCAAATATGAGCAAATGGAACAAAAATTACAAATCAAAATGGTGCCAGGAAGGACCTACGGATTAAAGCAAACATGTGAAAATGAGACTGATGTATTTTTCACCACCGCCTCATTTCATCCTTTCAGAACTAGTTTAGGCCCAATATGTCCTACTTTAAAACCAGGTAAGTCCAGGTAAACCCAGTTTAAGCACAGTTTAAACCCAGATTAAAACCAGTTTAGCCCAGATTAGGCCCAATTTAGACCGTTATATCCCTTTTTATCCGATTTAGTCCTATAGTCTCCCTGCGCCTCTGACCCATTTGTTCCACTGTGGGCCGGAGCTTGGGGATTCCCTTCTCCTACAGCGGGGCGTGTCCGTGAACACACCACGGTGCCACATTCAGGGACCACGCGGTTTTTCCTCTCCTCCTCCTCCTCCGCAGAGGTCTTTTCCATCGCTGCATTCAGGCGTCATGGTTATTTCGGGCGCTGACGTAAAAACAAACACTCTGGATTTTTGCAGGAATCTGCCACAGGACTCTCACTGTTCAGGCCAGTGGAAATCAAAGTCACTGCTACAACTCCACACAGAAATGTACACTTGTTTTCCCAGATCCTTGTTTGGAAGTGACTGGATTCACAAACCTGACACATTCATCCCATGGCTCAAAGTCCTTCCATCATTCTGAATATTGTCTCCACTTTTGGAGACAGTTATGTGACCTTAGTTCATATTTGCTGAGACAGAAGTTAGGATTGCAACGGGGAGAAAATTCACAATACATTTCCGTTAATTTATCAGAACCTTTCAATCAGAACTTTAGTTTGGAAACTTTTTTGTGTGAAAACGCTTAAATATTCGTTACCCACTGATTATGTTTATGAACCATAAAACATAGATTGTGAGTGATGTCACACCAACTACAACCCAAATCATAAAACACAAAATATGATCCACAACTTTCCTAAACCTAAATTCTGCTTCCTAATTAGCGTTGGAAGAAACAACAAAGTTTCATTTGATGATTTCTGTTTGTTTTGCCTTTTGTCACACCGTGGTTGCTTGAATCTAACTCAGATCAAGACAAACACTGACCAAAACTGTACGAGGAGTACATCTGACACAGAGCTGCATTAAACAAAACAGACTCTCTACAGACTGACACAAGACACAGACTCTTCAAACTATATAGTATTGTAAAACTACGCTCTGGGGGACATACAGACAGATACAAACTAGTGAGTCTGTTCCATTTCCAAAAGCCCACAACCTAAAACACAGTTCTCTTCAAATCCTGGTGATGATGATCTCCCTGGTACAGACGTACCCACTCTCCTGTGTATTAAGCTATTGTGAAAAATCAAAATGTGATAACTACCACATCAGATTCTTCTGCTGCAGTGCACATCTGTCTGTAAACAACCTTCAGTCGCCTTCATTCTCTGTCTGCCTGTGTATGGCATATACCACTTTCACATGAACGCTTTGACCAACATGACAATAGTATGTTTTCATGCCTTTAATCTGATAGGGCCTACATTATTTATTAAGTAATAAAATCATCTTCATGATATCATTTTACCAGTGGTGGAAGAAGTACTCGATATTCTTACTTAAGTAGAAGTGCAGATACAGGACCAAAAAAATACTCAAGTAAAAGTACAAAAGTATGCATTGTAAAATGTACTTTATAAGTAAAAAGTAAAAGTATTTAAGAGTTTATTGTGCAGGATTCATCATTTGAAACAAATCAGGTCTAAACGAGTAAACCATTAAACCAGGTCAAAAACAGGAAGTAAACCAGGTCTAAACCAGATCTAAACCAGGTCTAAACCAGGTCTAAACTGGGACTAAACCAGGTCATCGTACAGAGGTCACTTTGAAAATAAAATACTTTTACTTTTAACTCAGTTTAAAAATCTAGTGCAGATACAGGCTGTAAAATGTAAAAAGTATTCATCATAACATTTATTTAAGTAAAGTAAAAGTACCTATAATTTGTACTTTTTACTTTGTTACTTTCCACCACTGCATTATACCGATCAAAGCAGAGGTCAGCAGTCTGTAGGCAGGTTTCTCACATACATGTACGTGTCTACAGTTTGTTTTTGTGTGTTTCATTTGCTACGACACAGAAAACATGGGAGGAACACTGGGAAGGATCATCTTCACCAGAGCACATGAAGGCGTCATAATTCCAAAATGTTCTTATTAATTCCCATAAATTCCCTTTGGAAAATGTCGAACGCTGATGAGGAGACGTTTTTGTTTCGTGTGGATCGGTCAGCCGTTACAGAGATATTAGCCAAGAATTTTGACCGTTACCATAGCTACGACAACAGACCTCTCAGCTGCTAACTTCTACTCGAGTCAACTCATTTTGAAGTAGCGTTACTATTACTTAAATCATTTTGCTGCTCTCCAAACTCGGCTGCATCTTTTGGCGTCTATATTCAGCTCTGTTTACTGGAGAAAACGCTTTGAGCGCGTTTTATTGGGTGGTTTTAGCTGTTCATAATTACAGACATAAAGTTCTCGTCGTATCTGAAGAGGTAAGTTTTTTTTAATTTTGGACCAATCGTGCGTGTTTGTTTGTGTGAGTCAGCGGTTGCCGAGGAAACATGCGGCAGAGGGAAAGTTCGGCTCAGAATAAACTCGGAAGAATGTGTCCTTTCATGGAGCGAAGAGCGAGAAGAGGAGAGAGAGGAGAGAGGAGAGAGAGAGGAGAGGGAGAGAGGAGAAGAGAGGAGAGAGGAGAAGAGAGAAGAGAGGAGAAGAGAGAGAGAGAAGAGGAGAAGAGAGGAGAGAGGAGAGAGAGGAGAAGAGGAGAGAGGAGAAGAGAGGAGAGAGGAGAAGAGGGGAGAGAGGAGAGAGAGGAGAAGTGAGGAGAGAGGAGAAGAGGAGAGAGGAGAAGAGAGAGAGGAGAAGTGAGGAGAGAGGAGAAGAAGAGAAGAAGAGAGAGGAGAAGAGGGGAGAGGAAAAGAGAGGAGAGAGGAGAAGAGGAGAGAGGAGAGAGGGGAGAGAGGAGAAGAGGGGAGAGAGGAGAAGAGGAGAGAGGAGAAGAGGGGAGAGAGGAGAAGAGGAGAGAGAGGAGAAGAGGAGAGAGAGGAGAAGAGGAGAGAGAGGAGAAGAGGAGAGAGAGGAGAAGAGGGGAGAGAGGAGAAGAGGAGAGAGGAGAAGAGAGGGACAGAGGAGAAGAGGGGAGAGAGGAGAAGAGGAGAGAAGAGGAGAGAAGGAGGAGAGAGAGGAGAAGAGAGGAGAGAGGAGAAGAGGGAGAGAGGAGAAGAGAGGAGAGAGGAGAAGAGGGGAGAGAGGAGAAGAGGAGAGAGAGGAGAAGAGGAGAGAGAGGAGAAGAGGGGAGAGGAAAAGGAGGAGAGAGGAGAAAGAGGAGAGAGGAGAAGAGGGAGAGAGAGAGGAGAGAGGAGGAGAGAGAGGAGAAGAGGAGAGAGGAGAAGAGGGGAGAGAGGAAAAGAGAGGAGAGAGGAGAAGAGGAGAGAGGAGAAGAGAGGGAGAGAGGAGAAGAGGGGAGGAGGAGAAGAGGGAGAGAGGAGAAGAGGGGAGAGGAAAAGAGAGAGGAGAGAGGAGAAGAGGGGAGAGGGAGAAGAGGGGAGAGAGGAGAAGAGGAGAGAGAGGAGAAGAGGAGAGAGAGGGAGAAGAGGGAGAGAGGAGAAGAGAGGAGAGAGAGGAGAAGAGGAGAGAGAGGAGAAGAGGAGAGAGGAGAAGAGGGGAGAGAGGAGAGAGAGGGAGAGAGAGGAGAAGAGAGAGAGAGGAGAAGAGAGGAGAGAGGAGAGAGGAGGGAGAGAGGAGAGAGAGGAAGAAGGAGGAGAGAGGAAAGAGGAGAGAGGAGAAGAGGAGAGAGAGGAGAAGGAGGAGAGAGGAGAAGAAGAGAAGAAGAGAGAGGAGAAGAGGGGAGAGGAAAAGAGAGGAGAGAGGAGAAGAGGAGAGAGGAGAAGAGGGGAGAGAGGAGAAGAGGGAGAGAGGAGAAGAGGAGAGAGGAGAAGAGGAGAGGAGAGAGAGAGAAGAGGGAGAGAGAGGAGAAGAGGAGAGAGAGGAGAAGAGGGGAGAGAGGAGAAGAGGAGAGAGAGAAGAGAGGACAGAGGAGAAGAGGGGAGAGAGGAGAAGAGAGAGAGAGAGAAGAGGGAGAGAGAGGAGAAGTGAGGAGAGAGGAGAAGAGGAGAGAGGAGAAGAGAGGAGAGAGGAGAAGAGGGAGAGAGGAGAAGAGGAGAGGAGAGGAGAAGAGGGAGAGAGGAGGAAAGAGGGAGAGGAAAAGGAGAGGAGAGAGGGAGAGAGGAGAAGAGGAGAGAGGAGAGAGAGGAGAGAGGAGAAGAGAGAGAAGAGGAGAGAGGAGAAGAGGGAGAAGAGGAAGAAGAAGAGGAGAGAGGAGAAGAGGAGAGAGGAGAGAGGAGGAGAGAGGAAGAAAGAGGGGAGAGAGGAGAAGAGGAGAGAGGAAAGAGGGAGAGGGAAAAGAGAGGAGAGAGGAGAAGAGGAGAGAGGAGAAGAGGGAGAGAGGAGAAGAGGGAGAGAGGAGAAGAGAGGAGAGGAGAAGAGGAGAGAAGAGAGGAGAGAGGAGAGAGAGGAGAAGAGAGGGAGAGAGGAGAAGAGAGGAGAGAGGAGAAGAGGAGAGAGGAGAAGAGGGAGAGGAAAAGAGAGGAGAGAGGAGAAGAGGAGAGAGAGGAGAGAAGAGGGAAGGAGAAGAGGAGAAGAGGGAGAGAGGAGAAGAGGGGGAGAGGAGAAGAGAGGAGAGAGGAGAAGAGGAGAGAGGAGAAGAGGAGAGAGGAGAAGAGGAGAGAGGAGAAGAGAGAGAGGAGAAGAGGGAGAAGAGAGGGAGAGAGAGGAGAGAGGAGAAGAGAGAGAGAGAGAGAGGAGAGGAGAAGAGAGGAGAGAGGAGAAGAGGAGGAGAGGAGAAGAGAGAGAGGAGAGGAGGGAGAGAGGAGAAGAGGAGAAGGGAGAGAGAAGAGGGGAGGAGAGGAGAAGAGGAGAGAGGAGAAGAGGAGAGAGAGGAGAAGAGAGGAGAAGAGAGGAGAAGAGGAGAGAGGAGAAGAGGGAGAGGAGAAAGAAGAGGAGAGAGGAAGAGAGGAGAGAGGAGAGAGGAAAGGAGAAGAGGAGAGAGGAGAGAAGAGAGAGGAGAGGAGAAGAGGAGAGAGAGAGGAGAAGAAGGGAGGGAGAGAGGGAGAGAGAGGAGAGAGGAGAAAGGGAGAGGAGAAGAGAGGAGAAGAGAGGAGAGAGGAGAGAGAGAGGGGAGAGGAGAAGAGGAGAGAGGAGAAGAGGAAGAGAGGAGAAGAGGAGAGAGAGGAGGAGAGGAGGAGAGAGGGAGAAGAGGAGAGAGAGGAGAAAGAGGAGAAGGAGAGAGGGAGGAGAGGGAGAAGAGGGAGAGAGGAGAAGAGGAGAGAGAGGGAGAAGGAGGAGAGAGGAGAGAAGAGGAGAAGAGGAGAGAGGAGAAGAGAGGAGAGAGGAGAGAGAGGAGAGAGAGGAGAGGAGAAGAGGAGAGAGGAGAAAGAGAAGAGGAGAGGAGGGAGGAGAGGGAGAAGGAGGAGAGAGGAGAAGAGGGAGAGAGAGGAGGAGAGAGGAGAGAGGAGAAAGAGGAGAGAGGAGAAGGAGGGAGAGAGGGAAGAGAGGAGGAGGAGAAGGGGAGGAGGAAGAGAGGAGAGAGGAGAAGAGGAGAAGAAGAGGAAAGAGGAGAGAGGAGGAGAGGGGAGAAGAGAGGAGAGAGGAGGAGGAGAGAGAGGGAGAGAGGAGAGAGGAGAAGAGGAGAAGAGGAGAGAGGAGGAAGAGGGGAGAGGAGAAGAGGGAGAGAGGAGAAGAGGAAGGAGAGAGGGAGAAGAGAAGAGAGGAGAGAGGGAAAGAGGGAGAGGAGAAAAGAGGAAGAGGAGAAGAGAGAAGAGGAGAAGAGGGAGAGAGGAGAGAGGAGAAGAGAGGAGAGAGGAGGAAAGTGAGGAGGGAGGAAAGAGGAAGAGAGGAGAAGACGAGGAGAAGTGAGGAGGGAGGAGAAGAGGAGAGAGGGAGAAGGAGGAGAGAGAGGGAGAAGAGGGAGAGAGGAGAAGAGAGGAGAGGAGAGAAGAGGAGAGAGAGAGAAGAGGAGAGAGGAGAGAGGGGAGGGAGGAGAAGAGGAGAGAGGAGCAGAGGAGAAGAGAAGGAGAAAGAGAGAGGAGGAGAAGGAGAGGAGAGAGGAGAAGAGGAGAGAGAGGAGAAGAGAAGAGGGGGAAGAGGAGAGAGGAGTAAGAGAGAAGAGAGAAGAGTAGGAGAGAGAGGAGAAGAGAGGAGAGAGGAGAAAGAGGAGAAGAGAGGAAGAAGAGGGGGAGAGGAGAAAGAGGAGAGAGGAAAAGAGGAGAGGGAGAAGAGGAGAGAGGAGAAGAGGGAGAAGAGAGGAGAGAGGAGAAGAGGAGAAGAGGGAGGAGAAGAGGAGAAGAGAGAGAGAAGAGGAGAGAGGAGAGAGGAGAAGAGAGAGAAGAAGAGGGAGAGAGGAGAAGAGGAGGAGGAGAAGAGAGAGAGAGGAGAGAGGAGAAGAGGGAGAGGAGAAGAGGGAGAGAGGAGAAGAGGAGAGAGGAGAAGGGAGAGAGGAGAGGGAGGAGAGGAGAGAAGAGGGGAGAGGAGAGAGGAAGAGGGAAGAGGAGAAGGAGAGAGGAGAGAGGAGAGAGAGGAGAAGAGAGAGAGAGGAGAAGAGGAGAGAGGAGAAGAGGAGAGAGGAGAGAGGGAGAGGAGAAGAGGAGAGAGGAGAAGACGAGAGAGAGAGAAGAGGAGAGAGGAGAGAGGAGGAGGAAACAGGGGCGGAAGAGGAGAGAGGAGAGGAGGAGAGAGAGGAGGAGAAGAGGAGAGGGGAGAGGGAGAGGAGAAGAGGAGAGAGGAGGAAAGACGAAAGAGAGGAGAAGAGGAGAGGGAGAAGAGGATAGAGGGGACAGTGGGAGAAGGAGGAAGAGAGGAGAGAAGAGGAGAGAGAGGAGAAGAGGAGAGAGGAGGAGAGGAGAAAGGAAAGAGAGGAGAGAGGAAGAAGAGAGGAAGAGGAGAAGAGAGGAGAGAGAGGGAAGAGGAGAGAGGAGGAGAAGAAGAGAGGGAGAAGAGGGGAGAGGAGAAGGCGGGAGAGAGAGAAGAGGAGGAGAGGAGAAAGGAGAAGGAGGGAGAAGAGAGAAGAGAGAGAGAGGAGAGAGAGAGAGAGGAAGAGGGAGAGGAGGAAGAAGAGAGAGGAGAAGTAGGAGGAGGGAGAAGAGGAGAGGAAGAGAGGAGAGAGGAGAGAGGAGAAGAGGGAGAGGAGAAGAGGAGAGAGAAGAGGAGGAGAGAGAGAGGAGAGAGAGGAGAAGAGGAGAGAGGAGACAAGGGGAGAGGAGAAGAGGGAGAGGGAGAAGAGGAGAGAGAGAGAAGAGAGAGAGAGGAGAAGAGAAAGGAGAGAAGAGGAGAGAGGAGAGAGAGAAGAGGAGAGAGGAGGAGAGGAGAAAGGAGAATAGAGGAAGAGGAGAAGAGGAGGAGGAGAGAGGAGCGAGAGAGATAGAGGAGAAGAGGAGAAGAGGAGAGAGAGGAGAAAGAGAGAGGAGAAGAAGAGAAGAAGAGAGAGAAAGAAGAAGAAAAGAGGAAAAAGAGAAAAGAAAAAGAAAAGAAAGAAGAGAGAGAAGAGAAAGAAGAGAAGAAGAGAGAGAAGAGGAGAGAGGAGGAGGGGAGAGGAGGAGGGGGAGGAGAGGGAAGGGAGAGAGGGGAGGGGAGGAGGAGGAGAGGGAGGAGAGGGAGGAGGGGAGGAGAGGAGGGGGAGAGGAGAGGGAGAAGGGGGAGGGAGAAGAGGAGAGGGGAGGAGAAGAGGGAGAGAGGAGAGAGGAGGAGAGGAGGAGAGAAGGAGAAGAGGAGAAGAGGAGAGAGAGGGAGAAGAGGAGGAGGAGAAAGGGGGAAGAGAGGAGGAGGAGAAGAGGAGAGAGAGGAGAGGAGGAGGGGAGGAGAGAGGGAGGAGGAGGGAGGAGGGAGGAGAGGGGGAGAGGAGAAGAGGAGAAGAGGAGAGAGGAGAGAGAGAGAGGAGAAGAGGGGAGGGAGAGAGGGAGAGAGGAGAAGAGGAGGAGGAGAGGAGAAGAGAGGAGAGAGGAGAAGAGGGAGAGGAGGAGAGGAGGAGAGAGGAGGAGGGAAGAGGAGAAGAGAGGAGAAGAGAAGAAGAGAAGAGGAGAAGAGGGGAGGAGAAGAGGAGAGAGGAGGAGAGGGAGGGGAGGGAGGGGGAGAGGAGAGAGGAGAAGAGGGAGAGGAGAGAGGGAGAGGAGAAGAGGGAGAGAAGAGAAGAGGAGAGAGAGGAGAAGAGGAGAGGAGAAGAGGAGAAGAGGGAGAAGAGGAGAGAGAGGAGAAGAGGGAGAGAGGAGAAGAGGAGAGGAGGAGAAGAGGAGGAGAGAGGAGAAGAGGAGAGAGAGGAGAAGAGGAGAGAGGAGACAGGGGAGAAGAGAGGAGAGAGGAGAAGAGGAGAGAGAGGAGAGAGGAGAAGAGAGGAGAGAGGAGGAAGAGAGGAGAGAGGAGAAGAGGAGAGAGAGGAGGAGAGAGGAGAGAGGAGAAAGGGGAGAGGAGAGAGGGGAGAGAGGAGAAGGAGAGAGAGGAAGAGAGGAGAGAGGAGAAGAGGAGGAGAGAGGAGAAGGAGGAGAGAGAGAGAAGAGAGGGAGAGAGGAGAAGAGAGAGAGAGGAGAAGGAGGAGGAGGAGAAGAGAGGAGAGAGGAGAAGAGAGGAGAGAGGAGAAGAGGGAGAGGAGAAGAGGGGAGAGAGGAGAAGAGGGAGAGAGGGAGAAGAGGAGAAGAGAGGAGGAAGAGGAGGAGAAGGGAGAAGAGGAGAGAGGAGAGAGGAGGAAGAGGAGAGAGGAGAAGAGGGGAGAGAGAGAGAAAGAGGAAGAGAGGAGAAGAGGGAGGAAAGAAGGAGGAGAAGAGGAGAGAGGGAGAACAGGGGAGAAGAGAAGAGAAGGAGGAGAAGAGAGAGAAAGAGGGGAGAGAGAGAGGAGAAGAGGAGAGAGGAGAAGAGGAGAGAGAAAGGAGGAAGAGAGGAGAGAGGGAGAGAGGAGGAGAGAGGAGAAGAGGAGAGAGGAGAGGAGAGAGGAGAAGAGGAGAGAGGAGAACAGGGGAGAGGAGAAGAGGGGAGAGAGGAGAAGAGAGGAGAGAGGGAGAAGAGAGGAGAGAGGAGAAGAGGAGAGAGAGGAGAAGAGAGGAGAGAGGAGAAGAGAGGAGAGAGGAGAAGAGGAGAGAGAGGAGAAGAGGAGAGAGGAGAAGAGGAGAGAGAGGAGAAGAGGGAGAGAGGAGAAGAGAGGAGAGAGGGAGAGAGAGGAGAAGAGGAGAGAGGGAGGAGAGAGGGAGAAGGGGAGGAGAGAGGAGGAGGGGGGAGAGGAGAAGAGGAGAGAGGGAGAAGAGGAGAGAGGAGAAGAGGGGAGAGGAGAAGAGGGGAGAGAAGAGAAGAGGAGAGAGAGGAGAAGAGGAGAGAGGAGAAGAGGAGAGAGAGGAGAAGAGGAGAGAGAGGAGAAGAGGAGAGAGGAGAAGAGGAGAGAGGAGAGAGGGAGAGAGGAGAAGAGGAGAGAGAGGAGAAGAGGAGAGAGGAGAACAGGGGAGAAGAGAGGAGAGAGGAGAAGAGGAGAGAGGAGAGAGGAGAAGAGAGGAGAGAGGAGAAGAGAGGAGAGAGGAGAAGAGGAGAGAGAGGAGGAGAGAGGAGAGAGGAGAACAGGGGAGAGGAGAAGAGGGGAGAGAGGAGAAGAGAGGAGAGAGGAGAGAGAGGAGAGAGGAGAAGAGGAGAGAGAGGAGAAGAGAGGAGAGAGGAGAAGAGAGGAGAGAGGAGAAGAGAGGAGAGAGGAGAAGTGAGGAGGAGGAGAAGAGGAGAGAGGAGAAGAGAGGAGAGAGGAGAAGAGGAGAGAGGAGAAGAGAGGAGAGAGGAGAAGAGGGGATGGAAGAGCGGGGGAAACGAGAAGAAAGGGGAGAGGAGAGGAGGAGAAGAGGAAGGGAGGGAGAGAACAGAGGAAGGGAGAAGTTGAGAGAGAGAGGAGAGGGGAATCTTATTTGTATAGCGCTTTTTATATGACACATGTCACACCCAAAGCGCTTCAGAAGATGGGAAGCAGAAGAAGAACTTTATTTGTATAGCTCCTTTCACAGACAGTCACACTTTACACTTTACATGAGACAATTATACATTCACTCCATACTCGGCTCACTGACAGAAGCGCTGTCGCGACTGCACACATCTGCGCTAACGGTCTCTCTGACCACCACTCACAGACACACCATTCATCCTGGCCTATTGTACATGTTTTAAGTGGTAGGGGAAACAGGGGTACCCAGAGAAAACCTACGTGCAAACTCCACACAGAACGGCCCCCGTCCAAGTGGGAAGAGCGAAGCAGGAGCATTGAGCATGGACTTAAGTCTTTTTTTTTAGCTCTGTGTGCAGGATATGTCCACTTTAACATGCACACATTATAGTGAACATATCCTGCACATGGGGCTTAAACTTCATTTAATTATGTATTTAAGAATTTCAAGGAAATGATGGAATGCAGGCACTAGAGCTGGAGAGCCATGGGGCTCCTCCTGTTGGCAGCAGTAGGAATAACTTATTAAAGAAACTAACCTTCAGTTTTGATTTACTGCATGGAACCGTGATATAATACGGTTTAAAGCTAAAAAAAAAAAAAAGTGCAGTATATGTCCACTTTAAGGCTTCACATTAGCTGTTTTAGGTTTACTGGTTCTGTACCTTCTTTGATGGCCAGCTGGGCGGTGAGGTTGGCCTGTATCTGCTGTAGAGTGTCCACCGTCTCCTGTAGGGCGCTGATGTTGGTCACCAGGGCGAGCTGTGGAGCCAAACAAGAACAGTAAAAACTCAAGGCATACATAAAGACATAAACAACACATCAAAGTGGACTTTTAAAGGATGGTGGATAAACCCTAGGAGCAGCTCAGGCAGAGGTATTTCTCCACTTGTTCTGAGGCAAGAATCTGAGGAATCTCCATCTCACTCCAGCTGCAGTAAAGCACCTCAGCGCTGTCTCTGCTTTAGTCAGAACCAGGTGAGTCTCCGAGCGCGTGGGACACACGTTTCCCCGGTGGGCCGAAGATCTTTTGGGCCGGTCAGACCAGATGAGAGAACAGCCCATATTGCACCACATCGGCCCACAATAGAAACATATACTGTACATCCATTAACGACCATCACTTGAATGGAGATATAACTCGTTTAGGCCTTTTATACCCTCTGTTGGCGCTGTCTTGAGTTGGTTCCCAGATAATCTCATATATAATGAGCAATGGGCCTCTGGGATATAACATTACTCATGTCCTCACATCATATTTGCCAATATAATATATATGTGAAAATACTTTATTGTAACACTCTCCAGGACCCACAGAGCCTCAGGCCTCTATTTTTTATACATTATAGACACATTTATACAAAGAAGTGCATGTAGGGAGTTGTCAGGTGACTCAATGGAAACAAAGCAACTTGTTTCCATTGAAAGGATTTACAATGTTTTTGCCTTTTTGGGACGTCTATTATCAGTCCACACCTCCCTCACTCTGTGGTGAGTTTTACCATTTTATTACCTACATCTACAGTGTAATCATTTGGTTGTTTTTTCTTAAGTTCATTTGTGTCGCAGTGGCAAGAGGAACCTCCTTAAAGGAACTATACGGAGTTTAAAAATGTTAATATTATGTATTTTCCTCCCCCTACATGTTCCAGCCATGTCCTAATGTGTAGAATGAGCCCAGACCTGTTCACCACAACTGCCTCTAAAATCCTGCTCTGTCACTCAAAACGGTGTTACTTCAGGTCTGAAGTGCCGTCATGCACGAGCTTAATGTAGAGACTGCAGTTACACGTTAGACCTGAGGTCGCAGTAGTGTATATAAAAATGACCAACTTGCATCTAGTCCCTTTAACGGAACGTGCATTTTTAAGATTGTTTAGCAATTTTACAAATGTTCCAGCAATTTGTAAATGACAAGATTAAAGTCTTAATTGCTATGAGGCGTTAATTGGGCAAAAACAACATGCAGCTATTGTCCTCTGTTACATAGCGTATACTGTTTTTGTACAAGGGCTTATTGTAGCGCTAATGAACTCGAGACTATTGCGATGAAAATGACAGATTTTTTAGAGGGCTGGTGTTGACCTAAAAGTCCCGGGCTGATTTTTTTCTGCCAGTGCAGCCCTGCTCCCCAAACCCACAGTTCACATCCACAAAGCCTTTCCTTTTTACAAACTTTACATTGCAAAATGTTCACCAAAAAGCTAAGGTCTGTAGCCTCCACAGTCCATTTATTATTATCCTTAAAGTTATCAGAAAGTAAAGAAAGAGCCACCAAACAACTCCCTTTGAGCCGAATGGAGACGATAACAAGGTAATAGTTCTGTGCACTGTGTCATCACTATGTCACTATACATTTTTGAACTTTATTAAATAAGCTTTCAGAAAAACAATGTTTCCATTTGCTCTGATATGTAAACAAAGGTGCGATAATAACATTTATATGGGGAGTAAAAAACACAGTTTGGCGGAAATGTACAAAAAAGTCAGTGAAACCCTTGTCATATGTTTCATGGAGTTACCATAGTGATGACCAGAACTCCCCATTTACTCTAATGGAAAAATGGTATAATTGCACAATTGTAGCCACAGCTGCCCCTATGGAAGACTGATGGAAGTAAGGCTGGCAAATCTCACTCACTCTCATCCATCCAGGCCTATTGTACATGTTTTAGTGGTAGGGGAAACCTACGCAGACACAGGGAGAACATGGAAACTCCACAGAAAATAAATGAATTAAACTGTATTGTCCCTCAAGGGGAAATTTGTAAATTATAATATTGATAATGTAAATAAATAAGTGCAGCCTTGTACAATGCGATAAATAAAAACATTTAAAGAGCAACAAACTGGGTGATCCAACTGACCATGGGCAGACAGATAATACACGTTAGCGGAGCCAGGGGTGTGTGGTGATTCCAGAGCAGCAGATGAAAAACATTTAGAGAATAATTGATCGTTTCTAGAGGAGGGGAAGCACACCTTTAATTCATTCATTTATCATTATATCATCTTAATGTCAATCAAAATTATATTTGATGTTAAATATTGCAACGACAACACCACACAGTGGAGTCATATTGCACAAGACGCAGAAACAAACAAACGTTCTAACAAAGCATAGGTTACGTTGATCCAAAGATTAATTTTCACGTTTTCAATCCCCCCAAACAATGGATTTTGTTCATCTTAAATTCAATTCCTAACTTTCCTCACATTCCCTCTCTCACTAAAACACTAATGAAGGCAGCTCAACCCCTGGCTCTGACACGGCAGCTGCAAATACCACACGAGGGCCACAAGTTCCACCATCGCTCCACACTACATTACCCAGAAGGCACCTGCAGAGTGACTACAGCAGCTCAGGTCACTCCAGTCCAACGGTTCTCATTCTGAACCTTCTCTGACGTCATTTGTGCAGGATTCCGGTCGATAGATGCAGCACATACGAGCAGTTCGTTTTGGCAGTGGCAGTTTTCCAGCGCATTCTGAGCCTCATTCGTAAACCCCAAAGCCTCACCAAAATAAGAGCCAGGCTGTGAGTGGAGAGGCCAGTGACTCAGGGCAAACACTCACTTTTTCCATTTACGCAAACCCGCGTTTACAACCACGGCTCCGACTTTCAGGCGGAAAAGAGAAAACCGTTTCACTGGAGTCGCCTAATTGTAGCTGCTCCTTCTCAATACTCCAACATTTATAGTTAGAGATATCAATGTCAATAATAATCAATGTCGATGTAGATTACTGACATAAACAAATATATTTTAGATTTTAAGTACTGTTTTCAACTAGAAAATAAAGCACTTTGGGGTTCATTCCCTAAGCGTTTTAACACGTACAAACACAGTAGAGTGAACTAAAGTGGAGCAAAAAAGTGTAGTTGGTATTTGTGTTTCTAACAAAACGGCAAAGGCAGCAGTGCAAACTTAGCACATGGAACCTCATGAATATGCAAATGAAGGCAAATTCACCAGAATGTGCAAACTTTGAGGCGGGGAAAATGCTAATGATTTCGATTAACGAGTGCTGTCGTATTTATCTCTACTACGCAAAGTAAAACTGCGCAACAAATGAGAACGTTGGAGAAGCAGATGTAAACTTCTGCGCAGAACTATATAATGCAGTTCAGAATGTTTTCAAATGTTTGTATCTGGTTCATTTAGCAAGATAAAATAATAATTGTGTTGTTTTGATGGTCTACAGGGTAACACAGAAAATGCACTTTACCTACGACGGTTTTCCTTTGGCATTCATCTGAATCATGTTGGACTGGAGCGGGTCAGAGCAGTTGTCCTTCAAACGGCTTCAGGAGTCTGTCCCATGTCCTTATGAAGTCCTCATGAAGTCCTCATGAAGTCCCTCATGAAGTCCTCATGAAGTCCTCATGAAGTCCTCATGAAGTCCTCATGAAGTCCTCATGAAGTCCTTGTGAAGTTCTCATGAAGTCCTCATGAAGTCCTTATGAAGTCCTCATGAAGTCCTTGTGAAGTCCTCATGAAGTCCTCATGAAGTCCTCATGAAGTCCTCATGAAGTCCTTATGAAGTCCTCATGAAGTCCTTATGAAGTCCTCATGAAGTCCTTGTGAAGTCCTCATGAAGTCCTCATGAAGTCCTCATGAAGTCCTCATGAAGTCCTTATGAAGTCCTCATGAAGTCCTTGTGAAGTTCTCATGAAGTCCTCATGAAGTCCTTATGAAGTCCTCATGAAGTCCTTGTGAAGTCCTCATGAAGTCCTCATGAAGTCCTCATGAAGTCCTTATGAAGTCCTCATGAAGTCCTTGTGAAGTTCTCATGAAGTCCTTATGCAAACCTCTTGGTCTGTACATGGTGTATTGATGATACTGAAGGACTGGTACATTCCACTGTTCACCTGTTCTTTCCATTCCGGGGTGTCTCCAGTGTGCAAGTGGAGCGCGCACGTGTTTCCTCAGTGCTGTTTCAGTACATGATCAAATCCTCATCATCTTCGGACACGCATTGGCGGCACAGTGGCACAGTGGTTAGTGCTTGTGCTGCATAGCAAGAAGGTCCCAGGTTCGATTCCCACCTGGACAGGGCCTTTCTGTGTGGAGTTTGCATGTTCTCTCCGTGTCTGCGTAGGTTTCCTCCAGTTACTCCGGTTTCCCCTACCACTAAAACATGTACAATAGGTTCCCCTGAAAAAGAGATTCTTAATCTCAGTGGGATTTTTTCCTGGTTAAATAAAGGTCAAATAAAATTTGGCATTCAGCTGGTTAAGTTTTCCATGGCCGTGCACTCCACACACCACCTGAGAGATGCTTTTGGAGCCAGCGTGTATCCAGCAATGGAGGAGCGTGTGGAGGTCAGAGGTAACGTCTGCAGAAGTGACAACAGTGGAAACCTCATTTGGGGAAAACGGACCGAAAGTTTTGCAATTGAAGGGATCCACTATTGGGTGAAGATCCAGTCGATGTCTTTTACAAAGGAAATGACCATATTTGGATTACAGAGTGTTGCAAAGGAGCTACAGTATATGCTGGTACCAAACAGGCCAAGTTTTCATAAATAAAGTCACAAATTTAGTGATTTCAGTAGGAAATCGTGAAAACGTCACGATAAACATAAAATAAGCATTGTCAAGGAAGAGTTTGGACTGTTTTTTTACTTCGACACTAAAACTAAAAGATGTTAAGGGACAAAACTATGGCCAAAATTATAAAAATGTGACGACCTGCAGCGTCTGGCCTTTAAATGAACTTATCTCCCTCACTACCTTTCATTGGGAATAAAAGTCACAATAATTAAATGGCCTCTGTTATTTTGTCAAAACTTGCCTGAGAAGTTTGCTTTTGTTTTCGCCTGAAATGTTTGTCATTGAAGGAAGAGGAGGAGGAAGGATGCGGTTCTAACAGGAAGCATTTGTGCAAATCATTTGTCTGAAGAATCTCCCCAACTGTTTTTATTATGACACAGATAATTGCTTGCCAGCATTTAGCAGACTTTAAACATTTACAAATAAAGCTACCTCAGGCTTGCATAAACACTCTTGTCCGCAAACTCCCCAGGTTTGTTCTGTCGCAGGAACAGAAGTGAAAGTAGAAGCTGAACTCTGGCAGAGAAAATGATTAAACCGAATGTTACAGAGTTTGGATTTGGCCCAAAATGAAAGTGATTCATAACAGACAGACGTTGAACTGGACGCGCGGCTTGTACTAATAAGGAAATACTGCAGTAACTGTGGCATTTTGAAGTAGTTTGAGATGTTCCCAGGGTTTTTTCAATTCAGTTTAACATCATTTTCAATCTGCTTTTGCTGTGGATAACTCACTGATATAAATCCATCCATCCATCCATCTTATTCCACTTGTCCGTTGGCGGGTCGTGGTGGCAGCTGCCCAAATCACATTGCACCAGCCCCAGAAGGACGGCCTCATGGTTCTAACCGGGCCTGTTGGTCTCTCATAAGGGGCTTCTGAACCACTCTTTGTCTGACCCGTCACCTAGGACCTGTTTGCCATGGGAGACCCTACCAGGGGCACCAAGCCCCGAAAACAGAGCTCCAGGATCATTCAGGCTCAAACCCTCCACCACGTTAAGGTGGCGGTTCTAGGAGGGGAATATAAATATGAGAGAAAAATTTTACATTTTGTGACAGACCCAGGTTTTATTTATAGTTTTCTTTCTTGACATGTTAGTTATAAATGTTTGTTCAGAGGGAATTTTTGTTTAGTTTAAAAATAACCTAATTATGAGTGAAACCGACCGCCACCAACCACTCACTCACTCACTCACTGCATTCATTCTGGCCTATTGTTTTTGTGGCAAGGGAAACCGGAAGAAACTCACGCAGACCCGGAGAGAACATGCAAACTCTGCAGAAAGGGCCCGTCCAGGTGGGAATCAAACCCGGGACCTTCTAGCTGTGAAGCACGAGTGTTAATCGATGTGGCACCGTGCCGCCTGACAGAATACTTCTTGAGGAAGCTCAAACAGGCTAATCTTCCTCAGAAGTTGCTGGTGAACTTCTACAAATGTAAAGTTGAGTCCATTCTAGCAAACTGTGTAACTGTGGTTTGCAGCTGCACAAGAGAGACCTGCAGTGTGTGGTGAAGGCAGCCAGTCGCACGCTCAGCTCTGTATATGCCACACGGATGGAGAGGAGGGTCACAAACATGTTCAAGGACACAACACACCCCAGACACTCGCTGAGCCTCTGCCCTTTGAGAATGTGACTGTTTGCATCCAGTGCCTCCGCGGGGGCAGCTGCGTCTGTCCACTCAGGCCCGGGCCTGTCCATCTGTCCACGTCTCATTCCTCTGCTACTGGAACTTCTTTGGCTTTTATCTGACAGATAAAGTGCGTGTCCATGTAGATCACTCCTTTTCTCTTGTGATGTGGTGCGCGTTCGTGGGCTGCTTGTGAGGCGCTTTTTGTTTGTCATGCTGACTTTTAGGAGAGTCACGTTGCCAAAGTGAAAAGAAAAGTGTGAATTGAAAGTATCTGGTTTATTTTTCATTTGGTTCATATTAAGGACAGTTATGGCTATTGCCGATCATGCAGATTGGTGTGTGTGTATTTGTGCAAACTGGCAACTGTGAGAGGAGTTTGGCTGTGTGTGTTTGAGAGAGGAAGGGTTTGTGATGTCTACTGGTTGTGTGACAATAAGAAAATGGGTTCCAAGGTTAGTTACTGCAGGATGTAAACAATGTGTGTGATGTTGACGCTGAACTGGTAGATCTCAGGAGGTTGGCAACTTAAAAAGTAGATCTTGAGTCAAAAACCACCAAGCCGTTAGCTCCATCAAGCCTTTATTTATTACTGAGACTTTAAGAGCCATACAAGTTTCATTATACTTGTGCATAATGACAAATAAAGCATTCTATTCTATTCTATTCTATTCTATTTTATTCTACAGTTTTTGCCCGTTGCTTGAACACTATAGACCCATGCTTAGACTAAAGTAACACAACTTGAAGCTGTTGTTACCATACCTTAAACACATGTACCCATACCTATACCTTAAACACATGTACCCATACCTTAAACACATGTACCCATACCTCAAACACATGTACCCATACCTCAAACACATGTACCCATACCTTAAACACATGTACCCATACCTTAAACACATGTACCCATACCTCAAACACATGTACCCATACCTCAAACACATGTACCCATACCTCAAACACATGTACCCATACCTCAAACACATGTACCCATACCTCAAACACATGTACCCATACCTTAAACACATGTACCCATACCTTAAACACATGTACCCATACCTTAAACACATGTACCCATACCTCAAACACATGTACCCATACCTCAAACACATGTACCCATACCTTAAACACATGTACCCATACCTCAAACACATGTACCCATACCTTAAACACATGTACCCATACCTTAAACACATGTACCCATACCTCAAACACATGTACCCATACCTTAAACACATGTACCCATACCTTAAACACATGTACCCATACCTTAAACACATGTACCCATACCTTAAACAAAAGCGCTGCTTTGCACTCTTGTTACAATTCTGTAACACACTTACTCCTTTATGCAACACACTTGGTCCTGCACTACACTCTATTTCATACATAAGACACTTCGTTTAAAAATGAAATCTCAGGGTGCCATTTGGAAAACACATGTATCCAAAATACAAAACACATCGGGTAATTGCAACCAGTCAAATACACACCTGAAGGCACTGACTTGCAAAACTGAACACCAAACCGCCAGCTACAAAAAGCCTCAGTTTAGCCATTTCAACAACTTTGCAGCATGGATGGAGGGAGAGCGAGAGGCAGAGGAAGAGGAGGAGGATAAGGTCAAGGTCGAAGAGGCCATGCACGGACCCCTGTTTCTGATGATATAAGAGCAACTTTGGTGGACCATGAGAACACAATTGCCATGATTTTCTGTGTTTACAGTATAGTGTTTTTTTCTATTACAGTATTTTTATATAATTTTTTTCGCTTTATCTGAATTCATGTTACTGCAATGTACAGTGCTGAAATGTACAATATTGAGTAAGCCCATTTGCTTTTTTGGTTGTATGAAAATGTGTCTCCTGAAAATCTGCATTCTGAATAAACAGTGAAAATCAAAGACTGCAGTGTTTTATGTATATAAAGTAGACCAGTGTGTTCCCCTGAGCTGAAAGTGTGTGCATATGATGCAAGTATGTGTCATTTTGTCATCAGAGTTATATTTTGACAAAGGAATGTTAGGTTTTGATAGTAGAGTTTCAGTTTGACACAGATGTGAATGGTATATTTCACAGTGTTGTGTCATGTTTACTTGTGTGTAGAGTTTTGGTACAATGAGCGAAGTTTTGCTAAATGTGCTCAAGCAACGGGCAAAAACTGTAACAACACAGGCGAGAACACACATCCCTGCGGTGCACCCAGCTCCAAAGTGTCAGTCCTCATCATATTAAAACCCTCTGGCTGTAAGGGCATCAGCTGTAAAGGAAACCATCTTTACTCACGTTCTCCTGCCGGCACTCCTCCAGCGTGGCGTTGGTGACGTTCAGCGTCTCCTGCAGCCCCACTATGAGCCCCCTCAGCTTCTCCTTCTCCTCCTGCTCCTCCCTGACCATCTGCTCCAGCGCCTCCTGGTTCTTCTGCCACACCACCTTGGAGCCCTCGTGCTGCACGTGCAGGTCCTTGAGCTCGGCGCGGCACTGGGTGGCGCTCTTGAAGTCCGGCGCCGTGGCCCAAACCACGATGGTGATGAGTGAGCCGATGAACCACAGCGTCAGGAGCGCCATGAGCACCTTCACGCACTGCCCCGACGACTTCGACTCGGCCATGGCGGCAAAATGTGTGTGACAAAAATTGACAATAAAATCGAAAAATCACTCCAAAAATCAAAGCAACAAAATCACTAAAAAATCAATTCAAATAATGGACAAAACATGTAAACAAATAAAAAAAATCTGGAATTGACACAGTGTTTTGCAAAATAATCAAAATACAAAAGAATTACAGTAAAAAATGTATTCAAAATAATTTGTTTAAGGCAAATGGCAAAAGTGTGGGCAAATGTATGTGCCTATTTTGTGAAAAAAGATTTTTTTTAAAGTCTCAAAATCCCAAACCAAGTCAGTAAATGCTAAGATTACGACTAAAACAATCCAGTTATATACAAAAATTGACAGAAAAATCACTTAAATCGAGCAAATCCTGAATTAAAGTTGGAAGTACGAGCCAGAAGGTTGTAGCACTGGATTCTAAAGAGGCTGCTGGTCATGACAAATCCCCCAAAAAACGTCCGGAAAGTTGTTTGAGAGTGGAGTGAAGAGGGTGAATGGTGGTTCTGTCAGAGGCTGAGGTGGAAGTCAGAGAAAGTTTCCACAGAAGCCTCTCTCTCTATCGCCCTCTCTCTCTCTCTCTCTCTCTTTCTCTCTCTCCTCCCCCTCTCTCTCTCTACCTCTCTCTCCCTCTCTCTGGAGGAAAGAGGCCGGACTCTCTCTCTCAGTGACACACCTCTGCTGAAACCACCCAAAATATCACGCTCCTCCTGCAAAACCTCGCCCAGCAAAAGCAACATTAGAAGTCGAGGTGGTTAAAGTACTGATTTTATGACTTGAGTACTGGAGTGTGCATTATTAGGCTTTTGAAAGTGTAGAAAGTGTTATATTTATCTTTCAAATGCACTGTAGTATAAGTTAAAAAAAAACACTAGTAAAGTAAAGTTCTGCTCATCAAAAAACTCCACTTAAGTACAGTACTATTGTGAATTGACTTTGTTACTAATCAGTGGCAATGGGAGTAGCAGAAGTAGCAGAAGTTGTAGTGGTTGTTCCTAAATCTAAATGCACTGATTTCAAAGGGAGGAGTACCAGATTAAGACAGGGTAGGAAACCACTGTCTCAAGAGCCACATGCAACGTTCTTGAGCTTTGATGGAAAAATGCTTGATGAAGGTTCTTAAGTCAGTGGCTACGTTTTCATGGCCTAGAACAATCAGATAACTGGAGTAATTCGATTACCCAATAATCAGATCTGATGTGAAATCAGATTATCCTAAAGTAACCCATCGACTTTTTTAAAATCTTGTTTTAAATAAGCTATTTATAAATGGATATACATTGATCTGTGTATATTTCTCCCGTCTTTAGCCTCTGCTGTCTCCCACAAAGGAAATGACCATATTTGGATTAAGGCATCATCTCGGTTACAGCCTTTCGTGCTACACATGGATACCAAACATGTCAGTGTTTGTGAATGCATAAGCGTGGGAGCGACACAGACATGTGAGAGGGATTTCCTGGAAAACATCCTAAGATAAGTATGGTAAAGGGAGAGTTTGGTGGATGTTTTAGTCTGACATTAAAACTAAGATGCTAAGGGTCGTCCAGGTCAATGTCATATCGTTCTATTTGGTTCTGTCTGAGTCATGGAGCATGAATGGTAATGAGTCAGAATGCCCTCGCTGAGATAACTCCCTCCTCTCTTTCTCTTTCCTGTTCTCATGAGTGTTTCTGTTTCTGTTTCCCCAGCGCCTCCACCTCACATGAACTCTCAGAAAAACATGCTGCTTTCTTCTTAGCTCGGGTTGTCCAAAGGAAAAGTAAGAAACAAAGCACAGGAGCTTGACCAGCAGGTTAGCATTAAATCTGTGATCACCTTCAACTACTATAACTACAGTGCTGTATTTTAGTAGAGTTTTAAAAGATCTGCACTTTACTCGAGTAGTATTTGTGTTGAAAAAGTATTACTTTTACTCCATTACATTTGAAAGATAAATATAACACTTTCTACTCCACTACATTTCAATAAAGGCTCCAAAGTAATGTGTTTGTTCATGTTAAAAGCCTGATAGTGCACACTCCAGAACAGCAGGTGGCGCTGTGCAGATGCACTGTCAATGCACTTTCCACTTTACAGAGACTGACGGTGGCGCAGATGGTAGAGCGGGTTGTCTCATGATCGGATGGTCGGGGGTTTGACTCCTGCCTCCTGGTGGTGCACACTGTCACCCTCCTTGTCTGGTGTATGAATGGGTGAGTGGATCCTTGCTGTAAAGCCCTTTGAGTGCCTAATGTAGGTGGAAAAGCGCTATATAAGTTGAGACCGTTTACCATTTTCTTTGTCTAAAAATGGCTATGACCCATTTGACAGTGCTGGGATAGGTGAAATATTTTTAACCACACTGGCTTTTGTTTATCAGCCCGAAAATCTGAAGCATTTTCAGTGCATTGACTGGCTCCAGAGCCTGTCATTCAAGGGCTTCCCGCCTTTTTGCCCTTTTAAGGAACAGGCTGCGTAGGAGGAGATTGAGCGGCCATTAAGGTTCACACACGACTCGGGAACCTTTACAATGAATGGGGCTGAATGAGACCTGCTCATCTTTATTATATCATATCTATGGAACAAACATATATGACTCAGAATGTTGGGTTCCATCAGGAGCAGGATCATGAACAGAACTGAGATTTTTTTGTGCGTATGTAACGGGGTTTACAGTATATTGCTGGTTCAATCCTGGCAAATTGGTTTGTTTAAAGTTTATGTTTACATAATCATTGTATTTATGTTCTTTGTCATTGTTTGAAGTTGTTTTAGTCCCATTATAGCAGTGTTTTAATTTGGTCGTCTGCCCCTTGTCATGTCACATCCTGTTTTGCTGTACCCCTATATATAAGGCTTTTTGTTTTCTGTGTTGCCAGATTAAATGTGGCCATCTCCAAAATCTACATCGAGTTCCGCAAGCCTTTCTTCATTAACACAACGCAGAGTCCACAACACCAGGCACACGTAGGCGTCCTCCAGACTGTTCTTAGGATTTGTTCTTACAGAGGAACGTTTTCAGCTAAGAACACGTTTTGTGAATGCCAAAAACCTTCTTAAGAAGGTCTCAAGAGTGTTGTGAATGAGGTCCATTATGTCTGATATGAAGATACTCCTTTGCTGCATGGTGTTCCTCAGGGATCGGTCTTGGGGCCACATTTGTTTTTGTTGTACATCAGCCCTCTTGGAAAAATGTCTTTAAAAATGTTTCTTATCATTGTATTTTTCGTTTATGGAGTGAGAGATGCACAAACTGTCAGATTTAATGAATCGTCTTTCAAGTGTAAAGTCCTGGCTCTGCGAAAACTGCCTTCAGCTGAATTCTACAAGCCTGAGACTTTGATCATTGCTCGATTGTGACCCACCATGGTCCTCTGGGCTCCTCGTTTGAGTCACTGCAGCTGAGCTTGTTTTGCTCAAAGCTGCACATGAACACAAGCACCGGTTTGTGTGAACAGGCCGTTCCACATTTGAAAGCTAAGAACCTCCAGAGATCAGTATGGCTTCAAGAGCAGATAAGCCTTACTCTTTATGAAAACTGTATCTGTTCCATCAGATCCATGTTTTCTCCTCTAAAAGCAGAAATGTGTTTGTAATCGCCGTGCCCGACAGATGTTTACCCTGATCCTGTTTCTATGGGGCTCCGAGCCTGGCACAGCGGCGGCCAATCGGAGAGGAGGATGGTTCGAATTCAGCCAATGGGAGCGTGGGTTCGTGCCCATGGCTGGCATCTTTCAGGAAACACTGAACAGGAGCAAAGAGAGGGAAGAATGAGGCGTGGAGGAGTGGAAAAAGTTGGACACGACGAGAGGCCAGTTCATTCTGACTTCCACAGGTTTAAACTCTTTAAGATGGTTTTACTCAAACTTCTACTGGAGCAAAACTATGAAATCTATCTAAGCCTCTGACAGCCCTCCATCTGAAACTGGGTTTATTCAGGCGGCAGCAAGTCCAATGGAATGCTTTTTAACCTCTTAACCCCCAGCTTAACCAAGCACATTTTATCCAATTTGGCTTTACCCAAATCTAAAAGCCTCATCATCACTTTGTAGTCACTTGTGTTTTTGTTGCTTTTTTAATATGTTAGTGATGCTTTTCTGGCACATTTTCCTTTTTGGTTTTTGTTGCGACTTTGTTTCCAGCCTTTAGGCCGGGGCAATGCCTCATTTGTAGTTGTAGTTTCTTTTTTCATTTCTTTGTTTATTATTGATACATAGAAAAGAGAAACTTCGCACATCATTTACTAGGAGATGAGGGAAAATCCCTGCGTACATGAGTCAAAAATAATCCTTCCCACACACTGCCAACCTTGCAGAAATAGTTTATTAGGATTAGGCAGTGACGGACTGGCCATTGGGCAATGTGGGCAAATGCCACTGCGGCCGCCTGGTCTCATCACTTGTTGTGGCCGCATCACAAACAAATAAATAGGCTAAATAAAGCGAGGAAGCGGCCGCCTATTGGTGCAATGGCTGCAAGCGGCAGCACCACCAGCGGCTCGCTCGCCGCTCATCACAACTTGTGGCGCACAACCATATAAAAAGGCTAAATAAATAAATAAAGCGGAGATGCGGCCGCCAAATGTGGCCTCTCTGCTAAAATTGCCAGGGCCTCTTTTTGGTGCCAGTCCGCCACTGGGATTAGGTGAATGTTTCGGTCCTGAGACCTTCATCAGGCCATAAAACAAAGCTTACAAACAGCACATAGACAAAGGAAAGATACACAAGGGTAACGTATTAGACTGATACATTTGATTCTTAGGATCACGCTTGGGTTATGTGTGATGTGTGGGATGAGTAGGTGTGAGATATGGATGAGAGAGAAAACAAAAAGAAGAGTAAGTGAAAGCAATAATAAATCATGAGAAACAAATCATAAAACATGTAAAATGATGATAGTAACAAATAATAGTAAAGAAACAATAATAATAGAGTTAAAGGTGAACTGAATGGGGGCGTGAACATGAGAAAGAATAAACATTCAAGATTGAAATCAAACAGACAATTAGGATTAGGATGAAGAAACAAAAAAGAAACAACAATTACAACCCCCCCCCAAAAAATAAAAAATAAATAAATAAATAAGTAAATAAGAACACATTATATTATAGTCGTAATAACATAGTCGTAATAGTATCATTCGCTTATAATATAGATCTAATATACATATCTATACAATTACATAATATAATTCCATAGAGTCGAGGATTCTGAGGTCAGCAATAACATTTGGTATTGTTATACCCATACATATAAGTACACATTATATACATACACCCATATACATCATACAAACTGTATCTATTATTATTCTATATTAAATATATGATTTTGTTCATAGATAATAGCATACAGTAGTAGATTAGGTTCTGACCGCCCCCTCTGCACCTGTGTCCTTGTGTGGTGCATTAAAGTGTAGTTGTAGTTTCTGAAGATCTGTGTGAGTAAAACACGACTCACAGGTGGTGGATGGCAGGTAAGCGGTTAATGCTATTTTAATGTCTCCATACTAGATGTATTATTACACTTTGAATACTTCAGTCACATATTTCATCCAATAAATAGAATATGAAAGCATTTATTTTATTCATATGTTTATCAGAAGCCCCTTATGAGAGACCAACAGGCCCGGTTAGAACCATGGAGGAGCCATAGGGGCTGGTGCAAGGTGACGACCCGGCAACGGACACGTGGAAGTAAATGGATGGATGGATGGATGGATATTTTTATCATTGAAAATCCCTTAAATAAAAAAACAAACCTCTGCTCAGACCTGACTGTAACCTTACAGGGAGCGGGACGTCTCCTTGTCTCCGTGGAGACGGGACTAAAGCAGCCACATACAGGCTACACACATAAACAGGTTCGGTCCTTTGAATCGCCACTGCATCATGTTGTACTGTCACGTGTACTGTGACATACAGGTTTTGTCGTACTCATGTATGTTCTGTGTCGGGACTGCGGGTGGAAATAAGCTCTGAGCTCAATCTGGCAGATTTACAGCACAGGTTGTCTGTTCAGGAATAATTGTTGCATGTTTGTATTTGAGGTAACAGTAGAATTAGAAGTATTTTAAAATGTAGTTTACACAGCGTGGCTTTAAATGTATTGAACGTGGCCGTTTCAGTTGCTTTAAAAATATTGCCTTTATATACAGTATTGTCCGATTTTGATTATTATTTATATCATTTTCTTTCCTCTTTAACCTCTTAACCCCCACCTGAACTGAGCACATTTTCTCCAGTTTGGCTTTACCCAAATCTAAAAGCTTCTTGAAAAAGTGTCCAAAATAGCGACAATTATACGAAAATGAGGAAGAAAATGCAACAAAGAGCAACAGAAAAGTCACACAAAAAGTACAGGAAAACCACAAAAGAGCAACAAATGGTTGAAAAAAGCGATGAAAATGTGACACAAATGTGATGAAAATCCAACACAAAAACAGTGTCAAAAAACATCGCGAGAAAAAAAGATCCATTTAGACAACTTTTGTAGGCGTTACTCTGGCCTAGGCTGTGACCTTATAGATTTGGGTAAAGCTGAACTGGAGAAAATGCACTCGGTTAAGGCGGGGCTTGAGAGGTTAAAATAAAAAATGGAGCCATGTAACTTCTCATGTCTCTCTCTCGTCCTCGGACAGAGTTTTGCACTCTCTGAAGTAAAAGTACAGACACAGGAGCACCAGATGCACCTTTCCCTCACGCAGATGTTTTGAATCTTTTGAAAGGGTTAAAAGTGTTTTCATGGAGAACCAGGCCGTTGTAACTCTGTAAATATTTCTGTTAAAGAATGTGGTTCTTCTTCTGCTGATGTGACATTTCGGCGACAGCTTTGTCTCGTTAAGTCAGAAAGCGCTGAACACTTTGGAATAATGATTTATACTCAGACATTTACCAAAAGAAAACGAGCAAAGCCATATCAACGTGAGAGCACAGCGCTGCCCCCTGGTGTTGGAACAGAGACATCAGCACTAATTAGAAAAGAGAAAAGTTTATTTGTATTTATTCACTGTGTTCTTTAATGCTGCAACAGTTTTTCTGTCCCTTTACCTGTGCCTCCATACAAAGTCTGCTGACACTTTGACTTCAGGCCTTAGTTTCTGCTCTGAGGTGCATCTGTCAGCTGTGGGACCTTATAGAGAGGTGTGTGTCTTTCCAGATCAAGTCCAATTCCTTAAATTGAGCACAGGTCTACTCTGGTCAGTTTGTAGAAGCATCTCAAAGACGATCAGTGGGAAAAGGATGTGGGAAAGGGTATGTATACTTATCACATGTGATATTTGCACAGTTTCATTTATAATACGTTTCCAAAACATTCTAAATAACCCTTTTCACTTTGTCATTATGGGATATTGTGTGTAGAAAAAACAAACATATTTAATCCATTTTGGAATGACGCTGTAACACAATGAGGGGAGAGTGTAGAATATTGGATCATATCACCATACTTTGTACTGCAATACCAAGTACTTTATCAATACTTTTTATCATCACTCCTGTTTTCCACTAACAGCACACATTTGGTTTATACATTTTGGACACACGACTTTTTAAAGTAAACGTATTACTGATCATACGTCATCATATGTATCAGATCATGACCAAAGTGTTTCGTCCCAGCCCTATAGTGATCAATAACTTTAAATTGCTTTATTACACTTTAAGCTTCATCCTGACATAAAAATGACCATTTTTGAGGAATCTGGATAAATGTGAAAAATGTGACGACCAACAGCAGTCTCCCTCCCCCTGTATGACGAGGAAAGAAAAGGCAAAAGAACAGTCAAAGAAAAATCATTTGCAGAAATAAGTCGTGACAATTCTTAATGACATGTTTGTTGGGTGTTTTACAGAATCTATATCATTATTTCTTCCATGAATAGGTTTGTATAGGTAACAATAATGGATGTGGTATTTCCCTATAAAGAGGTTTATTATCTTTTCATTTTAAAACACGTATCTTGACTTTTCCCGTGTGTTTTCCTTGTTGACGTCAGACTGTGGTGTTTTTAGTGAAACGCTCGACTGCTTCAAACTGTTTCCTGGTTTTGTCCAACGTTCACAACTGAAGATGTTTTCTGTGCAGCTGCGTCTCTGCCTCCTCTCGGTCTGCGGTGAGTCTGACTTTACACTTCAATATTTATGACAAAATGTGCTCAAGACACAGGCCCATCTCATGTGACTGTAGTTCGAGGAGACTTTTATGATAAAACTTGATACTTTTACTCCATGTGTGAAATGGACTAAAACTAAAAGTAGCTTTAAAGCCACACAGCGTAGAATTTCACCAAAGAAATGAAATTGAAATACAAGTATTTATTTTTCATCATTGTAAACATGTGCTTGTGCTGTGTTAAGACCTGACTGTAACTTTACGGGGAGGGGGACATCTCCAGCTCGTCTCCATGGAGATGGGACTAAAGTCAGTAGAATTTGAGATTTAAACAGGTTAGGTCAGGGGTGTCCAAAGTGCGGCCTGAGGGCCATATGCGGCCTCAGACCAATTGTTGGCGGCCCTCAGGCTTTTTGTTTTATTGCCCCACATCGCCTGAGATCAGGTAATTTTCCTGCAATTTTGATAATTCTACACAATTAAAACCTCAAAAAGTAACATTTACTGTGAGACTGAGCTGGCATTATGGTTCCAAGTTTTAAAAAAGGTTTAAACCTCTCTTAATACACCCAGCTGACCTCGGACCTGTGGCCCTCCATGCCTTATGTCAATATACAGCCCTGGGTTAGGTCTCATCTGAGGGCAGTAACAGCTGCAGTTTAGCGTGTTTTGCAGTTATAGCGTGTTCTGCAGTTATAGCGTGTTCTGCAGTTATAGAATGTTCTGCAGTTATAGCGTGTTCTGCAGTTATAGCGTGTTCTGCAGTTATAGCGTGTTCTGCAGTTATAGCGTGTTCTGCAGTTATAGAGTGTTCTGCAGTTATAGAGTGTTCTGCAGTTATAGAATGTTCTGCAGTTATAGCGTGTTCTGCAGTTATAGCGTGTTCTGCAGTTATAGAATGTTCTGCAGTTATAGCGTGTTCTGCAGTTATAGCGTGTTCTGCAGTTATAGAATGTTCTGCAGTTATAGCGTGTTTCTGCAGTTATAGCGTGTCTGCAGTTATAGAATGTTCTGCAGTTATAGCGTGTTCTGCAGTTATAGAATGTTCTGCAGTTATAGAGTGTTCTGCAGTTATAGAATGTTCTGCAGTTATAGCGTGTTCTGCAGTTATAGCGTGTTCTGCAGTATAGAATGTTCTGCAGTTATAGCGTGTTCTGCAGTTATAGCGTGTTCTGCAGTTATAGAGTGTTCTGCGTGGTTTCTGCAGTTATAGAGTGTTCTGCAGTTATAGCGTGTTCTGCAGTTATAGCGTGTTCTGCAGTTATAGGTGTCTGCAGTTATAGCGTGTTCTGCAGTTATAGAGTGTTCTGCAGTTATAGATGTTCTGCATTATAGCGTGTTCTGCAGTTATAGCGTGTTCTGCAGTTATAGATGTCTGCAGTATAGAATTTCTGCAGTTATAGGTGTTCTGCTTAGGTTTGCGTTATAGCGTGTTCTACAGTTATAGAGTGTTCTGCAGTTATAGAGTGTTCTGCAGTTATTAGAATGTTCTGCAGTTATAGACGGTTTTGGTTCTGCAGTTATAGCGTGTTCTGCATTATAGAATGTTCTGCGTTATAGCGTGTTCTGCAGTTATAGCGTGTTCTGCAGTTATAGAGTGTTCTGCAGTTATAGGTGTTCTGCAGTTATAGAGTGTTCTGCAGTTATAGAAGTGTTCTGCAGTTATAGCGTGTTCTGCAGTTATAGCGTGTTCTGCAGTTATAGAATGTTCTGCAGTTATAGCGTGTTCTGCAGTTATAGGTGTTCTGCAGTTATAGAATGTTCTGCAGTTATAGCGTGTTCTGCAGTTATAGCGTGTTCTGCAGTTATAGCTGTTCTGCAGTTATAGGTGTTCTGCAGTTATAGCGTGTTCTGCAGTTATATAGCGTGTTCTGCAGTTATAGCGTGTTCTGCAGTTATAGCGTGTTCTGCAGTTATAGCGTGTTCTGCAGTTATAGCGTGTTCTGCAGTTATAGAGTGTTCTGCAGTTATAGCGTGTTCTGCAGTTATAGTGTGTTTCTGCAGTTATAGAATGTTCTGCAGTTATAGCGTGTTCTGCAGTTATAGAGTGTTCTGCAGTTATAGAATGTTCTGCAGTTATAGCGTGTTCTGCAGTGTTAGCGTGTTCTGCAGTTAGTTCTGCAGTTATAGCGTGTTCTGCAGTTATAGCGTGTTCTCCAGTTATAGCGTGTTCTGCATTATGGTGTTTGGTTATAGCGTGTTCTGCATTATAGAATGTTCTGCAGTTATAGCGTGTTCTGCAGTTATAGTGTTCTGCAGTTATAGAGTGTTCTGCAGTTTATAGAAATGTTCTGCAGTTATAGCGTGTTCTGCAGTTATAGCGTGTTCTGCAGTTATAGCGTGTTCCTGCAGTTATAGAGTGTTCTGCAGTTATAGAATGTTCTGCAGTTATAGAGTGTTCTGCAGTTATAGAGTGTTCTGCAGTTATAGAATGTTCTGCAGTTATAGCGTGTTCTGCAGTTATAGCGTGTTCTGCGTAGTAGCGTGTTCCTGCAATTATAGAAGGTTCTGCATGTATACGTGTTCTGCAGTTAGAGAGTGTTTCTGCAGTTTTATAGAATGTTTCTGCAGTTATAGCTGTTTCTTGCAGTTATTTAGTGTTCCTGCAGTTATAGAATGTTCTGGTTTCGCGTGTTGCTGCAGTGTATTGGCGTGTTCTGCAAGTGTATAGAACTGTTTGCAGTTTAGCGTGTTCTGCAGTTAAGAGCTGTTCTGCAGTTATAGCGTCGTTCTAGTCCAGTCTATAGCGTGTTCTTGCAAGTTATATGCGTGTTCTGCAGTGATAAGAGTGTTCTGCAGTATAAAGCGTGTTTGCAGTTATAGCGTGTTCTGCAGTTAAGCTGGTTCTGCAGTTATAGCGTGTTTGACATTGATAGCGTGTTCTTGCAGTTATAGATATGTTCTGCAGTTATAGCGTGTTCTGCATGTTATAGCTGTTCCTCAGTTATACGCGTGTTCGCATTATAGCGTGGTTCTGCAAGTTATAGAAGTCTGCAGTTTTTGAAAGGCGTGTCTTGCAGTTTATAGCGTGTTCTGCAGGTATGAATGTTCTGCTCAGTTATGAAAGTGTTCTGCAGTTAGATAGACATGTTCTGCATTTATAGGCGGTTTCTGCGTTATAGCGTTGTTTCTGCAGCTTATAGAGTGTTCTGCAGTTATAGAATGTTTGCGTTATAGGGCGGTCTGCCAGTTAAGCGTGTTCTGCAGTATGCGTGTTCTGCAGTTAATAGAATGTTCTGCAGTTATAGAATGTTCTGCAGTTATAAGATGTTTCTGCAGTTATAGCCGTGTGTTGCAGTTATAGTGTTCTGCAGGTTATAATAGAGTGTTTCGCATTATAGTGTTCTGCAGTTTAGAGTGTTTGCAGTTATAGCGTGTCTGCAGTTATGAGTGTTTCTGCAGTTATGAATGTTCTGCAGTTATAGCGTGTTCTGCAGTTTATAGCTGTTTTATTTATTTCGGTAGGACAGTGCAGTTAATGAACAAGCACACCGATTGTAGCTTGGGCTAATTCCATCCGTCGTCCCCCATGCGTTTCTACTCTCAAACACACTCTCATTCATCCTGGCCTATTGTAACCTGTTTTTAGTGGTAGGTAAACCGGAGTACCGGAGGAAACTAACGCAGACACGGGGAGACATGCAGAACTTCCACACAGAAGGCGGCTTGGTGGAATCGAACACGAGACTCTAGCTGTGAAGCACAGCGCTAACCGCTGTACACGTGCCGCCCAGTTATAGAATGTATCTGAGTTATAGAGTTTGGGTGCCATGTTATATGCGTGTTCTGCCAGTTAATAGCGTGTTCTGCATTATATAGTGTTCTGCAGTTATAGAGTGGTTTCTGCAGTTATAGCGTGTTCTGCAGTTATAGCGTGTCTGCAGTTATAGCAGTGTTCTGGCAGTTTATTAGGCGTGGTTTGCATTATAAGGTGTTCTGCAGTTATAGAATGTTCGCAGTTATAGCGCTGTTCTGCAGTTCTAGCGTTTCTCTGGCAGTATAGAGTGTTTCTGCAGTTATGCGTGTTCGCAGTTATAGAATGTTTGCAGTTAATGAAATGTTTGCAGTTATATGAGTGTTCTGTGAGTTTATAGTCGTGTTCTGCGTTATATGGGTGTTTCTGCAGTTATAGAGTGGTTCTGCAATTATACGACTGTCTGCAGTGATATAGGTGTTCGCAGTTATAGAGTGTTCTGCAGTTACTAGAATGTTCTGCAGTTAATCGCGTGTTTCTGCAGTTATTACGCGTTGTTCTGCATTTTATAGAATGTTCTGCAGTTATAGAAGTGTTCTGCAGTTATAGAATGTTCTGCAGTTATAAGCGTGTTCTGCAGTTATAAGTCGTGTTCTGCAGTTATAGCGTGTTCTGCAAGTTAAAGGTGTTCCTGCAGTTATAGAAATGTTTCTGCAGTCATAGAATGTTCTGCAGTTTATAGAATGTTCTGCAGTATAGAATTTTGCAGTTATAGAATGTTCTGCAGTATAGCGTGTTTCTGCAGTTATGCGTGTCTGCTGCAGTATATGCGTGTTTTATTTTATTTGGTAGGGAACAGTGCAAGTTTAATGAACAGCCACACAGGATTGTAGCCTTGGGCTAAATTTTCCATCCGTCGTCCCCATGGCGCACTCTCAAACACCTCTCATTCATTCTGGCCCTATTGTTAAGTTTTTAGTGGTAGTAAAACCGGGAGTATACCGGAGGAAACCTAACGCAGACACGGGGACATGCTAAACTCCACACAGAAGGCCCCGGCCTTGTGGGAATCGAACACGGATACCTTCTAGCTGTGAAGCACGAGGCTAACCGTGTATACCGTGCGCCCAGTTACAGAATGTTCTTGCAGTTATATGAGTGTTGGTGCAGTAAATAGCGTGTTTATTGCAGTTATAGCGTGTTTGGGCAGTTATATTGTGTTCTGCAGTTATAGAGTGTTCCTGCAGTTATAGGTGTTCTGCAAGTTATAGCGTGTTTGCAGTTATCTAGGATGTGTTCGTGGCAGTATAGCGTGTTCTGCTGTTTTATAAAGTGGTTCTGTGAGTTATAGAATGATTGCAGTTATAGAATGTTCTGGCAGTTTATAGAGTGTTCTGCAGTTATAAGCGTGTTCTGCAGGTTATATTCGTGTTTGCAGTTATATTGAGTTTCTGGCATTTATAGAGTGTTCTGAGTTATTAGCGTGTTTGCAGTTATAGAGTTTCTGCTAGTTTAGTACATGTTCTGCAGTTATAGCTGTTGTTCTGCAGTTATAGCGCGTTTCTCAGTTATAGACATGTTCTGCAGTTATAAGAGTTGTTCTGCAGTTATACCGCGTGTTCTGCTTAGAAGCGTGTCTCTGCAGTTATACGCGTGTTCTGCAGTTAAAGCGTGTTTCTGCAGTTATAGAATGTTCTGCAGTTATAGAATGTCTGGCAGTATAGTGGTCTGCCGTATAGCGTGTTCTGCAGTTATAGCGTGTTTCTGGGCAGTTTAGAGTGTTCTGCAGTCTATAGAGGTTCTGGCAGTTATAAGCGTGTTCTGCAGTTAAGAATGGTTGCTGCAGTTATAGCGTGTTCTGCAGTTATAGAGTGTATCTGCAGTTAATAGCGTGTTTCTGCAGTTATAGAGTGTTCTGCAGTTATAGAGTGTTCTGCAGTTATAGCGTGTTCTTGCAGTTATAGATGTTTGCAGTTATAGCGTGTTCTGCAAGTTATAGACGTTCTGCCAGTTATAGAATGTTCTGGCAGTTATGCGTGTTCTGCAGTTATAGAGGGTTTCTGCAGTATAGAAATGTTCTGCAGTTATAGCGTGTCTGGCAGTTATAGAATGTTCTGCAGTTATAGCGTGTTCTGCAGTTATAGAATGTTCCTGCAGTTATAAGAGTGTTCTGCATTATAGGAGTGTTCTGGCAGTTATAGCGATTGTTCTGCAGTTATAGAGTGTTCTGCGTTATAGCGGTGTTCTGCAGTTATGCGTGTTTGCAGTTATAGAGTGTTCTGCAGTTATAGCGTGTTCTGCAGTTTAGAGTGTTCTGCAGTTATAGAATGTTCTGCAGTTATAGCGTGTTCCTGCACGTTATAGAGTGTTTGCAGTTATACGAATGTTCTGACAGTTTAGCGTGTTCTGCAGTTTATAGAATCGTTCCTGCAGTTATGCGGTTCTGCAGTTATAGAATGTTCTGCCAGTATAGAGTGGTTCTGGCAGTTATAGGAGTGTTGCAGTTATAGAAATGTCTGCAGTATAGAGTGTTTCTGCAGTATAGCGGTGTTCTGCAGTTATACGTGTTTGGCAGTTATAGAGTGTTCTGCAGTCTATAGCGTGTTCTGTCAGTTTATAGAGTGTTATGCAAGTTATAGATGTCTTGCAGTTATACGCGTGTTCTGACACTTTATAGCGTGTTTTTTTTTATTTGCGTGGGACAGTGCAAGTTATGGAACAAGCCACACCGGAATTGTAGCCTTGGAATTTTCATCTTCGTCCATGCGCACTCTCAAACACACTCTCATATCATCCTGGCCTATTGTACATGTTTTCTAAGTTTTAGTTGTTCTGCAGTTATATGCGTGTTTGCAGTTATAGAGGTTCTGCAGTTTGCGTGTTCTGCAGTTATAGAATGTTCTGCAGTTATAGAGTGTTCTGCAGTTATACGCGTGTTCTGCGAGTTTATAGAGTGTTCTGCAGTTATAGCGTGTTCTGCAGTTAAGCGTGTTCGCAGTTATAGAATGTTCTGCAGTATAGAAATGTCTGCAGTTTATGATTTTGCAGTTATGCGTGTTTGCAGTTATAGCGTGTTCTGCAGTTATAGGATGTTCTTGCGTTATAGAGTGTTTCTGCAGTTATAGCGTGTTCTGCAGTTATAGAATGTCTGCAGTTATAGCGTGTTCTGCAGTTATAGAAATGTTCTGCAGTTATAGCGTGTTCTGGCATAGTTATAAGAGTGTTCTTGCAGTTATAAGAGTGGTTCTGCAGTAATAGCGTGTTCTGCGTTATAGAGTGTTCTGCAGTTATTAGCGTGTTCTGCAGTATAACGAGTGTTCTCAGTTATAGAATGTTCTGCAGTTATAGGCAGTGTTTGCAGTTATAGAGTGTCTGCGCGTTATGGAATGTTCTGCAGTTATAGCGTGTTTCTGCAGTATAGCGTGTCTGCAGTTTATATGAATGCTTCTGCAGTTATAGAGTGTTCTGCAGTTATAGAGTGTTCTGAGGTTATAGAATGTTCTGCGTTATAGAGTGGTTCTGCATTAAGCGTTTCGCAGTTATAGCGTTTTCGCAGTTATAAGAGTGTTCTGCGTTATAGCGTGTCTGCAGTTATAAGAGTGTTTCTGCAGTTATAGAATGTTTGCGAGTTATAGCGTGTTTCTGCAGTTATAATAGCGTGTTTTATTTTATTTGGTTGGGACAGTGCAATTTAATTGAACAAGCACACGGATTGTCAGCCTTGGGCTAATTTCCATCCTTCCGTCCCCATGCGCAACTCTCAACACACTCTCATTCATGCTGGCCTATTGTAAACATGTTTTTAGTTTAGTTGTTCTGGCAGTATATGCGTGTTCGCAGTTATAGATGTTCTGCTGTTTATAGAATGTCTGCAGTTAGTAGGTGTTCTGCAGTTTATAGCGTGTTTCTGCAGTTATAGCGTGTTCTTCAGTTATAGCGTGTTCTGCAGTTATAAGCGTGTTCTGCAAGTTATAGCGTGTTCTGCAGTTTGTTTGTTTGTTTATTATGTTTTCTTTGGTAGGCGACAGTGAGTTAATGAAGCAAGCCACAGCGGATTGTAGCCTTGGGCTAATTTCACATCCGTCGTCCCCCATGCGGCACTCATCAAACACACTCCTCATTCATCCGTGGCCTATTGTACATGTTTAGTGGTAGGTAAAAGGAGTACGGAGGAAACTACGCAAGACACGGGGCTAACATGCAAACCCACACGAAAGGCCCCGGCCTTGGTGGGAATCGCACGGACCTTCTAGCTGTGAGCACGAGCGCTAACCCGCTGTACTACGTGCCGCCAGTTATAGAATGTTCTGGCAGTTATGAGAGTTTGTGCAGTTATAGGCGTGTTCTTGCGTTATAGCGTTTCGCAGTTCTATATAGTGTTCTGCAGTTATAGAGGTTCTGCAGTTAAGCGTGGTTCCTGCAGTTATAGCGTTTCTGGCAGTTATAGAGTGTTCTGGCAGTATAAATATTTCTGCGCAGTTATCAAGCGTGTTTGCAGATTTATAGAGTTGTCTGGCAGTTAAGGAAATGTTCTGCAGTATAGCGTGTTCTGCAGTTATAGGAGTGTTCTGGCAGTTATAAGAAGGTCCTACAAGTTATAGCGTGTTCTGAGTTATGTGTTCTGCAGTTATAGATGTTTCTGCAGTTTATAGCGTGTTCTGCAGTTATAGAATGTTGCTGCAGTTATAGCGTGTTCTGCAGTTTAGCGTGTTCTGCAGTATAGACTGAGTGTTCTGCAGTTGATAGAATGTTTCAGTTTAATAGCGTGTTCCCTGCAGTTATAGAGTGTTTCTGCAGTTATAGAATGTTCTGCATTGTAGCGTGTTCTGCAAGTTTATGAGTTGCTCTGCAGTTATAAGAGTGTTTCTGGCAGTTATAGAGTGTTCTGCATTATAGAGTGTTCTGCAGTTATAGCGTGTCTGCAGTTATAGAAGTGTTCTGCAGTATAGAATGTTCTGCAGTTATAGAGTGTTCGGCAGTTATAGCCATGTTCTGCAGTTATAGCCGTGTTCTGCAGTTATAGCGTGTTCTGCAGTTATAGAGTGTTCTGCAGTTATAGAATGTTCTGGCAGTTATAGCGTGTTTGCAGTTATAGAATGTTCTGCAGTTATAGCGTGTTTCTGCTTATAGCGTTTTCTGGCAGTTATATGAGTGTTTGCAGTTATAGAGTGTTCTGCAGTTATGCGTGTTTGGCATTTATAGTGTTCTGCAGTTATAGTGTTCTGCAGTTTATATAGTGTTGCTGTTATAGAACGTTTGGGCAGTTATAGCGTGTTCTGCACGTTATAGAATGTCTGCAGTTATAGAATGTTCTGCATTTATAGCGTGTTCTGCAGTTATAGCCCGTGTTCTGCAGTTATAGGCGTGATCCGCAGTTATAGAAGTTTCTGCAGTTTATAGCGTGTTTCTGCAAGTTATAGAGTGTTTCTGCCAGTTATAGAGTGTTCTGCAGTTATAGCGGTGTTCTGCAGTTATAGAGGTGTCCTGCAGTTATAGAGTGTCTGTCAGTTTAGGTGTTCTGCAGTTATAGAGTTGTTCTGCAGTTATAGAGTGTTCTGGCAGTATAGCGTGTTCTGCGTTATAGAGTGTTCTGCAGTTAATAGAGTGTTCTGCAGTTTAGCGTGTTCTGGCAGTTATAGTGGTTCTGCAGTTATAAGAATGTTCTGCAGTTATAGCGTGTTTGCAGTTATAGCGTGTTTGCAGTTATAGAGTGTTCTGCAGTTATAGAGTGTTCTGCAGTTATAGAATGTTTCTGCAGTTATAGAGTGTTCCGCAGTTATAGAGTGTTCGCAGTTATATGAGCGTGTTCTAGCAGTTATGGCGTGTTCTGCAGTTATAGATGTTCTGCAGTTATAGAATGCTCTGCAAGTTATGCGTGTTCTGCAGTTATAGCGTGTTGCAGTTAATAGAATGTTCTGCGTTATAGCGTGTTCTGCAGTTATAGAATGTTCTGCAGTTATGAGTGTTCTGCAGTTATAGAGTGTTTGCAGTTATAGAATGTTTTGCAGTTATAGAGTGTTCTGCGTTATAGCGTGTTCTGCAGTTATAGCGTGTTCTGCAGTATAGAGTGTTCTGCAGTTATAGCGTGTTCTGCAGTTATAGAGTGTTATCCAGTTTTATATGAATGTTTCTGCAGTTTTAGCGTGTTCTGCATTATGAGTGTTCTGCAAGTTATAGCATGTTCTGAGTTATAGCGTATTCTGCAGTTACTAGAATGTTCTGCAGTTATAGCGTGTTCTGCAGTTAATAGAAGTTGCAGTTATAGAGTGTTCCTGCAGTTAATAGAGTGTTCTGGCAGTTTATAGAATGTTCTGCAGTTATAGAGTGTTTGCATTATAGCGGTTCTGCAGTTATAGCGTGTTCTGCGTCTATAAGAGTGTTCTGCGTTATAGCGTGTTCTGCAGTATAGAGTGTTCTGCAGTTTAGAATGTTTCAGTTCTAGCGTGTTCTGGCAGTTATAGCGTGTTTTTATTTTATTTTGGGTTGGGAACAGTGCAAGTTAATGAACAGCCACACCGATTGTGCCTTGGGCCTAATTTCATCCTTCGTCCCCTGCGCACTCTCAAACACACTCTCGATTCATGCCTGGCTATTGTACAAGTTTTTAGTTTTACGTTTGTCTGCAGTTATAGCGTGTTCTGCAGTTAATAGAAGTGTTTTCTGCAAGTTATAGCGTGTTTCTGCAGTATAGAATGTTCTGCAGTTTTAGAGTGTTTCTGCAGTTATGCGTGTTCGCGTTTAGGTGTTCTGCAGTTATAGGTGTTCTGCAGTTAAAGTGTGTTTTCTGCCAGTTATAGAATGTTCTGCAGTTATAGAATGTTCTGCAGTTATAGAATGTTCTGCAGTTATAGCGTCGTTCTTGCCGTTTAGCGTTTCTGCAGTTATAGATGTTCTGCAGTTATAGAGTGTTTTCTGCAGTTATAGCGTGTTCTGCAGTTATAAGATGTTCTGCAGTTATAGCGTGTTCGCAGTTATAGAATGTTCTGGCAGTTATAGCGGTGTTCTGCACTTATAGCGTGTTGCAGTTATAGAGTGTTCTGGCAGTTATAAGCGTGTTCGCGTTATAGAGTGTTCGCGTTATAGGCGTGTTCTGCCGTTATAGAGTGTTTCTGCGTTATAGAATGTTCTGCAGTTATAGCGTGTTCTGCAGTTATAGAGTGTTCGTGCAAGTTTATAGAATGTTCCTGCAGTTATGAGCGTGTTCTGCTTATAGCGTGTTCTGGCAGGTTAACGAATTTCTGCAGTTTATAGAGTGTTCTGCAGTATAGCAGTGTTCCTGCAGTTAGAATGTTACTGCAGTTATAGAGTGTTCTGCAGTTATAGCGTGTTGTCTGCAGTTTATAGCGTGTTCTGCAGTTATAGAGTGTTCTGCAGTTATAGCGTGTTCTGCAGTTATAAGAGTAGTTCGCAGTTATAGAATGTTCTGGCAGTTTTATAGCGTGTTCTGCGTTATACCGTGTTTTTATTTATTTGGTTGGGACAGGTGCAAGTTAATGAACAAGCACACCGGAATTGTAGCCTTGGGCTAATTTCCAATCCTTCGTCCCAATGCGCACTCTCAAACCACACTGCTCATTCATCATCTGGCCTATGTACATGTTTTTAGTTTTAGTTGTTCTGCAGTTATAGCGGTGTTCTGCAGTTATGAGTGTTCTTGCAGTTAGAATTTCTGCAAGTTTTATAAGCGTGTTTGCAAGTTATAGCGTGTTCTGCAGTCTATAGCGTGTTCTGCAGTTATAGCGATGTTCTGCAGTATATAGCGTGTTCTGCAGTTATAGCGTCGTTTCTGCAGTTGTTTGTTTGTTTATTGTTTTATTTGGTAAGGGACAGTGCAAGTTAATGACACAAGCCACACCGGATTGTAGCCTTGGGCTAATTTCATCCGTCGTGCACCATGCGACTCTCAAACACACTCTCATTCACGCTGGCTATTGTACATGTTTTTGTGGTAGGGTAAAAACCGAGTACCCCGAGGAAACCTACGGCAGACACGGGAGATACAGCAAACTCCAGCACAGAAGCCCGGCCTTGGTGGGGAATCGAAACACGGACCTTCTAGCTGTGAAGCACGAGCGTAACGCGTGTACTCGTGCCGCCCAGTTATAGAATGTTTCTGCAGTTATAGTGTTGTGCAGTTACTAGGGCGTGTTCTGCAGTTATATAGTGTTCTGCAGTATATAGAGTGTTCTGGCAGTTATAGCGTGTTTTCTGCAGTTATAGCGTGTTCTGCAGTTATACGAGTGTTCTGCAGTTATAGAATTTCTGCAGTTTATGCGTGTTCTGCAATTAAGAGTGTTCTGCAGTTATAGAATGTTTCTGCAGTTATTAGCGTGTTCTGCGGCAGTTATACGAGTTGTTCTGCGTTATAGCGTGTTCTGGCAGTTATCAGAATGTGTCTGGGCAGTTATAGAGTGTTCTGCAGTTTAAAATGTTCTGCGTTTATAGCGTCGTTCTGCAGTTATAGAGTGTCTGCAGTTATAGATGTTCTACAGTTTAGCGTGTTTCTTGCAGTTATAGTGTTCTGCAGTTATAGAATGTTTCTGCATTTATAGCGTTCTGCAGTTATAGCGTGTTCTGCAGTTATGAATGTTCTGCAGTTTAGCTGTTCTTGCAGTTATGCGTGTTCTGCAGTTATAGAGTGTTCTGCAGTTATAGAATGTTCTGCAGTTTAGCGTGTTCTGCCAGTTTATAGAGTGTTCTGCAGTTATAGAATGGTTCTTGCAGTTGTAGCGTTTTGGCAGTTTAGAGTGCATCTGCAGTTATAGAGTGTTCTGCAGTTATGAGTGTTCTGCAGTTATAGAGTGTTCGCAGTTATAGGTGCTTCATGCCAGTTATAAGAGTGCTTCTGCATGTTTATAGAATGTTCGGAGTTATAGAGTGTTCGGCAGTTATAGCATGTTCTTGCAGTTATAGGTGTTTCTGCAGTTTAGCGTGTTTCTGCAGTTATAGATGTTCTGCAGTTATAGAATGTTTGCATTATAGCGTGTTCGGCAGTTATAGAATGTTCTGCAGTTATATGCGTGTTTTCTGCAGTTTATAAGCGTTTCCTGCAGTTATAGAGTGTTCGTGCAGTTTATAGGTGTTCTGCCGTTATAGCGTGTTCTGGCAGTTATGAGTGTTTGCGTTATATAGGTGTTCTGCTGTTATAGAATTTTCTGCAGTTAATAGCGTGTTCTGCAGTTAAGAATGTCCTGCAGTTATAGATGTTCTGCATTTATAGCGTGTTTCTGCAGTTATAGCGCTGTCTGCTAGTTATAGCGTGTTCTGCAGTTATAGAGTGTTCTGCAGTTTGAGCGTGTTCTGCACGTTAATAGAGTGTTTGCAGTTATAGAGTGTTCTGCAGTTTATAAGCGTGTTCTGCAGTTATAGAGTGTTCTGCAGTTAATAGAGTGTTTCTGCAGTTATAGCCGTGTTCTGCAGTATAGAGTGTTCTGCAGTTATAGAGTGTTCTGCAGTATATAGCGTGTTTGCAAGCTTATATAGGAGTGTTCTGCAGATTAGAGTGTTCTGCAGTTATAAGCGTGTTCTGCAGTTATAGTGTTCTGCAGTTATAGAATGTTCTTGCAGTTATAGCGTGTCTGCAGTTATAGGTGTTCTGCAGTTATAGAGTGTTCCTGCAGTTATAGACATGATTTTGCAGTTATAGAGTGTTCTGGCAGTTATGAGAGTGTTTCTGCAGTTATAGAATGTTCTGCAGTTTATAGAGTTTCCGCAGTTATAGAGTGTTCGCATTATAGCGTGTTTGGCAGTTAATAGCGTGTTTGCAGTTATGAATGTCTGCAGTTATAGAATGCTGCTGGCAGTTATAAGCGTGTTCTGCAGTTATAGCGTGTTCTGCCATCGTTATAGCGTGTTCTGCAGTATAAGCATGTTCTGCAGTTATACGCGTGTTCTGCAGTTATAGGTGTTCTGGCAGTTATAGAATCGTTTCTGGCAGTTATAGAATGCTCTGCAGTTATAGCGTGTTCTGCAGTTTATAGCGTGTTCTGCATTATAGCGTGTTCTGCAGTTATAGATGTTCTGCAGTTATAAGCGGGTGTTCTATTATAGAATGTTCTCGTTATAGCGTGTTCTGCGTTATAGCGTTTTCTTGCAGTTATAGAAGTGTTTGCACAGTTATAGAGTGTTCTGCAGTTATAGAATGTTTTTGCAGTTATAGCCGTGTTCGCAGTTATAGCGTGTTCTTGAGTTGAAAGCGTGTCTTGCAGTTTAGAAGTGTGTCTGCAGTTTATAGAGTGTTCTGCTAGTTAATAGAGTTGTTTCTGCAGTTATAGAGTGTTTCTCGTTATAGAGTGTTGCAGTTATAGAGCGGTGTTCTGCATTATGTGTTTCTGCAGTTATAGAATGTTCTTGCAGGTTATAGCGTGTTTGCAGTTATAGCGTGTCTGCAGTTATCAGAGTGTTCTGCAGTTTAGAGATGTTCTGCAGTTATAGAGTGTCTGCAGTTATAGAGTGTTTGCCAGTTATAGAATGTTCTGCAGTTTATAGAGTGTTCCGCAGTTATAGGTGTTCTGCAGTTATAGCGTGTTTGGCAGTTTAGCGTGTTTCTGCAGTTATGAATGTTCTGCAGTTATAAGGAATGCTCTGCGTTAAGCGTGTTCTGCAGTTATAGCGTGTTCTGCAGTTATGCGTGTATCTGCAGTTATGCATGTTCTGGCAGTTTAGGTTTCTGCAGGTTTAATACGAATGTTCTGCAGTTATAGCGTGGTTCTGCATTATAGCGTGTTCTGCAGTTATGAATGTTCTGCAGTTATAGAGTGTTCTGCAGTTATAGAACTGTTCTGCAGTTATAGGTGTTCGCAGTTATAGGTGTTTGCAGTTAAAGCGTGTTCTGCAGTTATAGAATGTTTGCAGTTATAGATGTCTGCAGTTATAGAATGTTCTGCAAAGTTAATAGCGTGTTCTGCAGTTATAGCGTGTTCTGCAGTTTATAGAGTGTTCTGCAGTTAATGCGTTGTCTGCAGTTATAGAATGTTCTGCAGTTATAGGCGTGTTCTCAGTATAGAATGTTCTGCAGTTAAATACGTTTCTGCAGTTATAGAGTGTTCTGCCAGTTAATAGATGTTTCTGCAGTTATAGCGTGTTCTGCAGTTATAAGCGTGTTCTGCAGTTAGAATGTTTCTGCCGTTGATAGAGTGTTTTGCAGTTATAAGTGTTTGCAGGTTTAGAATGTTTCTGCAGTTAATAGAGTGTTCTGGCAGTTATAGCCGGTGTTCTGCAGTTATAGAGTGTTCTGCAGTATAATCGTGTTCTGATTTATAGAGTGTTCTGCAGATTATAGAATGTTCTGCAGTATAGCGTGTTCTCAAGTTTAAGCGTGTTTTATTTTTTGGTGGGACAGTGCAAGTTAATGAACAAGCCACACTGGATTGTAGCCTTGGGCTAATTTCCATCCGTCGTCCCCATGCGCACTCTCAAACACACTCTCATTCATCCTGGCCTATTGTACATGTTTTAGTGGTAGGTAAAACCGGAGTACCGGAGGAAACCTACGCAGACACGGGGAACATGCATCCAACAGAAAGGCCCGGCTTGGTGGGATCGAACACGGACCTTCTAGCTGTGAAGCCGAGCGCTAACCGCTGTACTACGTGCCGCCAGTTATAGAATGTTCTGCGTTATAGAGTGTTGTGCAGTTATAGCGTGTTCTGCAGTTATAGCGTGTTCTGCAGTTATATAGTGTTCTGCAGTTATAGAGTGTTCTGCAGTTATAGCGTGTTCTGCAGTTATAGCGTGTTCTGCAGTTATAGAGTGTTCTGCAGTTATAGCGTGTTCTGCAGTTATAGGTGTTTGCAGTTATAGATTTATTTCTGCAGTTATAGCGTGTTCTGCAGTTATAGGTGTCTGCAGTTTAGAGTGTTCTGCAGTTTATGCGTGTTCTGCAGTTATAGAATGTTCTGCAGTTATAGCGTGTTCTGCAGTTGATATAGTGTTCTGCAGTTATAGCGTGTTCTGCAGTTATAGCGTGTTCTGCAGTTATAGGAGTGTTCTGCAGAATGTTAGATAATGGTTTCTGCCAGTTATAGCGTGTTCTGCAGTTATAGTGTTCTGCAGTTAGGTGTTCTGCAGTTATAGAATGTTCTGCAGTTATAGCTGCGCTTATGATTCTGCAGTTATAGAAGTGTTCTGCAGTTATAGAATGTTTCTGGCCAGTTATAGAGTGTTCTGCAGTTATAGCTGCAGATGTGTTCTGCAGTTATAGGCAGTGTTCTGCAGTTATAGCGTGTTCTGCAGTTATAGCGTGTTCTGCAGTTATAAGCGGTGGTGTTCTGCAGTTATAGAATGTTCTGCAGTTATAGAATGTTCTGCAGTTATAGAATGTTCTGCAGTTATAGGCGTGTGTTCTGCAGTTATAGCGTGTTCTGCAGTTATAGCGTGTTTATTTTATTTGGTAGGGACAGTGCAAGTTAATGACAAGCCACACCGGATTGTAGCCTTGGGCTAATTCCATCCGTCGTCCCCCATGCGCACTCTCAAACACACTCTCATTCATTCTGGCCTATTGTACATGTTTTTAGTGGTAGGTAAAACCGAGTACCCGGAGGAAACCTACGCAGACACGGGGAACATGCAAACTCCACACAGAAAGGCCCGGCCTTGGTGGGAATCGAACACGGACCTTCTAGCTGTGAAGCACGAGCGCTAACCGCTGTACTACGTGCGCCCAGTTATAGAATGTTCTGCAGTTATAGAGTGTTGTGCAGTTATAGCGTGTTCTGCAGTTTATAGCGTGTTCTGCAGTTATATAGTGTTCTGCAGTTATAGACGTGTTCTGCAGTTATAGGTGTTCTGCAGTTATATGTTCTGCAGTTATAGGTGTTCTGCAGTTATAGCGTGTTCTGCAGTTATAGATGTTCTGCGTTATAGTGTTCTGCAGTTATAGAATGTTCTGCAGTTATAGAGTGTTTGCAGTTATAGTGTTCTGCAGTTATAGGTGTTCTGCATTTAGTGTTCTGCAGTTATAGCGTGTTCTGCAGTTATAGAGTGTTCTGCATTATAGGTGTTCTGCAGTTATAGCGTGTTCTGCAGTTATAGATGTTCTGCAGTTATAGACGGTTCTGCAGTTATAGCGTGTTCTGCAGTTATAGAGTGTTCTGCAGTTATAGAGTGTTCTGCAGTTATAGCGTGTTCTGCAGTTATAGCGTGTTCTGCAGTTATAGAGTGTTCTGCAGTTATAGAGTGTTCTGCAGTTATAGCGTGTTCTGCATTATAGTGTTCTGCAGTTATAGTGTTCTGCAGTTATAGCGTGTTCTGCAGTTATAGATGTTCTGCAGTTATAGATGTTCTGCAGTTATAGCGTGTTCTGCAGTTATAGAATGTTCTGCAGTTATAGGTGTTCTGCAGTTATAGAGTGTTCTGCAGTTATAGATGTTCTGCAGTTATAGGTGTTCTGCAGTTATAGAGTGTTCTGCAGTTATAGAGTGTTCTGCAGTTATAGGTTTTCTGCAGTTATGTTTCTGCAGTTATAGGTGTTCTGCAGTTATAGCGTGTTCTGCAGTTATAGAGTGTTCTGCAGTTATAGAGTGTTCTGCAGTTATAGAGTGTTCTGCAGTTATAGCGTGTTCTGCAGTTATAGAGTGTTCTGCAGTTATAGGTGTTCTGCAGTTATAGAGTGTTCTGCAGTTATAGATGTTCTGCAGTTATAGAATGTTCTGCAGTTATAGCGTGTTCTGCAGTTATAGCGTGTTTTATTTTATTTGGTTGGGACAGTGCAGTTAATGAAAGCCCACCGGATTGTAGCTTGGGCTAATTTCCATCTTCGTCCCCATGCGCACTCTCAACACTCTCATTCATCCTGGCCTATTGTACATGTTTTTAGTTTTAGTTGTTCTGCAGTTATAGCGTGTTCTGCAGTTATAGAGTGTTCTGCAGTTATAGAATGTTCTGCAGTTATAGCGTGTTCTGCAGTTATAGCGTGTTCTGCAGTTATAGAGTGTTCTGCAGTTATAGCGTGTTCTGCAGTTATAGAATGTTCTGCAGTTATAGAATGTTCTGCAGTTATAGAGTGTTCTGCAGTTATAGCGTGTTCTGCAGTTATAGCGTGTTCTGCAGTTATAGAATGTTCTGCAGTTATAGAATGTTCTGCAGTTATAGTGTTCTGCAGTTATAGCGTGTTCTGCAGTTATAGCGTGTTCTGCAGTTATAGAGTGTTCTGCAATTATAGAATGTTCTGCAGTTATAGCGTGTTCTGCAGTTATAGAGTGTTCTGCAGTTATAGAATGTTCTGCAGTTATAGCGTGTTTTTCTGCAGTTATAGCGTGTTCTGCAGTTATTTTTTTAGATGTTCTGCAGTTATAGATGTTCTGCAGTTATAGAGTGTTCTGCAGTTATAGCGTGTTCTGCAGTTATAGATGTTCTGCAGTTATAGAGTGTTCTGCAGTTATAGAATGTTCTGCAGTTATAGAGTGTTCTGCAGTTATAGCATGTTCTGCAGTTATAGCGTGTTCTGCAGTTATAGGTGTTCTGCAGTTATAGAGTGTTCTGCAGTTATAGAGTGTTCTGCAGTTATAGAGTGTTCTGCAGTTATAGCGTGTTCTGCAGTTATAGAGTGTTCTGCAGTTATAGCGTGTTCTGCAGTTATAGAATGTTCTGCAGTTATAGAGTGTTCTGCAGTTATAGGTGTTCTGCAGTTATAGAGTGTTCTGCAGTTATAGCGTGTTCTGCAGTTATAGCGTGTTCTGCAGTTATAGAGTGTTCTGCAGTTATAGTGTTCTGCAGTTATAGCGTGTTCTGCAGTTATAGGTGTTCTGCAGTTATAGAGTGTTCTGCAGTTATAGCGTGTTCTGCAGTTATAGGTGTTCTGCAGTTATAGGTGTTCTGCAGTTATAGCGTGTTCTGCAGTTATAGAGTGTTCTGCAGTTATAGAGTGTTCTGCAGTTATAGCGTGTTCTGCAGTTATAGAGTGTTCTGCAGTTATAGAGTGTTCTGCAGTTATAGAGTGTTCTGCAGTTATAGTGTTCTGCAGTTATAGCGTGTTCTGCAGTTATAGAGTGTTCTGCAGTTATAGCGTGTTCTGCAGTTATAGAGTGTTCTGCAGTTATAGAGTGTTCTGCAGTTATAGCGTGTTCTGCAGTTATAGAGTGTTCTGCAGTTATAGCGTGTTCTGCAGTTATAGAGTGTTCTGCAGTTATAGCGTATTCTGCCGTTATAGCGTGTTCTGCAGTTATAGAGTATTCTGCCGTTATAGCGTGTTCTGCAGTTATAGAGTGTTCTGCAGTTATAGAGTGTTCTGCAGTTATAGCGTGTTCTGTGTCGAGCATGTTTTGTACTGATGGCAACTGTATAGTCTAAAATGTTACGAAGTGTACCTTTAAGTAAGGATTAAACAAAACATTAGAAAGCTATAACTCAATGAAGGGTGATATTTTTCAAAACCTTTTTTTTTATTTTGACTCTTATGATACATATAAAAAATATTATTTTACATTTTTTACCCTTTCATTGCCAACTCTCCATCACAATGAGTTGGCAAAAAACAAAAAATGGAAGTTGTTTTCTGAAGCAGGTAGATGCACTAGTGCTGTGGGAGCTCAACACAAAATGTGCTCGTATCTTTAGAAAGCTGTAAAAAAAAAGATTGTTCTTATTTATTTTGAAGGCCATTTGAAAAAAAAAACAAAAAAACTTTAAACACATGTTAACCCTTAAAGGTGCATTAAGCAACTTTTTATGCCAAAATAAAAGTCGATATTTGTGTGTATTGACCTTGTAGTGACCCAGCGGCTGTATGAGTGGTCAGCATGGCAGTGGCCTCTACGACGCTCCTTCCTTTGGTTTATAACAAAAGGAAGGTGGTCGGGAGTGCTAACGTTCTTTAACATTTTTTGAAGTGCTAAAAATCAGGTGCTCTTTCAGGATGAAAAACAAAATGAGTGAATTTGCCTTAAAAGGTGGGGTGCGTGTGGCAAAATATCCAATAAAGATAAAAGTCCTTTATTTAGAGGGACAAGGGGCGTGTCCCTCTAAAGTTCACTCCTCAATTGGTTTATAACCTTTGGACACATGACGGTTTTCTTTTGACACATTTGAAGGTAAATACAGGTGCTCGTTATATAATTAGAATATCGTGAAAAAGTTCATTTATTTCTGTAATTCAACTTAAAATGTGAAACTAATATATGATAGACTCATTACATGCACAGTGACATGTGTCAAGCCTTTATTTGTTATAATTTGATGATTATTGCTTACAGTCCATTTTCAAAATATTCTAATTTGATGAGATTTTTAATTTGGGGTTTTTAAAAGCCGAGCCATAATCATCAAAATGATAACAAATAAAGGCTATACATATCTCACTTTACATGTAATGAGTCTATCATAGTTTCATATTAGAAGTGAATCCACTTTTTAACAATATTCTAATTATATGACGAGCAGCTGTATGTTACTTACAGGGCAGTGGTGCAGTTGGTAGAGCGGGTCGTCTCATGATCAGCAGGTCGGGGGTTTGGATCCCAGCTCCTGAAAATGTACACTGTTGTTGTGTCCTTGGGCAAGACACTTCACCCTCCTTGCCTCCAGTGTCTGCGTACACTGGTGTGTCAACAGCCTAATGAAGGTAGAAAAGTGCTAAATAAGTTACAGTAATGACTGAATGTATCGTGATAAATATCTGGTCGTGACTAAAGTGTGTCCAAGCTCCAGTAAATATGTAATACTTCTGTGTCGTTTGTTTTTTATTGTCACTTGGTGTTTGCTAAATAAGGAGGAGGTCGAACACAGGCCTGTTTTATTGGACTCTTTTATGGACACATTTTGTCCATTTGCAGGCTCTTGGTTTGGGAGATGTTTGGATCCGATCGTCAGAGTCAGAGCTGGAAAAGGCGTGACGCTGCCCTGCCCTCTGGTGGACAACTCCAGCAGCGCCCGAGTCCCAGCCCGAGTCCCGGCCCGAGTCTTGGCCTGGTACAGACAGACCCGGGAGAGTCCGGAGATGCTCCTCAGTCTGGTCCTGGATCACGAGGCCAGGGTGAAGGATCCTGGACCTGAACATGGATCTAGTCCTGATCCAGGACCGGATTCTAAAGTCCGGGTCAAGTCTGACGGGTCTCTGGTCCTGTTCGGGTCTGGACTCGGAGATTCTGGACTTTACTTCTGCGGCATCAGCGAAATGACAGAACGAGAGAAGGAATAAAAGGAGAGTGATAAGACTAAACGGTTTCCTGTGTCTTTTCTCACATTACAGATTACTTTTGATTAAAGCACTAGTATTTACCTATTCTACGCATGAAACACATCACAATGTACCAACAAGAAAAAGATCATAGTTTTCTAGTAGTGGAACCAAACATTTGTGGAAAAGACACTTTGCATGTACAGTAAATAACCTGCCCAAATAAAATGTTACAGCCTATAGGCCAAAGCTGAACTGCAGAAAATGCACTTGGTTAAGGTGGGGTTAAGAGGTTAAAGAGCATTTGTATCAGTTTGATGAACTTGCAGACTAGTTTTCTAGCATTCCTCCGGCAATGATCATGAAAAGCGACCTGCAAATTGTGAAATGTCCTTATAAACTCGTCCCTGTGAAGAACTGGGAGGATAAACGTATGTAAGAAAGTCAGGAAAAGGAGTTTTACCAACATTTTCCTGGCTTCCTCTTTCATTGTAATGAATCAAGTGAGATATAGGGTCTTCGTAAGCTTATAGGAACTTGAAGGACGAGAATGCAAACTGTGAAAAATCCAGTAAATAATGTATAACTTTTAGCACATCATTCTGTGGCGTTTTCCATGTAAATAAAGAGCAGCTATTTTGTAAATCAAACCAATTAGCTGTTTGAGCTCAGATTTACTTCAACATTCAAAGTTCCAACATAAAAACGAAACAACTAGACTGTGTTTAAGCGAGAACCCGGCGTTTCCCTCCCCGTGGCGATCCAGGGAGCTTCCTCGTGGCTGGGTTTGGAGAGCGCCTGCAGAACCATGTGTACAATGTAATAACTGACAGAAAGTCCGTGTTTTAGATAAAAAGCTCTTTATTCTTCTGTGACATGAACAGTTAAGGCTCAGAACGGTTCACTTTCATCAAATATACACAAAAAACCCACAGACCAAACGCTTATAAAACACATATGTACAGCTCCTACAGGCCCTGAAGGCGGCGCGGCGCATTCACTGACACCGGGTCAGGAAACAACAAGGACGACTCTGGGAAATGGAGTTTTTCATGTTGGTCAGGTTTAGAAACATAACTACATGGTAGACTCATTTTATTTCATGAAATGATAGTAAAATATGTTCCGCTCAATCCCAGTACAAAGACTTTCAATTATACGGAAATGTGTTTAGAGATAATGAGGGATACATTCATTTCTGATTTTACAAGAAAATACTAAAGTTTAAGCAAAGTGCAGCCCAAAACATCCTTTTTACAGCGCAGCTTTGGAAAGTTTATCAGAAGATGAACTTTTGTTATAAAGACAAGACGCTGCAGGTGAATGGGGGAAAAATGTATAACAATTTGAAACTTGCTGTAACTATGACATAAATGAGGAAAACTGTACTGAATAAAAATCTGTTAATAATTCACATTTTCACCTTGTTTTTTTGGGTTCAAAGCTCAATAAGTTAGGCTAAGAATTAGATGTTGAAAAATCCCTTTGAAAAAACCTTCAAAATCGAGTTAGATCCAAGGATGGAAAGTTTGGAGTCTGTAGGACTCTAAAGTGGAGATTCAAGAGTGTAAAGAAAACCGGTGTTTTAGTGAATGATGAGCTTTTCAGGTGCAAGTCGACACAACTTCATAAAACCATCATCGTAAAGGGTGGCTTGGGTCTTTTTTTTTTTTTAACTATACTTTAAAAAGGGACTACATTGAACTTGTCATTATTTTACTCACTACTGCCACCTCAGGTCTCACACGCAACTGCAGTCTCTATGTTAAGCTCGTGCATGACGGTGGAGATAGTCTGTATTTAGGACCGAAATACAAACTACGAGGTGGAAAATACATCATTTTAACATTTTTAAATTACAAGGAAAACATGTTTTATTTTCAGGCCAAGTTGGTCTCATAACCTATAAACTTCCACCAAGAAACAAAAAGAACCCTCTAATCTTCACAACAGCATGGTTCATTATGCACTGATTCAATGTTTCTCCATGGATTTATTTGGGAAATTGTCATTTCAAACTTCAAACTTTCCAGCCTCGGACTGAACAATATTTTGAAGTTTTTTCATTGGGATTAACCTCAGGGGCGCCTAAAGTGCGGCCCGGGGGCAAAATGCGGCCCTCAGAGCGATGTTTGGTGGCCCTGGGTCCTTCAGCTGAATCGGCACACATCACCAGAGATGATGCTTTATGTTTCAAGTTTAATCATTCTACACAATTGTAATCTCAACAACTAACATTTCATTGTGAGACAGAGCTGGTATTAAGTTTGAAATGATAAATAAAGGTGTGGAGCATGGTTTAAATCTCAAAAATTCAAAAGTTTCCCTGTTCAGCTGCAGCGTCTGGCCTTAAATTGAAATATTCAGATGAATCATGTGGTTGTAGCTCCTCCTCCACATTAGCTTTATATTAAACATTCAAGGAGCGTCTTTGGCCTCTTTCCACTTAAAAACAGCCGTTAATAAGCTTCATCAGAAACCGCAGAGAAACACACTTGTCCCGTTGGTCTCGAACGCCCCGCGCCGCATTCGAGTTTTACACGTTACATCTTTTACTTTTACTCCGCCGGGTTTTTGTCTCAGAACAAAAACAGGACTCAAGCCGAAAAAACTAAAATCAACACACGAAACAAGATTTTTTTTTCCTTTTTTTCTAGAACAAAGGCGTTTAAAAAAGGCACTGTCTCGAACAAAATCAACAACTCCTGAGCATCGATTTGCATCTAAAAAGAGAGAAAGAGCTGCTTTTTGTACAAACGGTTTCAGAAGCGCTGACATTTTCACTTCACTGTGTAATGAAAACCCTTTTTTTTAAATAATGTGCTGCATTTATTTCATACTTCTTATTTTGAAGCATGTTGTATAAAACCTTCGCACTATTGGTTGGGTTCACGTTCTATAATTTTATTTCATAATTTCAAGCAGAAAAGGTTGAACCTCTACATTTTGAAGTTTAGCATGTTTTTTGAGTATATTTGTTGTCACTTTTGAAAAAAATAAGCATCTTCTTTCATTTGTGCGGAGAAGATGTTAAACTTTGTGCCATTTTTTGGTTTGACATTAGCCATTGCTACAGACGACTTTCACCTCGTCGCTACTTGAACAAATGCTCGAATGTGGATGTATTTTCTATCAGACAAAAGGACCGAAGCGGTTCAACGGCCCATAAATACATGAACAACAGAGAATACTAACCATAATCCTAACGTTAGCTTTATGCTACATGCTAACGGCTAGCTTGGAGTGGCGGTTTTCCACTTCTACTGGACAATCCGCTTCATTTTCTGATGCAAGAATGATTCAAAACATGTAGATATTGACCTGATTTATGCTAAATATGCTTAAGGTCCGCCAGAAAATGTTAAGTTGCCGGCTGTTTCTACAAATCAAGTTGAAAAATCTGCATTGTGACAGTTACCACAGTTTAAGTATTTGTAAAGCTTAATCCATCATTTCTAAAACACGTACAATTTTACCAACATTAGTTAAAGGGATACTTCGGGATTTTTGACATAGGGCCTCATTTCCTAGTTATCCAGAGTGTTGTTGATGTCTGGAGATATTTTTTTCTTAAATTCATGCAGTTCTTATATTTGAAGAGTCTAGTTGCGCTAGGCTAGGGCAAGGCTAAAGCATTTCTATGGTATCAGTTAGCCTGCATTAAAAACAGTGTGACCCACTCCACAGTGCACCTGAGGTAAATCACTTATAACACCAGACTAACCATATAAATGTCTGTGTTAATAGAATAATTTTTGAAATATAACTGACCTTGTATCACATGAATTACCGCATTTTGAGGGACTATTTTCTCGCAGATCACTCCGCCGCTGCATTAGCTTACAGCCACGAAGCTATGCTGCTCAAATATAAGTTATTTTAAATGCAAAATGGTTAAAATTATTCTATCGACACATACATTTATATCGTTAGTCTGGTGTTATAAGTGATTTACCTCAGGTGCACTGTGGAATGCGCCAGACTGTTTTTTAATGCGGGCTAGCGGTTACCATAGAAATGCTTTAGCCTTGCCCTTATCCCTTTAAAGCTGGGTTTCCCCAATTTATTTTCTTCTTAGAGTAAATGTATTTTTCTTCCAGTGTCTTCTATTGTATATTCAGTGAATATACTGTATACTGTATGCTGTGGGTGCAATAGAAAGTCCTCTTTATAGCTTTTCCCCGGTACATAAATGTGCATATCTCATCATTTAGCAATCCACCCAGGCAAAACATTGCTTTTGTCTGCATCTAAAATCTGGAATGTTATTCGGTGTAACAGAACTATTTGTAAATAAAAGACCTATAAATACACTAACGGCAAATACTGCAAAATGACAAAATGTCACGGTGGTAAGCCTCGTTTTATTTCACTGACAAAGCCGGAAATGTGCATTTAATCGTTTCACGTCAACATTTGGGAGGTATTGTGAGAGCTAGAAACGAGTTAGGGCGGTGGCTTTTTTGCCATTTCCTCAGAAATCAGGTAATGTTTGTGGTTAAAAAGGATAGAAAAGTAATAATAGTCTTTTCCAATGCTTTGCAAACGCCTTAATAGTGAAAAATCTGTAACAAAATCTGGTTTGAATCCACAGTGAAGTGAAAATGTTGTGACTTTTTAAACTGATGTTACAAAAATCGGCTTCACAGGACAGAGAGAGAAGAGAAGATAGACTGATAGAGAGAAGAGAAGATAGACAGATAGAAGGCCTATTTGGTCTCAGCTTTAGTGGAGTCTTCTTTAAAAACTAATAAATAAAGCGTCCGCTCAGAGTCCAGCAGATTACGACAAAATAAAATCACAAAAATAAAACCTAAAACTCAGTAACAGAGGAATGTAAATATTGCTACGATTAAATGATTGGAATAAAACATGATTCATACGAGAACAAGAACTCAACGAGCCCAAAAACCGTTCCAAGATAAAAGCTCTCGGCGCAAAGCCAAACAAGCTGCTGCCTTCAGGTGCCTCCAAAAGTGTGGGAAATGTCACTTGTGAAGCTGGAAATGGCGCATGAAAGTCCCTTTGTGTTGTAGTTTCCACAGGAGGAGAGTGGGAGATAATTTTGATCACAGGAAATGGCAAAGAGCGATAAGAGTCTGGAAAAATATCACATTCTAGTCATTTTTCAGACAAACTTTAGATTTGCTGTGCTCAGTTTAAACTCGTCATAAGAGGGCTGAAACTGTGAAACCAATACAGAACACAACCTACAATAGATACATCTTTGGAATTCCCCATATATGGTCAGGTACGAAGCAGTCAGAGGGAAAAAAAGGAGGAAGAAAACTTTCTTCCATTTCTCCACCATTACTTTAACAAATGCTGAATTATGAATATACTTTTCTGCTAATCAAAGACACACAGACTCAGAGAGGAGCAAAGTGTTTCAACAGCCCATAAATACTGAAAAAACGGACAATGATAACCAGGAACCTACATTAGCTTCATGCTACATATGCTAACGTGAGTAACGAGTGCCGTTTTTCACTTCTGCTTAACAATTTTACTGTGGATAAACCTCCATACAGACCCGATTTTGGCTCGACTTTATTGGTGTGTGATAATTATGTTTATAGTCCACCATAAAACGGCTAAAAAGAAGGAAAAAATGTGATTGATGATCAATGAGAGGTTTTGCCCCATCCATTTTAAATGCAGTGGTATTTTATTTATTTATTTATTTATTTATTTATTGGTTTATTTGGTCGGGACAGTGCATGTTAATGAACATACATGGGTCTCATGCATGTAAACACGCCACACCGGATTGTAGCCTTGGGCTAATTTCCATCCGTCGTCCCCCATTCACACTCTCATTCATCCTGGCCTATTGTACATGTTTTTAGTGGTAGGGGAAACCGGAGTACCCGGAGGAAACCTACGCAGACACGGGGAGAACATGCAAACTCCACACAGAAAGGCCCCGTCCAGGTGGGAATCGAACCAGGGACCTTCTAGCTGTGAAGCACGAGCACTAACCACTGTGCTACCGTGCCGCCGTAACTATGGTAACGGTCAAATAGCTAACTTTTGAACTTGGTTTATGGTTAATATCTGTAACGGCTGGACCTATTCACATGAAATAAAAACTGTCACAGAGTTCAGCGTCTTCTCTCTCAGCACATATGAACTAAGGTCACATGACTGTCTCATAAAGGCGTCCCAAAGTGGAGACGATATTCAGAGTGACGTGCTTGATGTCGGTCAGATGAGGCGGCCTAGCCTAGCGCATCATCTGCTGGAGGGGGCGACTTTAATGTTTGAACCCCATGTCCCCACCATCTACAATATCGCCTATCTTCAGACATAACTTTGGAACAGAAAGTCATAGAGACTTGAGGTCATTTGTGTTGGAAACTAGGAAATTCCAAGCTTTTAAAGGACCCCTCCCTAGTCCTTCTACGCCTCAGGGGAGCTGTGTGACATTGCAGTGAAAATTCATACATTTACTTCAGAAGTAATTTAGAGGTTCCTCCTCCAATATAACTGTTGTGTGCACGTTTCATGAGATTGTTTCAAAAGTTCAATCTTACCTAGGGCCGGCCCGGTCTCCCCTGGACTTGCATCGGCTCCTGCTCCAAATGAATCACATGACATACTAGAATGTCATAAACGCAACTGTTTAAAACATTTGATCAACAATCAACGGAAATGTCGCCCTCTTTTTGCCACGTTTTCATTTCGTTACGGCCGACTCCCTTGAGGAAACTCACTCGTAATTTCAATCCACAACTGAAAAGTCCCACGGCACTTAAAGGCAGCAGCGTCAGGGTTGGTGTTGTTATCAGACACGTTCCACTTTGAACCGAGAGCGAAACCCCCGAGCAACACCTTAAACAGAAAAACACAGGTCAATCAAATAATAAAGCCACAGTAAACTGTCAGTAAACCTGCCCCGCGGCATCATGGGAAACGCGTCCGAAACCTGCCCCCCCGCGCTCGGCATCATGGGAGATCCATACAAGTCTCCGGTCGGGGCTAAGGCACAGGGAAGTTACGGCAAGGATAAAAAGACAGCGCCGTGATCGAAGTCGGAAACAGCCGAATGTGCGGACGACAAAACGGTCAACGAGTCCCTTTCTGCTCCAGGTTAATGGAAATGGTGTTAAAGCTTTGGAAAACCAGAAATAAAAGGCCTTTTTCAGGGAATTAAGTCATTAACTTCATTTGTATCCTTGTCACCAGACAGAAGAATGTAAGAAAATGTTATCAAAAAGTAGACCCGACTCAACAAGCAACCTTTCTGCTAAAAATAAAAAATAAAAATGTATAAAACAATATAGGTAAACCTGCAGCATGTTTCGGACCATGTTTTGTGAAATTTATGGAGGAAAAAGGCCGAGCAGTGCTGTATTTTCAAAGAAATGTACATTTAATGCCTGGGAAGGCAAGAAGCAGCTCCAATTTAATGCTTTTTAATGCCACACAGGCAGAAAAAAAGCTGTTCGTTTTTTTTATTTCTTAAGATCTGCAAACAATTCATCAAACAGACAAAACTTTTTAGCTAAAAAATGTCAATTTCAGCCATAATTTAGGTATTTTTAAACAGTAAAAACTTTAGAGCAATGTAATAAATTTCCAATAAATTTACATTTATTTTTGCACAATTATTTTAATGACTTTTAAGGCGTTTTAATGCCCCGCAGAAACAGTTTTTAAACACATTCAGGGTCTTTATTTAGGCACACTAGACCCGCACACTGTTTAGCCTATAGCTTTATCACACAGAAACATAGAAATGAAAAGGAGAAGTGGCGTTCGGTCCCAGTGTATGCCGACGGTTAGCAAAACCTTTAGCCTGTTCAATGTTTTTTTTCCTATACCCGTTAGGCATTAGCCATGAAAAATCGCAAATTATGAACGATCCAGATGTTTTCAGCTGTGGTCCACATATAGGTGAGGTCAAAGCCTCATTAGAAATCATTAATGAATGTACAGACCTTTTGAGATTTTACTTTAGATACGAATTAGCATATAAAAGTGTCCTCTGAGCTCAATGCTAACTCGAATTCAGTTCAGTTTCTGCTTCTTGTGGGCCAGATACACATTCAGTTTTTAATGATAAATAAATTACATAAATGTCATGAAACGGAAAAAACAAACCTCGACATACTTTGGTATAGGGCCCAAAAACCACTGAACTTTCAAGTTAATGTCTCGGTTTCATCTCGCAATGATCTTTGCTTTCGTTTCTTTCAAGACGATTAACATTTCCAGATAAACCGGAGCAGAAGTCGTAGACATTTTGCCGCGGCGCACGTTTCCAAAAGACATTGAACACATCTCTCTCCTTCGATTCGGAGAGAAGCCCAAGGCAAGAGTGGCTACAGGTAACAGCATCCAACAAAGATACCTGCGTTTGTGGGTCAGACGTCAAAACCCCAAAAAGAACTGAAACACAAACATTCAGATCGACCTTAAAAGTCCATCAGAAACTTTTCATCTCGTCTTTCAAAAACTCTTTAAAACAAACTAAATACATTACAAAAATAATTTAAAGTTACACGAGACTTCACGTCGGTCGATGCCAAAGAGCATGCACTGGAATGTGGGAGTGTGGTGGGCGATTGGTCCGTTTGAATCCTCTCCCGACGCCTGATGGGCGTTTATGTGGTTTGTGTTTTTAGTCTGGTAAAAGTCCTGATGTTTGCGAGTCTTGATTGCTGTGCTGCTTCGGTTTTGTGCGTTTTCATCGGTCGGTCTGCGTCTGCCTCCATCGTGATTGGTCGGTTTGAATATTCTCTGCTTTGTGATTGGTCGATCACAGCACTGTATTGCCAGAAGTATTCACTCACTTGTGGAGGGGACTGAGGGGGTTAGCGCCCCCTGTGGGTGAAACTAAAGCTCTCGTCAGTTGAAATTGACTGAGAACTTGTAATTTACATCTCGTTTTCTTTGTGAAAATGAAAAGGCTAAGGAAGTGGTCTGTTGCTTCAGACAATTCCCAGAGGACATTAATGCTTTTAAACTGAGCTGAACTGATTTTTCAATTCAAAATAAAATATTTCCGGATCGTCTTGTGACTGTAAGCAAGACTGTCCATTTGGAATATTTTATCCCCAGAACGAGGAATTTAATGCTTTTTTAATGCATATATACTATATTTTCAATGCCACAAATGCAAAACATCTTGGTATATTTAATTTGGTAAGATTCAGAATTCCATCAGATTTGCAGCTGAATTTGTTTTAGACCGTGTTGTGCTTTTGATAAATATCTGCAGTAAAAATTAGTTGAGCAAAATCTTTTGTCAAAGAAATTTAGATTTAATGCCAGTTTGAATCCGACTGAATGCTTTTTAATGACCTTTGAGGCCTTGATGAATGTAAAATTGCCTTGTGAAGCACTTTGTGACTATGTCTGTGAAAGGAGCTATATAAATAAATGTCTTTTTAATTTGAGCATAATTCATTTAATGACTTGCTTTTTAATGCCCTGCGGAAACCCTGTTCCTATCTGCCGCTGTATTCATTCTCCGTTTGGATGTTGCTCCCATCTATACTGCGCAGTGGCGTCTTAGTACCAGGGAAACATTCCATCAAACAGAGAAATTCGGGGAAATTTCATGATTTCAAATGAAATTGGATACAAGAACAAAAATGGTGTTCAATTTTAGCCAAAACTGCAGCCGATTGCAATTTTGATTGTATTTTTTGTATTTAAAGCCAGTGTGAATCCAATTCAATGCTTTTTCAATGCGTTTTACGGCCTCTATTTGGTCAGAATTCATTAACGCTTCCTGTGGCACCAAAGCACTAAGCCAGGCCCACACAGACATGGATGTGAGAATTTGGTGTGGATGAACTTGATAGCGAATACTTTTGTCAATATAGCGTACACTGGAATTTTTGATAAATCTACTTTCAGATCTTGATTTCAGTGGTTCTGACAGGTTGAAATTTGTAACTTTGTTTAGCGTTTGTAACACGTACTTCAGGCAGCGCAGTCCCGTGACCCCCGTTGTGTCAGTGTTGTGTCATGTTAGTCCAAGTCGTATCGAGCCTGGCAGCCACCTGATGTACTCAGCGTTTAAATATATATGAGTAACACAGTCTGGTACTGCTGCCATTAAATGTCATTTCAGGGGAACTGAAAGTGGGGCAAACGCAACCTGTTCATTTCCACTTGTTTTCACTCAACCTCATGGTTTTGAAGCTGCAAAGTTATTTCTCCAAACACTTATTTAAACGGATTTCTACTTTCTACTTAGAATATTTTTCTTTAGTACTTAATGCTTTTTAAGGCCATTTTAATGCCTTAATACTATATTTGTAATGCTACAAATGCAAAAGAACTTGGCTCATTTCATTTGCAAACATTCAAGCAAATGGGCAAAGTTTGACATTCAAAACCAAACTGGACACAATGGGCAACTTTTGAGCAAAAGTTTGTATATAATTTCAGTCAAAACTGCAATTTTTCTAAATTTGTTCCCATTTTCTCTCTCTCCGGTTTTCCTCTAATATTTTTATCAATTTTTCCACATTTCTTGACTGGATAAAGTCATGAAATCAAGTGTTTTGGTCTCCCCGGGTACTGTCATTTGATGTACTTTTTATGTGCCAAGTGAGATGGTAAGAAGAATAAAAAACTGTTTTTTTAATGTGTACTCACACCACTGTGGTGTGAGTACACATTAAAAAAAACAATTCTTGGGAGCTAAAACGCAGTTGTGCGGTTTTTTTATTCTTCTTGCATTTGTTACCTCTTTTTTTGATCCAGCACACTGCTCAGTTAGGGATGTGCGCGTTTTTTTGATTGTGCTACTAAGTGAGATAGTAAAAATCCCTATGGACAGGTTGCCCCAGAGGGAAATCCACTCTCTATGGAGCAGTACCAGACTGTGTAAACCAGGCGGCTCTATCCAGGCCAGAGTAGTATCAGCACTCTCATTGGTCAGTCTCCCCCTCTCTCGCCTCTGACGGGCGTTAGATGGACGACTTGCTGAAGGACACTCTGAGGTGGTGGTTCTCTCCCAGGTCGTGGTTATGAAGCTGAATGAGGGACTCGATGGCCTCCTCCACTGAGCCCAGCTGGATCAGCGCCATCTTGTGGTCCTTCCTGAGAAAGACAGCAAGTGAATAGTAAATAGTCATGTAAAGCGCTTTGTGACCATGTCTGTGAATGACGCTATATAAATAAAGTTATTTTTCTTCTTCTAGGGGAAAACATTAAACTAAAGATATATGAATTTAAAACTTTCGCTGTAGATTACCAACATAAATATGAAGATATAATGTATTGCAAGTTTTATGTAATTTTATGTTTTCATAGATCTTTCTCATTCATTATTTTTCATGTTTTAAATAAGGCAATTTATGCAAAAAAAGAAGAAGAAGAAAAAAAAAGAATAAAAGGCTAAAAGTGCCAATATTTTCAGCGATAAGATCTAAATAATGGATAGACCTAGGTTTAAATTCATGGTTTTATTTTGTAGCTATATTAGTTAAAGATTTTTGAATAAACTAGTTATTAGTGGAAAAAAACGTCAAAATCTAGTTGAGTCTAGTTGAGTGTGGAGCCTGTACGAGCTACGAAAGTGGAAAACGGCCCTAAAGTTTAGTCCCTTTGTCTGCGCCCTGTGTATATTTCTCCCGTCTTTAGCCGCTGCGGTCTCCCACAAAGGGAATGACTATATTTGGATTACAGCGTCATCTGGGTCACATGTGGATACCAAACATGTCAGTATTTGTGAATGAATAGGCGTGAGAAAGACCAGGGAGCGCCACAGCCATATTGGAGTTACTCCCTGGATAAATCTCCGGCTCAAAGCGACAGAACGTCAGAGTATAAACATCGGAAAGAGAGAGTTTGGTTTGTTTTCTTCTCTGATAATAAAACAAAGATGTTAAGGGGCAAAAACTAACAATGATTAAGAAAGAACATTGGACTGCTGAGCAAAAAAAAAGAAAAGTGTGAAACTGACAGAAAACTTACAAAATTCAAAAGTCAGTTTGCAGGTTTTGCCAATAATTTCTGTGTTTTTGTTGAACTTCTGGTCTAAAAAAAAGTCGCACGTCGTCACTATTTTTGAAGAAATTAAAAAAATCCAGTGTAATGCTTTTCAATTACTAATTATTTCATTGTTCCAGAGGAGGGCAGCGGATACTCACTGGAAGAACTTGAAGGCTTTGACCACGGCTCCGGAGCTGCAGAAAAGCCTCTTCAGGTCGTCCTCCACCACTGACGGGCTGAAACAGGAGAAAAGTCTTAACTCTGGAGTTAAAAGATCACCCAAGCACCATTTGGACAGGAACTGAACGGGTTTTGCAGGTTTGTCAACAGCCAAAAGTGAGCCACTCCAACCCCAGACCACTTCAGTTGGGTCTGCAGCAGTTTGCTTTTGGACTGGTTTGGGGAGAAGACAGAGTGTGTGGCTACGCTATGATTACTTGAGGGAGAATGGGCTCGAGCATAAATGCACATTTGTCATATTTCACCAAGTGCTGACCTGAAAACGTTTACGCCAGTTGGAAAATAAATGGCGAGCTCAGGTCAAAACAAGCTTCCCGACTTCTGCACCTGACCGTGGAAATCAGCCGATTTGTTCATTTATCGTCTAATGTTAACTTTTTGGTTCAACTCCGCTACTTTCTTGAGTTTAGTGTGAGCTGTTGTTGTCCTCGGAGAAACAGAATTGCGAGAGAAATGACTTGACATTATAGCAAAAAGAAAATGTACACAATATTTCATAAAACCAACAAACCAACGTTTATCTTTTCAGACGCTAACGCCAAATTTAAACAGTTAGCATAAAATACCGACATAAAAAGCACATGAACAGAAACCGACAGCAATGACGCCACATCTCGGGAAAACGGTTCACATGAACGCAGCATTAATGTTGAGCTGGTTAGCAAAACAAAGCTAGCATCAGTGGTTTATGGGCACTTTGAGAAAAACAAGGCATCTCTTTGTTGCAATCATTTAGCAATATGAGTTGCTAAAATGTAGTACAGGGCAGAGAGGTGAAATCAAAATTGAAAAGGTTGTGCATTAACATAGTCCCACAATAGTTGTATAAAACTTACGGTATATTGGAAAGATGCAGAGTGGCCGACGGGGGGAATATGTTTGAGTAGTTCTTGGAGCCTGGTTTCTTGAAGCGGTGCAACGGGGAGCAGCTGAAGTCCTTGGTCAGGCCCTGGTCCTCGTGGCCCTCCCTCGGGAGCTGGACACTCGAGTGCTTGGACAGAGTGATCCGCAGGGGCTTCCCGTGGAGACGCTGCCCAGTCAGGTGACTCATTACTGCAGACGAGACGCGGATTAGAAATGACTAACACGTTCTAGGAGCATACACAGAGATCACTTTGAAGATTTTTAATTTTCATACCATCTTTTTCTTAATTGTGTGGTTGTTTTAGTGGCAAAAAGTTAACATACAAAGCACTGGGTGGCAATATCAAAGCTATACTCCGAGTTGTACAGGTAGTAGCAAGTGAAATGCAAGTTTTTTAAAGCCATTTTAATGTCCAAATCCTATATTGTTAATGCCACAAGTTCATATTTTAGTTCTTAAGATTTGCTACTACTCCATCAAACTGAGGAACTAGGGTAAATTTCAATATTAACAAAATCAAACGGGAAACTTTTGAGCAAAACATTGTGTATAATTTCAGCCGAAACTGCAGCTGAACGTGTTTCAAACCATACTTTGGTATTGTCAATGGACTTATGCAGTGGTATTTGTGTAATGTAATGTAATGCTTTGGAAGGACATTTAAAACCTTATTTTAGGAAGATATCATTTAATGAGTTCGAATGCCTTGTGGAAATCCTGTGTATTGCGTGAAATTATTACTAGAATTATCAGGAATATGAGTATCAATGAAAATAAAGTCATTCAGAGTGGGAACTCTGGTGGAGAGGAAAATTGACCTGCGGCATGTTTTTACAGAAGAGTGGCGGACCGGCAGCACAGCCCTGTGGTCTGAATAAAACGAACTAACTATATCAATTTGGGAGCAGCTGAAACTTAATGACAAATATGATATCACTTTGAAGCTCGCATCATTTCACTTTCAAAAGATCTTTCCTCCTCTGCGAAGGAGAAGCATTTCATTGTGTGGTCATTCTATAGTTTTTGATGCCTTGAGTGCATATTTTATTTATTGAGAATTTCATATATTCTATTAAATAACAAGGGGCAATTTGATATTAAAAATCAAACTGTACACAACAACCAACTTTTGAGCAAAATGTGTACAAAAACTGCAGCTTAATGTGTTTTGAACTATAAATGTTGTATTTTCGGTTAACTTTAAGCAGTAAAATAGTTACCAATTGAATGATTTGAAAGACGTTATAGGCCTTATTTGTAGCACAATTTATTTGTTGCCTTTTGAGTAAATCAAATACCCCGTGAAACCCGCATACTAGGGGTGTGCTCAAAAAATCAATACAGCAATATATCATTGCGGGCTTCTAGACAATACACGTATCGATATGGAAGCTGTAGTATCGATACTTGATCCGGCTCTTTTTAAACGGCTTAAATCCATTGTAATTTGCCAAAATGCGCGCCGTGAAGTCTTTCCCTGGTGCAGTACACATTTTCGCCAGCAGTGGCGGTAAACTGCACACGCTGCTAGGAGAAGTGGAGAAGTAGAGAAGCCTGCGCAAAGCAGGAAAACAAACTTCAAAAAAACGTTTACTGCTGTGCCTCGAGCTAAATTAAAGTAAAAATATAGGAGCACTATGGATTTTAAAAGGTTTAGGGAGTCAGATGACACATCCAGCATTGCTGCAAATCTCTGGCTTCACCTGACAAGATCGAGCCACTACTAACAACACAGGTTAAAAAAACAACAACGAGCCCTCAGTGAGACTTCAAATAAATACTGTGGATGAAAAACACCCAGTGTTTCAGTAGTAGCACTGTTACGTGCACAGATGACACAGAAGACATTAAAAAGTCAGTGGAGTGAGAGATGCAAAGTGTCCTGCGTTTGTGCCCCTTTTGTAAGAGGGAGAACACCATAGTAAAAAAGGCAGCGTGACGTCAGAGGTGAGAGTTTTTATGTCACTAGTAAGTAAGTAAGTTTATTTATAAAGCACAGATAAAATCACAGTGCTGTAAAAGAGAATAGGTAACTTTTACTGAATAAACAAAACTGCTCAGCACAGTCATACTGTTACTATTAAAAATAAATGCAAAGTACCAGTAGAAAATAATTGGAATTGAAAATTGAATAATACTTTTCATTTACATATAGCCTACTTTATTTTCAGAGCGCAACCTAGTGTGGAGCAGCAGCCTGCAGAAGATGATCTTCCTCTCGAGCCTTAGCAGATCACATTCAGATAGGAATGCTCTCTTTAAAACACACCAGGACTTATGTTTCCAATTAATCAGACTGAATGAAATAAGGGCATATACAGAGGCATATCCTGGTATTTTAATGCCGTTAGCCCACAGCAAAAAAAAAAGAAAAAATCATGTGTATCGCGATACAGAGCGGTGGACCGGTAGCACCCTGTGGTACGCCCTATTAGCCAACAATAGGTACACATTTACGGCAAAGTCCTAGGCCTGTCAGAATAATAACGACTTATTTTTAAATAAATTACAGATAAATAATACTATACTATTTTTTAGGCTGTCTGTGCATTTGATAAGCCTTTTCCCCTATTTTTTTTAAACTTGGTTTATGGTTAATATCTCTAACAGCTGGACCTGTCCATATGAAACAAAAACTGTCCCAAACTTCAACACAGTAGGGCGGCACGGTAGCGCAGTGGTTAGTGCTCGTGCTTCACAGCTAGAAGGTCCCTTTCTGTGTGGAGTTTGCATGTTCTCCTCGTGTCTGCGTAGGTTTCCTCCGGGTACTCCGGTTTCCCCTACCACTAAAACATGTACAATAGGTCCCCCTCTGGGGCCAGGACTCCCCTGAAAAGGAGATTCTTAATCTCAGCGGGACTTTCCTGGTTAAATAAAGGTCAAATAAATAAATAAATATGAACTAAGGTCACGTGACTGTCTCATAAAGGTAGACAATATTCAAAATGATAAAATAACTTTCAGCCGTAAGACAAATGTGACAGGTTTGTGGATTAAATTACTTCCAAATAATGATCAGGGAAAACATTTGGACATTTTCTGTTTGTGTTCACAATATTATAGATCTTCATGTTATAATTTGAGTTGAAACAGGGGCCGATATTGAGTACTTTTAGAACAAAGGTTTACTGTCATTTGTGGCATAAAATGGTGGTCGGTAATATCATTTATCACAATATCTTAGACAATAGACTTTTGAGGAAAATGTAATTTAACTTTAGTCACAATTTATTTAAATAATTCTCTTCAATTTGAGTCTAGTTTGAAGCAACTAAAATTGCAGTCGAGTACATTTAAGATTAATTTAGTCAACTTTCCATTAATAACCTTTAAAACATATTTATTCAAGGTCCTCTGCTTTGTGAAGCTTCTCCCACACGGACAAAGCACAGACCTGTTCCTTTAGCAGTGGATTTAAATGATATGAGGCTCTTTCAAACTGTCATTGGAAGTTTTGATGATTTTGATCTCTTTTCATTTTTATTTCATAATAATAATAATAATAATAACAATAGGTTTTATACAGCGACGCCATTTGTCATATGTTAGTCAACGGAACTATCTGGACATTTTAGTCACAGTTTTAGTTTCATAAACAACTTCCAATTTAGTTTTTGTCTCATTTTAGTCAGCAAAAAAATTACTTTGACTAAAACTATGACGAAATATTTTTGTTGTTCAGCAGATTTCTTGGTGTCGTGTAGTGTAGTGTAAACTGGGTGTTAGACTTGATTGGAAGAGAGTGAGCAGTGAAGGTTCGTACCGAGTTGAGCCTGTGTTGCGTCGGCCATTTGCACCAGAGCGTTCTCCTTTTTGTTGAACAGGATTTTCACTCTCATCACGTCGCCATAAACACCTTCAACAGGCCACAAAACGCACAGTTACAGCAGCCCAGAGGGACAAACATCAACAAAATGCACACTTCTTTAAACCGTGGACTCGGCTAATGCACTGACACTTGGTCTTAGGCTCAAACCAGAATCTCTGTCATTGGGGCTAAAGTTTTAGAAACTAGTATTCAGCATCTCTGAAGTTTTGAGTCTGAATTTTGATCCGTAAAGGAAAACGAGGAAGCGGAGTTTGAGGTGCAGAGAAATCAAAATGGTGTTTTCTCCCAGGAGCTATGAATCATGGGAGATTTGGGCTAAAACCAAGAGCAGCTGATTGAGTCATGCACATACAAGAGAAAACACTTGACATGCAAATTGTTAGATTTACTCTAGCACAGTGAATGCAGCATCTCAGATGTCAATGGGGAAATAAAGGGAACACAGCTGCTCAAAAACACTAACTTGTAATCTATGTAAAGCTGCAACTTATTTCAATTAATGTGTTTATTGTGAATGTAAGGGATAAATGAAATGAGCTTTCATCGCAGGGTGGCGGGGCGCACCCTTCGAGATCAGGTGAGGAGCTCGGAGTAGAGTCGCTGCTCCTTCACGTCGAAAGGAGCCAGCTGAGGTGGCTAGGGCCTCTGTTTCGGATGCCTCCTGGTCGCCTCCCTCAGGAGGTGTTCCAGGCATGTCCTATTGGGAGGAGGCCTCGTGGAAGGCCCACGACACGCTGGTGGGACTATGTCTCCGAGCTGGCCTGGTTTCGCCTCGGGGTCCCCCAGAACAGCTGGAGGAGGTGTGCGTGGATCGGGGAGTCTGAGCATCTCTGCTGAGACTGCTGCCCCCGCGACCCGGCCCCGGATAAAGCGGAAGAAAAAGGATGGATGGATGGTAAGGGATAAAAACTAGGACTTCAAGTGGACATGTACTGCAAAATCTACTTTTTTGAGCTTTAAGGAGACTAGATGCAAGTTGGTCATTTTATGCTCACTACTGCCACCTCAGGTCTTATGCGTAACTACAGTCTCTATATTAAGCTCGTGCATGACGGCACTTCGGCTCTGTGTCGTTGCATTAAGGAGCTCACCTCCCTCAAACACACGCATTTGAGTTGAAGCGCACTGTGCTGAACGCCGGAGTGTGGGCTAAACCATTTGGTACATTTTTAAAGGGGTATCAGGGCCCTGAGATATTATCCATCATTGTTGTTGGTTCACAATTCTGAATAGAAACCATTGTGTTTCAGCCTAATGGTGTTCAGTTTAGGGATGGGACGAATAAACGATTTGTATCGGTACACAGATTTGCGCACGAGAGATGCGAGTGCATCGGTAGAGAAGCCACAGATCGATCCAGTTCAGAGGATCACAAGATGCATCGGATTTTACACGCTCATATCGATTTAATCTAGATACATTACAGCTGCAAAACCACTTGGGCCAATAATGCGCGCGTCATTTGCGTTAGTGCCATAGGGTGCGTGTCCTCCTATGAGGAGCGTGTGTGTCTTACCGGTAAACTTCAGGCTGAGAGCGGCAATGTTGAAAAAAAACAATCTTAAGGTGGATGAACCCATAGATTATATAAGATACAAAACATTACAAAAAAAAAGTTAAATATGCAGTCTACATAAAAAAAAAAAAAAAAAAAAAAAAGTAGTTAACTTTAAAGTTGTCTAATATCAATTCAAGGCCTCAATAATTGTGATTATTTGTCAAATCTTAATTTATTTAAGCTGGTTCTATTGAATCATTGCATCAAGCATAGCGTTGATGGCGAAACATCGAGATGCATCGTGATAATTGGCCTAAATCGAATCGTATCGGGCTGGTGGTGGTTATCGCATCGCAGCTCTGGTGTCACCAAGTGTATCTTAAATGAATCGGATCGTAGCAGGTGTATCGAGATGCATGCAAATCGTATCGGACAGAGGCCTAAGATTCCCATCCCTAGTTCAATTAGAACACGTAGACTACACCACTGGATGGGGAATCAAATGGAGGGTGATGGCGTTTTTTTTTGCTCCGCCAGTGTTGTTTGCCTACATCATCAAAATGACTTACAGTTAATTCAATTAAATTAGTGATATATCACATTGTTATTTTGCGACAATTTATTGTTTAAATTTCTAACACTTTATTTTACCCGGCAGCGTGCACGGATACGCACATGCACGTGTGGCCATAACCCCCCCTTTGGCATTTCTGCAGTATCTCGTTAACAGGCCCAGCTCTAACCCACGTGGCATATTTTAAAAGTTCAGGGACCCAGCAGCCGTATGGACGGTTAGCTTGCTGCATTTACTCTCCATCCCGGTGGCCTCTATGACACACCAGGTGTCCTCTCAATTTGATTTAATTTTTTTAGGTTTTCTTGATGGAATGTATACATAACCATGGAGACAGATCCATCAGCAGTGAAAACCCTGAAAAACAATTGGGATGGAAAGTAAAGCTGCTATGTTCAGCAGCCATACAGCCACTGGGTCACTGAAAGGTCAAATACACACTAATATGAGCTTTTTATCCATAATGCACCTTTAACGATGATACATGGATGAATCATGTGTGTAAAGCGCTCTACCGTATGGGAAAAAATCCATCAAAGTGACACATTGCACTCCACTGTGTGTTGGCTAATGCCTGGTGTAAATAAGTGTGAGGGTATGGACGGTGTGGAAGAAGGGGCTGTAGATGACCACTTAAAACAGTGGTTCCAGATGGCTGTCAATCACAGCAGAGCTCGAGGCATGAGGATGAGAAAACTAAAACGCTTTTGAAAACTCCATGGCTTGATAAGAAGTTTTACTTTTGAGAGCAGACAAAGGATATTTAAAACAGAAATAACCATTTTTAATGGGCTTAAATGTAGCCTATATTATAAATCTAAATATTAAGTAAGTAAGTGCTTTATTGTCATTGTACAAGCGTACAACGAAATAGTGTTCAGGTGTTAGTCCTGAGCTGCTGCGGCTGAGCCACTGATGAGCAGGACTCTGAGCAGTTTTCATCAAAGGGAAGATCAGGAGACCTTTTTCAGTCAAGTTAAAAAAAGATGGGAACCACTGACTTAGAAGATGCTGCGTTGACTGTGCCCAACATAAAAAACACTCTTCAACCGTCTCTAAACCAGATCGCCGTTTCAAAATGAGATTTCAGTGTTGGTGAAACATACCGAAGAGAATAAAGAGGCAGTGTGGCGTAACCATCTTTAGAAACAGGTGAAGGAAGAGAGAGACAGTCCAGACGTCCAGGAACCAGGCCAGGAAACAGGAGAGCACAATCAGGTGAACAAACAGTCAATAATCAGTAAACCACAAGTAATAAACAGGTAAACAACAGGCGAGGGCGGGCAGAGTGGCTATCCAGGTGTATGAAGCTGTCGTCAATATTTATTTAAATTATGTTACCAAAAATATCAAGTCATAGGGCTATAAAGTAGATGTAAAAGCCTGAATAGAGCATGATATAGGACCTTTTACCTAATGGGTATTTCAACCTATAATTTGCACTGCTGTGTCTTTTTATAGATTTTATAGAGTTAAATGGATAGTGCCAGTGAGTGGAGGTTTCGCAAAAGCCCCGCCCCTCCCTTTAGCAGCGCCCCTTTACTTTCTATGGAATGTCTGGTAGCAACGGTTGCTGTGAGGTATAATTGGACAATGACTACTTTTGGGTGGGGTTTCGCAAAAGGTCAGTTATAGTTTAATTAGTGCCATTATAGAGCTATGGATTGTTAGTCTGGGGACATTTGCTAGCTCCCCTAATGTGGCAGATATCAGGGATAATGTACAATTTAAAGCATTCAATCCCTAACTTCAGATTTATGTAGGTTTTCCTGATTGAGGGACAGTGTTGTACCTCTGGGTTGAGGTTGCTGACCAGCAGCACGGCGTTGGCTGCAGGGATGGTGGTGAAGCCCAGTCTGGAGGTGGCAGTGAGGGGCAGGGAGGTGAGGGCCCCGGGCAGAGCGGGCATCGTCAGACCGGGATACGACACTGAAGAATGAGCAGGGTCAGTCAGGAGAACAACCGGGAAAGGTTTACACAGGCATGAGCATTAAAGTGCATATGACATGTTTGAATGATTTTGAAAATAGGACTTATTTAGACAGAGAACATCTGTTGTATTATCATTTTATTTCAGTAAAGCAGCAAATTAATGAAGAGAAGTTGGGCAGAAAAAATATTTGTATTAGAATTTATAAGCTACTGACAGGAAGTGACACAGATAGAGGTTCCACAGCAGTTTGACTCATTTCCCATTGACATAACATGGTCAACACGGCAACAGTTTAAAATTGTTTACTTTCCTCTATGTCACTTCCTGTCAGTGTCCAATAAGGAAGTGAAATTATAAACATCACTAAAATAGTCAAACTAAAGAAAACTGGGTACACATTTTGGCAAAATCTTATAATATAATTGTGTTAACTATGTTTGAGCAAAAATGCTGTCTAATATGTCATATACACTTTATGGAGAGATGCTGCAGGTGAAGTTACAGGTGAAAATCAATGTCTACACCTGCAGCATCTCTCCCCAAGTGTAATACGTATCCTACTTTTAATACCTTAGCTTCCTGTTTCATAACGCACATTGAATAACTTTACATATTAGGACGGTAGTTTGGTGGTTTGACCTACGGCTTGACTAGCTGTTTTGAAAAGTAAATCGAACCCTTCCAACATGTACACTCGGCTGTGGACTCCTTTTACCTGTGGGCGTGATGGTGAAGGCATGTGGAAAGCCGTGTGTTGCCGTTGGATATGGAGCAGCGGGGATAAGCCCAGGAGAGGCTAAAAACAGACAGAAGAGAGGACATTTTAAGAGCTTTTGGATCCGCGCAAAACCATGTTACAGCTCAGCTGTTGTGAACCACTGCAATAGATCAACCTTTTAGCTTATATAGCATTCGAGATAACATATCTAAAAATATCTGGAAGCTCGAGTCCAACCCAAACCCGACTGTCATATCTCATAAATAATTTACCATTACTTTTTTTTAATATATATATACAATTTGAAATATATCTCAAATTAGAGTTCTTACCAAAAGATAATTTGATCATCTTTAATGCTGAAAAAGTTAAGGCCAAATGAGTACAGTATGTAAGAGTAAATAATAACAAAAAGTCACATGAACGACTCAATGGCACACAAGATGCCACATTTGTTTATGCTGCCCATCAGAACTCGCTCCCTCGGCCTTCTCTGAACTCACTGAAGGCGGTGGGGATGCCGGGGCCATGGTGCTCCATGGCCTGGGCCTCTCCGCTGGGCAGGTCGGGGCGGGTGAAGTCGCGGCTTCGCTCGTTGTTGAACTTTATGTCCAAAGCCGTGAGTTTGGAGAAGCTGATCCTCAGAGTGCAGCAGCCGTTGTACAAGTTCTGGCCGTCCAGCAGCTGAGACACAAACCAGGTTAAAGCTCGTTACACTTTCCACATTTACAGGGTTTTTACAGCAACAAGTCAGATTTAATGCTTCTTAATGCCATTTTAATTTAAAACTAAACAGTTGATGCTGTTCCCTTGTGGAAAACCTAGAACAGATAAGAGAAAAACATTTGTGTTTTTCTGTGTGAACTCCTCACCACTTTGGCGGCTTGAGCGGACTGTCCGTCGGCGTACTGCAGCAGCGCCTGGAACTGGCTGTTTTTGGTGAAAACAATGATCCGCAAAACAGTGCCGAACTTCGAGAAAACCTAGGGACAAGGATGGTAGAAAGACAAATGGAAAAGGTGTAATAGAAGTAGTAGTTATTATTATAGTATTAGTGGTAGTATTTGTACCTGGTAGAGCGTGTCCATTGTGACCGAACAGACCATGTTCTCCACCACCACACGCAGCACAGAGCTGGGAGCCGGAGCCACTGAGTCCATGTGGGCGGAGCTGAGGGCCCGAAGAGCAGCCTGCGCCCTCTACAGGACAAAATAAACATTAAAGCGGAGAGTAGGATATACAGTGGGAAGAAAAAGTAAGTACACCATTTGGAATTTCTAATTTTTCGGCCAAAATTGGTCATAAAATGTAGCTGTTCCGTATTTCCTCCACACATGACGACGTGTGTTCCTCCCAAACTATTCAACTTTGGTTTGCGAAAGAGCACTTGGATGCTCAACAGAACTACTGACAAAATATACTGTGGACAGATCAACCCAAAGTTGAATTTTTGGAGCAGGAACACACAACGTCATGTGTGGAGGAAAAATGGAACAGCACACCAACATCAAAACCCTCTCCCCACTGTGAAGTCTGGAGCAGGAGCATCATGGTGTGGGGCTGTTTTGTTGCCTCAGGGCCTGGACAACGTGCTATCATCAATGGACAAATGAATTCACACGTTTATCAAGATATTTTGCAGACATTCACAACAGCGTGGAATAAGTAAGTGAACCCCTGTATTAAATATCTGCCTGATCCTTCTTTTGCAGCAATAACTGCTTTCCTGTAGTTGCAGATTAGATGCTCACAACGATCAGGATGAATCTTGGACCATTCCTTGGACCAAAATTATTCTTTGGTCAGGGTTTTTTTCAGGCCGCCCCCAGCGTCGAACCCGATCAAGCCCGCCCCCAACCATTGAAAATTACTCATTATAAATATGACAGGTCTGAATGGACAACGGCTTTAATTCCGTGCAAAAAAAGTGCTTGAAAGTTGTCTAAAACTAGAAACAAGATGCAAATCTGCAAGAGGCAGCAATCTACTCAAGGCCAAAAAAGAATATCTTAGAAAAAAGATTTAGAAAATCTTAAAATCCTTTATATTCATTCCCAAATGAATGGGACTGATGAGTGTCTGTCCCCTCGTGCTCTCTTTCCCTCCTGTTTTAGAGCGCAGGAGCAGATCATCAGGGCAGCAAGCAGGAGAAGGGTCTGGATGCAGCAGATGGAGGAGCACGTGATTAGTGGAGCTACACACCTCCACAGGACAAGGCTAGCTTGAACTAATCCAACAAACTCTAACCTCAAGGATAGTGAAGTTTACTAAAGGCGTTTTATTGAGATTAATTTAAATAAATGTTGCGGAAAAAATTGGAGGTAACGTCATACAGTGGGGAAAAAAAGTATTTCGTCAACCAACAATTGTGCACTTAAAAAGATGAGAGAGGCCTGTAATTTTCATCATAGGTAAACCTGATCTATGAGAGACAAAATGAGGAAAAAAAATCCAGAAAATCACATTGTCTGTTTTTTTATGAATTTATTTGCAAATTATGGTGGAAAATAAGTATTTAGTCAATAACAAACAAGCAAGATTTGTGTCTCTCACAGACCTGTAACATCTTCTTCAAGAGGCTCCTCTGTCCTCCACTCGTTACCTGTATTAATGGCCCCTGTTTGAACTTGTTATCAGTATAAAAGACACCTGTCCACAACCTCAAACAGTCACACTCCAAACTCCACTATGGTCAAGACCAAAGAGCTGTCCAAAGACACCAGAAACAAAACTGTAGACCTGCACCAGGCTGGGAGGACTGAATCTGCAATTGGTAAGCAGCTTGGTGTGAAGAAATCAACTGTGGAAGCAATTATTAGAAAATGGAAGACATACAAGACCACTGATCTCCCTCGATCTGGGGCTCCACGCAAGATCTCACCCCGTGGGGTCAAAATGATCACAAGAACGGTGAGCAAAATCCCAGAACCACACGGGGGGACCTAGTGAATGACCTGCAGAGAGCTGGGACCAAAGTAACAAAGGCTACCGTCAGCAGAGGTTACATTAACCGAAAATTCTCCGTCATTTACGGAATATTTTAAGCTTTGACGGAACATTTCAAAGGCCGTCTGTCATTTTGACAGATTGAAAATCAAGCCGCGATTAAAATAAAACGCAGGGCTGCTTTTTTTCAGAACGCGCGGGTCTCTCTCTCTCTCTAAACGCAGCTTCACTTGTATCACTGCCTAGCTAGCTAACTTTCTGGGCGCTAACAACAACACGGGGAAGAAAACCACGATCCAAACGCGGTTAAATATCCTTCTCATCTGGAGCCGCTCTTTAACTTTAACCGTAAATCTCAGGACGAGCTGATCTATTTCTCTCCCGTGTGTGTGTTTCTGTGCGCGGCGCGCTGTGCAGTGATGCGAACTGGTAAATATTGTTCACTGTTTCTTAAACATTAACGTTAAAAGAGAAAGTGCAAATAATAAGCTCCACTTTACATTTGTATTAGTGTAATATGAGCCCTGATATGAGGAGCAGATGACGCTCTGAATAAGCCTCTGAGAATTTTACGCACGAGTTCATACACATTTCTGTAGCAAAATTTGTGTTCCATGATTGTTCAAATGTTTAGTTAAACTCCATTTATCCAGCGATCTCACATTTTTCCTAACATACACAATATGCAGCTTATATATAGCCTATGTAAATGTCTTTAAAAAATTGCTTATAATGTGAGATTAATTCATGAAGGATAAAAATAGCCCACGACGGAATTTTTATAAACCTGCCCGTCAAAATGAAGGAGAGAAATTATCCCTAGTGAAACCACTGACCGTCAGTAACACACTACGCCGCCAGGGACTCAATTCCTGCAGTGCCAGACGTGACACCCTGCTTAAGCCAGGACATGTCCCAGCCCGTCTGAAGTTTGCTAGAAAGCATCTGGATGATCCAGAAGAGGACTGGGAGAATGTCATAGGGTCAGATCAAACCAAAATGGAACTTTTTGGTCAAAACTCAACTCGTCGTGTTTGGAGGAGAAAGAATGCTGAGTTGCATCCAAAGAACACCATACCTACTGTGAAGCATGGGGGTGGAAACATCAGGCTTTGGGGCTGTTTTTCTGCAAAGGGACCAGGACGACTGATCCGTGTAAAGGAAAGAATGAATGGGGCCATGTATCGTGAGATTTTGAGTGAAAACCTCCTTCCATCAGCAAGGGCATTGGAAATTAAACATGGCTGGGTCTTTCAGCATGACAATGATCCCAAACACACCGCCCGGGCAACGAAGGAGTGGCTTCGTAAGAAGCATTTCAAGGTCCTGGAGTGGCCTAGCCAGTCTCCAGATCTCAACCCCATAGAAAATCTTTGGAGGGAGTTGAAAGTCCGTGTTGCCCAGCGCCTGTCCCAAAACATCACTGCCCTAGAGGAGATCTGCATGGAGGAATGGACCAAAATACCAGCAACAGTGTGTGAAAATCTTGTGAAGACTTACAGAAAACGTTTGACCTCTGTCATTGCCAACAAAGGGTATATAACAAAGTATTGAGATTAACTTTTGTTATTGACCAAATACTTATTTTCCACCCTAATTTGCAAATAAATTCATAAAAAATCAGACAATGTGATTTTTGTTTCTCATTTTGTCTCCCATAATTGAGGTATACCTATGATGAAAATTACAGGCCTCTCTCATCTTTTTAAGTGGGAGAACTTGCACAATTGTTGGTTGACTAAATACTTTTTTCCCTTTGGAGAAGTGGAGCTCCACTGATCACATGACTCTCCATCAGCAGCATTCAGAAACCACCATTTGGCGGCAGGCGTGGCCACACTGACAGGTTTATTGCTTATGTCAGTGTGGCCACGCCTGGGAAGAACATCCCAATAAGAGACGCATCATGCACGTCTGGAGACGCATCTGATGAAGACGGAAGCAGAATTCCCAGTCAGTCGAAATACGTAAGGTATTTGAACAAAAGCTTTTTGTTATACCTAGTGTCTTTCTAAAAGAACCTTTAAAACCAATTCAGAAACCCTTTGAAAGCAGAGGGAATGCACACTCACGCTCAGAGGGACAGGTTGTGGCCATATGGGCCCATTGGGCTCCAAAAGGCATTCTCAGGATCACAAGCTGCAAAACGCTGTTCGTTTGATGAAAATTTGCCTTATATTTAAGTCAAAAACCTGCATTTTTTGACCAACTTTAACTCACCCTGCGATCAAATGAGAATTTCATGACCCGACCAAACCACAGGGAACCCTGCACATCACTAATAGGCACCCAGAAGAATATTCTGGGTATATAAAGTTTGCAGATATGAATGATTAACTCACCAACGACTTTTGCAAATATCTACAGAACTTACTGAGACTTATTAAATGCTAATTCAACACTAGTTTGTAATGAAAATACAATATTTTACAGTAGATATAACAAATCCTATCCGGTTTTGGGTCGCAGCTCGTCAGTTTATGGTGTTGGTGGGTCCCGACATCAAACCAGTTGAGAATCTTTAGAGGCTGGGTCAGTGCCGAGAATGTGTGCTGGGCCATGAGACAGACAGAAGATTCTCATCAGAGCTACAGTTAGCTTTGATCGATCAGAGTATGAAAGCCTCTTCAGTGCAGGTGTGCATACAAGAACAACCGTGACAGGACTACAAAGGTCTGCACCAAGGACAGAAGTGATCCGTCTGTGGTGGTTACCTCCTGGTTGGGAGAGTTGTCCGTCTTGAGCTCTTTGTGGTTGGAGAACTGGACGTGGACCGGCTGGTTCCTCACCACAGGCAGCACAGAGGAGTAATACCCCACCATGTGCTGAGCCACCTCTTCCGAGCTCATCTCCAGGAACGCCTGCAGACCACAGGGAAAACCACATCAGTTATACACGTTAGATGTTCTGAACCGTGTCCTCTGAGTTCGGCAACACAAGAGTCACTTCAGTCACATGTTAAAGTCATTTCTTGTGCATGTATATTTGTTTTTATAATATTGGATCTTCTTACAGTGGGGGAAAAAAGTATTTAGTCGGCCAACAATTGTGCAAGTTCTCCCACTTAAAAAGAGGCGGTTACAATATCGCTCAAGGTGCCCATACGCTGGTGGACAGTACTACTCTGATTACTGGCTGCGGGGGGTGCCCAGAAGTCCAGAGGCATGGCACGGCAGAATTCATGTTACCTGCGAAAGTGAACGGACAGACTCTTAACAGCTGGTGGATACAGGTGAAACACACTCATCTGTGAACTATGAGACTGTTATCTATGGACACAATCTCCTTAGTGGGCTTCTCAGGAAAGCCACAAGGTCTGCCTTTCACCAAACCAGCGTCTACTCATCTCGCAGGACTGAATCTAGCATACCTATGTATTGGAGCTCCTCAGACTCCTGTTTCTCTCCTCGGACATGATATGCTGATGAAAGCGAGAGCATCAATTCTGTGCTCTCTAAATGGGCTAACAGTGACTTTTCCCTGATGGACAAACACATCGCTGTCTTGTATCATCCACAGGACAGTGGTTGCTGACGCTTGAACTGGACCAACCACAAATCACTTCCGCCATACCATCCATTGACTGCTACACTATACTCAGTCCAAAAGGGGGTGTTAATTATATGGGACAATTATAATTTGGCTTATTTTGGGATGGGAAAGAACTGAGGCAAATACAAATACACCTAAAAGACAAACAACAAAAAACAAAGAAGTGACAAATTGACAAATTTTATGGCCAACTATAATATAAGAGAGGGGTTTCAAATAGGTAAATAAATTTACAACGCTCTGTTTTCCGCATTTGTTGCAATTCTGGGTGCACACAGAATCGTTTGCAAGTGTGGAAAACAAGAGGCCAAAAAGGAGAGTTTTCTCTCTGTAGAAATCCAAGATTAATTAAACCTGTGTGCTTACAGTGCATCCGGAAAGTATTCACAGCGCTTCACTTTTTTCACATTTTGTTATATTTAGAACCCTAAACGTAAAGATTTTATTTTGAATTTTTTACTGAAAGTTCACACACAAGTAACAGACAACAGTGAAGTGAAAGCAAAATGATACATGATTCTGTTATTTTTCAAAAAATAGAAAAGTGAAAAGTGGGGCGTGCATAAGTATTCACACCGCATTTTCGGAGTGCATTAAATTGCCTTTATAACATTCCTAATGACTGCAGAAAGTTCACACCTTGCCCTAACCATTAAATAGAGGCCACCTGTGCATAATCTACTCCCAGTATAATTACAGCTGTTCTGTGAGGGCCTCAGAGCTATGGTCAGAGCGTATTGGTCACTAAACAACATCATGAAGTCCAATACCACACCAGACGGGTCCGAGATAAAGTTATTGAGAAGTATAAAGCTGGGTTAGGTTATAAAAACATTTCCAAAGCTTTGAACATCTCCAAAGTACAGTTAAATACATCATCCAGGAATAGAACGAGTGTGGCATCACTGCAAACCTACCAAGACCCGGCTGTTCTCCTAAACTTACTGACCGAACAAGGACCGCACTGACCAGAGCTGTTACCAAGAAGCCTATGATGACCCTGGATGAACTGCAGAGAGCTACAGCTCAGGTGGGGGAAACTGTACACAGGACAACTATTAGTCGTACACTGGACAAATCTGGCCTTATGGCAGAGTGGCATTTTTGAAAGAAAACCATAAGAAATACCGTTTTCTGTTTGCTAGAAGCCACATGGCCACATGGTGACTTCTAGCAAACAGAAAACGGGACTTCTTACGGGACAATGTCATATGGTCAGATCAAACCAAAATGGAACTTTTTGGTAAAAAACTAAACTCGTCGTGTTTGGAGGAGAAAGAATGCTGAGTTGCATCCAAAGAACACCATACCTACTGTGAAGAATGGGGGTGGAAACATCATGCTTTGGGGCTGTTTTTCTGCAAAGGGACCAGGACGACTGATCCGTGTAAAGGAAAGAATGAATGGGGCCATGTATCGTGAGATTTTGAGTGAAAACCTCCTTCCATCAGCAAGGGCATTGAAAATGAAACGTGGCTGGGTCTTTCAGCATGACAATGATCCCAAACACACCGCCTGGGCCACGAAGGAGTGGCATCTGTATTTTATTTTTTTCTCATTTTGTCTCTCATAGTTGAGGTATACCCATGATGAAAATTACAGGCCTCTCTCATCTTTTTAAGTGGGAGAACTTGCACAATTGTTGGTTGACTAAATACTTTTGTTCCCCCACTGTAAGTTAATTGGACACAGTTAAAAGCACAATTTTTTTCCTGTATTTTGAAAGAACCAGTCTTTCTTTCTGTATTTAAAAAAAGGATTTTGAAGAGGGGGTTGCAACAATTTTAGATTTAATATAAAAGATATAGTTTCAATAAAATGTATTGCCCTTCAATGACATCTAAGAACTTCATGTTAACACGACTCATGTAGATTTGACTTAATGTCACGCAGACACTCTTCAAGACGAAGCTGTGCATGAACTGGACTTAAGGTGACTGGTAACTGGTAAATTTCAGACCTTAGACTAGGAAAAATTAACTGGTAATTATGAGATGTAAACTTGGAGATGATCAGACTGCTCCGAGTTCAGATACAGATGAAGACAGCAATGAGAAGTGCAGCTAATGATAAAACTAACAAAACCACTGCATCAGTGAACTGTACATTACTTTTGAGCACAACCTTCAACATTATGTAGCATTTGAATTAGATCTGGTGTGACAAAACATTAATGTATTGTTAGCAATATTAGGAACTGTTGTAGTATTATACCATTTTGTTTACACACGACTAGAGGTGGGAGATATTGACAAAATTAATATCTCACTTTTTTTTTTTAAATATCTCGATATCGATATTCAGACAATACTTTTGCAATCCTTCAAAGAAATGTGCGCAAACTGGCAAAGGAGGCAGTTGGTCTTTTGACTTACTGTATCTGACCTATTATTGTATAGAATTATTAGTACATAAAGATATGAGACATTATTGATTTAAATATTAGGGTAGTTCGATATGAACAAAAATGTATATCATGAGGCAAGGCAAGTTTATTTATACCGCGCATTTTGTACACAAGGCAACTCAATGCGCCTTACAAAAGAGGATTATGCAAAATTACAATCAGGTTAAGTTAAGGAAAAGCACAAATATAGACACATCAAGACATGGGAAATACACAGCACACGAGGTCACGTACGGAATTTTTTCCTTTGGGGTAGGAAGGATGACCGGCCATTGCCCAGGGGGCGGGGCTGAGGAAATGTGTTGAGGCAGATGCAGAACGACGGGGGTGTGGTTAGGGAGGGGCTATGTGTGTGTTATTTAGAGTCTGAAAGTCAGTGTTATGCAAATATGACCCAGAGAGCTCAGTCCTTATCAGGTTTAGCTCCGTGGCTTGGCCTTGAAGGAAAGTGTTGACGGCGTAGGAGAGATAAGAGGTCCAGCTGCTTCAAACCGCATCTCAGGAGGAAGAGAATTATTCCAGTAACAGTTCATAAATTAATGAATTAGCTTTTATCTTAGTCTCAGCATTAGTTCAGTTCTCCAGAGCAGGTAGTTCCCTTCACAGTTCATCTCTTTTCCTCCCAGAAATAAAGTCCATCTATTGTCCATCTCCACAGCGAGCTGCCATGCCGAATACAACAGTCCATCGCCCAAAGTGCTTGTTAATTTCAAACGACAGCAGCGTGGTCCGATTGCAAGCTGCTGTCTTTCCAAATTTCCGATAATCCAGAGCAGTCCATCCAGGAACCCTGTTATCAAGAGTCCAAATAAGTAAATAGCTTTGACAGGACCGCTAGGCAAACAACAATCCGCATCGCAAACCGAGCCGTGAAAATCCAGTCAGAGAAGACGACCCCCTCCATGGTTTCACTTTGTGAAAAAAAATTGCGAGATTCCAGTTAATCAATTCCATAGTTTAGCGGTTCAGGAGGACAGCGAGCAGGCGGTCCAAGAGGAAAAATAAAAGTCAGACAAGGCACTCGCAGAGGCAGGAAAAGGCATGAAAGCCAGGAGAAGTGAGAAAACACGTCCGCACTCGACAGAGACAGGAAGAGTAGAGTAGTCAAGTTATCATGAAAAAGAAATATCACAATAACGATGTATTTGGCGATATAATTTACACCTGACAAAATACTTCAAAATCAAAGCCTTTAGACAATAGGGCAAATTCATTTAAAGCTTTTTTATTCTATTTATTCATCTAAATCTCTACCTTCATCTGGAAGAACATGGAAGATAATATAATATAATATAAATAATATTGCTACAATATTTGCAACTTCATCTCCATCACAATGAAATGCTCCTGTAAGTTCACCAGCCTCTGGGCAGTTTATTTGTGTTTTATTGTCAGGAGAGTGGGGATAGACCTGTGAGTATTAACGCGTTTGGGACATGCGTTTGCCTGCAACATGAGTCAATAGGTTGCGTTCATGTGACATCACAACATTCTAAAGAGCCCATAGTTTAAAATTGAGGTGGAGGTCAACTGAAAATTCCATTGCAGTAACCATAGTAACGCCAACCAATTATGAATATCCGATATCCTAATTTTGCACATCGTCCAGACAACAATTTGGATATTATCGTCTAAACAATACATCTCCCACCTCTACACACGACTTTATTCAGATACCAGTAGCATTAGAGCTGGCATCTTCTGCTGGATCTGGACTTGAACCTCACCAGAGATTGGAGGTTGCAGAGCTGTGTGATAAAATTAAAATGTGTTAAAAGTAAAACCCATCTTTAATCTCAGATATGAGGACTGTACTACGAAGCTGGCTGAACTGAACCTGGATTAGTTGCTCTAACTTTGGTTGACAAACCCTCATGGAGCCTCTGGATAAGTCGGTTTAGTTAACTCTGGGTTCCTCTGACAATTTTTGATAAAATAGCATTACCTGGTTCTTGGCCTTGAGCATGAGCAGGTTGGTGACGTCTCCGAATGGCAGCCCGAGCCCGATGACCTCGGTCTCGGTGGTGTCGGAGGGCAGTCTGCGGATGTGTAGCACCCGGGAGGGAGAGCCCACGCGCATCTCCGGCTTGAACTTCTTACTGTCGCTGCCATTGGCTACAGCACAGGAAATATAATCAACAAGATTAGTGAAGTGAGATGCACACGGCCTGGACAGAAAGACCCCATCGAACAGGCCATAGACTGTGGGACACAATGTTTAGCTTTGTCCCCAAAGAGAAGTCAGGGACAGTTCATTCAGGGGGAAATAAATGTTTTAGTCACAATCTAAATCACGATCAAGTGAATATTCTTTGATTATTTCTTCCAAACATCAAATATTACAGGCAATGATACAATTTCTGAAAACAAAGACCTAAACAATTCTGCATAAACATTCAAATTTGTAATTAGTTAAAGACTTATGAACTTTTACAAAACAGGAGCAACTCCTTACCAAATACAATTATCATTTCAATAATAGTCTTTCTTAATTATATATTTGTAATTGCTTGTTGAAATCACCACAAGTAATGTGGGGCTGAGACATGGGCTGAGAGGGTACTCTGCCAGGAAGAAGCCCTTACTCTAAAACAAACATAAAAAGGCCAAAATGCACACAAAGATAAAGACTTTATTTTTTGGAAACATATCCTGTGGCCTAGTGCTGGGCGATATGGAAAAAACTTATATCACGATATGGATTATTTTATATCACGATAACGATACATATCACGATATACCACAATAAAGTCAGTTTTCAGTTATTCTTTGAAAAGTTTGACAAAAATATCATTGCTTACTTTTTTTCAACTTTATTTTGAAGCAGTGGTTTTGCTATGGATAATTTATATAGCATATATTGTCAATGTCAGGAAAAATGTGAGACTGCAGGATAAATGGGCTAAACATGATCTGACCAGAGTCAACACGAATTTAACAGAAATGTGTAAACTCGTGCGTAGAGAACGACTTACTCAGAGCATCATCTGCTCCTCAATATCAAGGCTCATATTACACTAAAACAAATGTAAATTGGAGCTTATTATCGCCATTTTCTCAACTTTAATGTAATGTTTAAGAAACAGTGGGCGAGCAGTTTGTATTGTACGTCTTTAGCTGCTCTACGCGCTGCCCGATCCGTCTCTTCCCTCCTGCACCACGCCTCTCCTCTCTTCTCTCTCGTGTTTAATCCAGATCCACGCGCTAAAAAGATCCATCACTAAAAAGCTGTTTAGTTGCCGTGCGTAAAGCAGAGTGAAACCACGCGGTGTTTAACAGGGAGAGAGAGCCCCGCGTGTACGTCCATTAGATGTCGCCGTTGCTACAGCAGGTGTGGCGGTGGACAGAGATATCGTAAAGCAGGGTGGTGTCGCAAAACCACAAGGCAGAGTTTCTTTGCTCTAAGCTCAGGTTAGAACATAGCTCAGTATTGTGGCCATACCGCTTTTGCTATGCCCTATCCCGTCAGACCTCGGAAGCTAAGCAGGGAAGGGCCTGGCAGGACTTGGATGGGAGACCGTTTGGGAACACCAGGAAGCCTGGCAAATGTAGTGTGTTTGAGTGGTTGTTGGTGGTGGCTGATGTGCGCAGACTGGTTGCCTTGCTTATCATCACAGAGTATGGAAAGAATGAATACTGCACCAAACTGTAAAGCGACTTTGACCATCTGGAAAAGCGCTATATAAGACTAATGCCTTATTATTATTATTAGTAGTAGTATTTAAAAACGGTGGCCTGTTCCTTTAAGCAACTTTGTAAACAGTTTAGCAGTTTGCTTTGGGTCATCATTGTCCATTTGGAAGACCCATCTGCACCAAAGTTTTATCTTCCTGGCTGATGTCTTGAGATGTTGCTCCAACTTCATTTCACTTCACGATTGTGTGTCAGTGTGTGTCTTTCACATAAAATTTCAAATATATATTTATGTTTGTGTTAGCGTGGCAAAATGTCTAAAAGTTAAAAGGGGTACAGATACTTTTTCAAACCACCTGTATATGTACTTGAGTAACTTTATGGAGTAAATGTACTTCCTCCTAGAGTAGTTTACGACATGGAACAGTAAAAAGAGCAAAAATGTACTCTTCCCACTGCAAGTAAATATGTAAGCTAGAAAATTTTCAAGGGTTAGTCATTTGTTTTAACCTCCTTCGATTTATATTGAATGCAGTGGTTTGTGAAAATGCTTGTTAAAAACGCGTTAGGAATAAAACTTTTATCAATTTCAGGGACAATTCTTTGAGGATTATTTAATATGATTTTATGTAATGTTTTGACTGATTCCAACTATTTTACCATTTGGGACACAAACGTTTTACTTCCACTTGAGAAAATAATTTCAAAATAGGGCTGGATAATTAATCGAATTTTAATAAAAGTCGATCTCCATAATCGCGTGGTGCGTTTAAAACGACAGGAGAATTGGCCAGTCCTGTCACATTCAGAAAAAATCCCGGGCACTGTGACGCTGCGGCGCCTGTCAGAGCAAGCCCAGAGAATACTCGGGCCAAACAAACAGGAAGTTACTAAAGACTGTAAAGCCACACGCGACAGCAAAGACCTGGTGAATTTAGTGTAAAATCAGCTACAAAGTCGTGCTAACTCGTCAATAGGCAAAACAGAAACACGTGAGGAGCTGTCAGAGAAACGGGACGCGCGCACGGATGAAAAGTATTAGGGATGGTCCGATATGAACATTTTCTGCCGATATCGATATCCGATATTTGCCTCGCTGCTGTGGCCGATATCCGATATTTGCCAATATTTATTTCGACATTAAAAATCAATAGAAACTCAAATGTTGTAAAGTTTGCAAATTGTCGTTCCATTATTGGAATGTCTTTGTCTCTGGGATTCACTGTCTCACACTATGATGAAACAAACAATCATTTTTATTAGAAAAATATTAAAAAGATCAATGCAATGTTGGAGTGAAATGTCATTTTGTTTTGGGCTAAATATTTAGTCAGACCTACTTATTATTATACTTTTTATCCATGTCCTCTATTAAACAAAGTGGAGCAGACACTTGGACACCACAGAGATACAAGTTGCTGCTGTTACAAACTGGACTAAAACTGCCTCCATGGACATTATTTTGAGTCTTTTTCTGATGGATTGTTGCTACATCGGAGTGGTGAGTGTTGCAAAAGTTTCTCTGTCCTGACGCCAGATTTATAACTTTGTTTGTTGAGGAGTCTCTGCTTGACAATTTGATGTATGATAAGTGTCTTTTGGTCAAAGCGGTAGCGAGATACGTGCGCGACTGTGTAGCACAGCAGGGCTTGCCGCCGGTACCGGGGGCTCTCGAGTTCAAGGCGTTAAACTGAGTAAAAACATACTTTCTTTTGGAGACGTGTGAATTTATGCTGGAGTTTCTTTATTTTTAGAAGCCACTGTTTATTTCAGATAATTTGAATAAACTGTTGCTCCAGTCAGGTCAGTGCAGCCCGTCTACACTGCTGCTGCATTCAAGTGCACTACGACATTACGGCGCGGTAAATAATTAAAAGTAAGAAAAAAATATCGGCCGATATTTTCCCATATCGGACCGATACCTATATGTGAAAAAAATGACAAATATCGGCCGATAATATGGGCGGCGCTAATATATCGGCCATCCCTAAAAAGTTTACCTACAAAAAGGAAAACTATCGATCGGTATATTTGGACCATATGGAGTATTTTGAGGCTGCAGCCGTGGATTAGCTGAACTTCTAACATCTAACAGTGAATTGTACATTTGATCGTCTTTTATACTTATAAATGTGCCGTTTACGTGTATTTCTTCATTAAATTGTGCTAAACTCCTTGAAGTTGTGGCCTTGTGAGGCTCTACATGAACACAAATAATACTAATAATAATGCATCGGTTTTATATAGCGCTTTTCTGGACACTCAAAGACGCTTTACATTGCACTATTCATTCACTCCATACTTGGTGGTGGTAAGCTACTATTGTAGCCACAGCTGCCCTGGGGCAGACTGACGGAAGCGAGGCAACCAGTCTGCGCCATCGGCCCCTCCGACCACCACCTACCACTCACTCACTACATTCGCTAGGCTTCCTGGTGTTACTAAACGGTCTCCCATCCAAGTACTGACCAGGCCCTTCCCTGCTTAACTTCCAAGGTCTGACGGGATTGGGCAGAGCAAAGGCAGTACAAATCATGCACTAACGTTCGCTGTCTGCTTCTGACATTCTTCAACCATTCCACTTTTGTGCGTCTCCTTTGCAGATGTATGTGTGTTGCGTGGTGCGTGGCAGGTGAAGTGACCTGGGGATATTGTTCTGTGAGGCTTAGAAGTGTGAAGCTGGTTTTTACTGCTCCCCGACAGAGTTAGCTGCAGTTTTCAGTGCGGCCGCAGCATCGGTTTACTTGCTAGTCCAAGAAAAGCCATATTTATTTATTTTTATCTTTAAAACAATAAATATCCAATCGAAAATCGAGATCGATTGATGTGGGGAAAATAATCATGAATATTTTTTTTTCCAAACTCGCCCAGCCGTACACTTCAAAGTAACGTCAAAAGTTCTGGATTGAAAATTTCAGCGACTCTTTGAGTCCTCTTACCTGTGGTGCTCATGATATAGGGGCCGTTGGGGACGCTGGACAGAAGCTCGTCAGATCCTCTCTGCAATCACAAAAGGGGGAGACACATTCAGCATCATGTTCACTTTGAATTTAACTTTAACTGTGTTTTCCGGCACCTGCAGCTTGGTTCTGGCGTGAAATAATTAAAAATTTCTCCAAGAATGAGGGTAAAAAAAATAAATAATTATTTGTGTCACTACTTCACCTCAAAATGGTTTAATGTCGAGAAACTGTTGCCTTTCCTACGAAAACCATCATTGCAAACGTGAAAGTAGCAAGAATAGTTTCCCCGACATTTTCTCTGAGCAAACGCAGAGTGGGGCAGTGTGTGTCGGGCGGCAGAAGCAGAGGTGGAGCAGGAGACACAGCCTCAGGGGAATTCCACCGAGCTCAATGCAAAACACATGAACTACAGCAACACAAGGACTAAACCAGAGACTCAACCAGGTTCATACAGGCAGCAGCAAGTCAAACTTACTTAGGGCTGGGTACCGTTAAACAATACCAGTGTAGTATCGGATAAAAACCCTAGGTACGACTGGTTTTGCAAAAATTAAAGTATAGAAAGTAGGTTCCGAAATAAAACTTACATCTTTAGATCTAAAGTTTTGATGCTGTTGGACCAGGTACAGCATTAATTAAAAGGAAGTGACTTGGTTGTTTCAGCTCAAATAATTTTTCCCAATTAAATGTTTTTTTTCCGACAATGTTTTTTTTTTTTTTTACATATTTTTGTTTCTTATTTTTGCCCCATTTTTTTCTTGTTCTCCCAATTTTTCCACTAACTTTTTATTACTAATATTTTCCTTATTTCCCCCATTTTCTTTTTAGATTTGCAAACATTTAATCAAATAAGAGAAATTAAGGGAATATTTTTTTTATATTTAAAAGCAAATTGGATTCAACTAGAACCTTTTGAGCAAATTATTTTGAACAATTTCAGCCTAAAACTGCAGCTGAATGTGTTATGGTGAAGTGGTTCTCAATTTGCATGGCAACAACCCCCAAACCAAATATGAATCTAATTTGGCATATTAAATGTAAAATACTGGAAATTCACTCAAGTTTTGTATTGAATAAACAATAAATAAGGCCAAAAATCTGAAATCATAATCAAAACTACTCAGAACTCATCTCCACAAAGTCACAAAGTCTTCCTTCATTGAAAAAAGACGCTGCTTTGAATGTCCTGTTGTTGTTTTGTATTTCAGAGGGACAGGAGTTTCCTTTCTGCCTTCACAAACCCACATCTGGTCACTGGAGCTCACATAAATTATAAAACAGAAACCAGACTCTGGTCTGTGTCCGACCCGTGTCTTCCACTGCGACTGACCGTCTGAGTGGCAGGAAAATATAGAATAACGCCTTCACAAGTCTGCAAAAAGTCTGTTAAAATCCCTGTCTGAAACGCCCAGTCACTCTCTCAGCACCAGAGCGTTCGTTATTCTCTACGTGTGGCGTGGACTCGGACAGTGATAGATGCAGGGCTCGTCTCTAAATCTGATTTGGTTAAAGAGATCTCCTCCCACACGTCGTCTCCAAATGCAGCAACTCTACACTGAGTCTTCATAACTGTGCAATGGACTCCTCTCAGACGATCACGGCAGCAGCAAGGCTTCATTAATGCAAAGACAAAAAGATGATTATTTTACGTTATTCTTGACGTAACGCCCGGCGCACGCTCAGTGTGCAGTGTTGGGCACATTTCGAAGGTGATCTAATGAGGTTGTATTATAAACTGGTTTAGTAGCTTGGAGGGAAATTCTTATAAGGAAATAACCATGTCTGCCCGTAAAAGTAAAGAATTTAAACTATGTGCGTCATCACATGCTCTAGTGCAGAGTTTAGTGAGGGTTGTTTCTCGAGTCAGTTTAGACAGCTCAAGCTCTGTGTTAGAGATGAAGCTAGGTGTCCAGACCAATGAACGCGCTTCTCATTGGTCCTCATGGCGGGAAGTTGACATTGCTGCAATACCACCCCCAAGTGATTAAGGGCGACTCCAAAACTTTTTAAAAATGGAAACCAAGAGATACTTTACACCACCCAAAAACAGCTTAAAAGCCTAGCTTCAAAGAGTTCTATTTTTGTTTCTAAAAAAATAAAAATAAAATTATAATAAATAAACATAATATCGCTGTGGCCCATCACGTAGGGTTGCACAGGCGTGGAATATTCCCAATATATTTCTGGAAATTTTTAAGGAAACTTTAGCTCGGAAATTTTCAAAAAAATTAACTGTCTAAACGAAAACATAATTTTGCATTTTTTTGTTGAATATTTGTTTATTTGTTTATTTATATGGATCCCATTAGCTGAGAGCAATAAGCAGTCAGCTAGTCTTCCTGGGTCCATTCCAAACAATATTTACATGTTCATACAAAAATATGTATTATTTTTAAAAAATAACGCTGCTGATCCGGGGCAAAAGCCTTGATTTTAGGACGTATGATCACCTTATGGTGTGTTCCAGGCAACTGGTAACAGGTATTTTTTCCCACTTGAAAATAATGACTCACCACCTCAGAGCGTTCCAGCTGAATAAAGTCGTATGCAACTAAATGGCCATTATTGTTTATTGTTTTATTTGGTAGGGACAGTGCAAGTTAATGAACAAGCCACACCGGATTGTAGCCTTGGGCTAATTTCCATCCGTCGTCCCCCATGCGCACTCTGAAACCCACTCTCATTCATCCTGGCCTATTGTACATGTTTTTAGTGGTAGGGGAAACCGGAGTACCCGGAGGAAACCTACGCAGACACGGGGAGAACATGCAAACTCCACACAGAAAGGCCCCGGCCTTGGTGGGAATCGTATTGCTACACCAGTTAGCTAATAAGATGTGTTTCTCCACACTAGATAATTCAAACATGCTACATAACCTTATGTTGAAAGCTGTGACCAAAAGTAACGTCAATGGGCGAGGAACACGCTTCTCTTTGGTCCTCATGGCGGGGACCTGACATTGCTGTAATGCCACCCCCTGGTGGCCAGGGGCGACTCCAAAAGACACTTGGTAAACTAACCTGGAAAAATCCACTCACCGCTGTAGGGATGGCCGATACATCGGCGCCGCCGATATTATTGGCTGATATTTGTAATTTTTTTTTCACATATCGTATATGTCCAATATGGGAAAATATCGGCCGATATTTTTTTTCCCTTTGAATTATTTACTGTGCCGTGAAAAACAGTGGCTCCTAAAAATAAAGAAACTCCAGCATAAATCCACACGTCTCCAAAAGAAAGTATGTTTTATTAAGTTTAAACAAAGTGGAGCAGACACTTGGACACCAGAGATACAGAGCCACAAGTTGCTGCTGTTACAAACTGGACTAAAACTGCCTCCAAGGACATTATTTTGAGTCAGGATTAACATGAATCTTTTTAATTTTCATTGTTTTTGTTTGTGTGTTATGTTACAGTATGTTATGCTGAATACATTTTCTTTTTACTCTGATGTATGGAAGTTACTTTATTTGTGTGAATGTTAATGGTTACAGTTTCCTTGGCAGTATGAGTGCAATGTGTGATGTCAAACCTTGGAGGCGACTCTTACCCTCAAATCTTATTTCTTCGTTGTTGTGTTTTTTTTCAGTTTTATACACAATTGTAGTCTGTTAGCTAGACAAAAAAACTGAAAGGTGGACATGAGGGACATTTCAATGGTCCTCTGCCATAGTGACAAAACATCTAAACATTTAGACTTGCAGTGCTTACACAGAGCCAAAGGGACAAAGCATTTTGGGGGCACTGACTGTTTAAATGAGAAGGAAATTTAGTTTTGACACATGAGTGAACCGTTTTGGGAGAGATATGAACTTTTGCAGGTGAACCATGGTGTTGTGCCCTACCATCCACGTTATTTTGGCAAAAGCACCACGAGTGTTGAGAACGTCCAAAGCAATTGAGAAGGATCTTTGCCATTTTGAGGGCATTGGCTATTTAAATGAGAAGGAAATGTAGTTGTGAAGCATGAGTGAACTGTTTTGGGAGAGATATGAGCTTTTGCTGAGTGAGCTATAGTGTTGTGCTGAACTTAACCTCTTGCCCACAGAGGCTTTTCAGGCCTTTTCCCCGAAAAAGCTATAATCTACATTTACTAAGGTTTTATATAGCATTTAGCCAGATATATGGCAAATCTTGGTACCAAATTACTTGGTGGACCTTGGGATTGCTGTGGAAGTGAAATAAAGATAATAAATTGTATTGGTTGACAATAAAATGAGGTTGAAACTGATAATTCTAACTTCCGCCTAACAACAAACAAATATTTCCCCCCAAAAAGCTTTTTCCAGGTCTATAGTGTAGCATGTTTGAACATAAAATGATAGTACCCCATATTTTGGACCACTACAGCAAAAAAATGTGCCAAATAAACAACAAACCATTGCAGATCTCTGGCTGGAATTTGAAAAAAAGTCCAGGCGGAATCCAACTGTGCCAAAATTGTGCCATTTGGCACAATTTTGGCACAATTTTGGAACTGTGGAATATTGTACTGCAAATGAAAAATTGAGTTGTATGGACATATTGGGTCATAAAACTGAATTCTCTGACTGAAAATAAACACACATTTTTCATTCATTATACCACACAATTTATTAGAAAACAGTAAATAGTAAAAATAGTAAAATATAAAAATTTCCTTTTTTTTTTAATTTTAAATTTTTATTTTTTTTTGTAAAATTTTTTGGAACATTTCCAATAAAATGCGAAACTATATATATATATTTTTTAACTTTTTTTTTACAGTACCATGTACAAAAAGGGTCAAATTTTGCATTGTTGCATAAAGAAGAAGAGAAAAAAATGAAAAATAAATGACCTCATGGGAGGTAACTGAACACGTTCAGTGTCTTCCTCACTGCTGTCCTCCTGCTCCCTACAACAAAAATATATGCATTCAAAACTCTCAGTATGTCTCAATACAAAAATCGAATCATTGTTTTTGTTAGACAACAATGCAAAACAGTAACCTACCTTTGCTTCCCAGTTGACGGGGGCAGCCCAGATGGACCAGGTTGTGGAGATAGTGGCTCTTCATGCAACTCTCTAACACTGTTGAACAAAAACATACAGTTCAGATGTGTAGACAATACAACATTTATACATATATATGACAGTAAATAAATCATGACTGATGCTAACCACTACAGTAATTACAATAACAGGAGCCCCTTCTTCGAACCCTATAATGCAATAATAATGATGTAATAAAAATATTTGATATTTTTTAGAATTACATTTTTTTTTGAATAAAGATATCTGTCTGTCTATCTATCTATAATAATAATGTTAATAATATTTATTACTTTTTATTACTATGTAATAATAAAAAGGGAAACTATATATATATATATTATATATATATATATATATATATATATATATATATATATATATATATATATATATATATATATATATATATATATATATATATATATATATATATATATATATATAGTATGTATGTATTTTATATTTACCTCTCGTGATCAGAATCGCCATCTTGCGCTGGGGCACCATCCGTGTCACTATCCGATGCAAACTCACTGTCTGTAGAGTCATCGAGATAAACTTTGGCACCCGGTTCCCTAGGGAGAAGCTCTAAGCCCTCCTCGCGTGTATAACGCTGTTTTGTCGTCTTTTACTTTCGTCAAAAGTAACAAAATGCCGTGCTCTGCTCTCCCTGCCGTGCGTAAATGCTTTACGCACGGCAGCGCCTCAGTCTCCCCCGGCTATACGCACGTTCACGCCTCCGCGGTACTTTGGCCAATCAGGGCATGTCATACCATTTTGGAAAGGAGATATCCTCAGCTAGGCAAAACCATTGGTCAGTTTTTGACGGACAGCACCTGTGGCCAATCACAGGAGGACATACACAGAGGTACGTGACATGACGCACGGGTGCAGCCTATCACAAAGAGCCTCTTACAGAAGGAGGAAGTAACAGGTTGTTACCAGATCGGTGTCAAAGGCTTCGTAAGAGGCTGGATACAATAAATCATGGATGTTTATTCCTACGGAAATGACTTGTGATGAGAAAACAGCAAAAGTAAGTCAGATTTTACTTATACGCTGATGTTTTACTGCTGTGTTTTCTGGCATGCGTCTGCGGCTTGGTCGGCGAGTTTTAGAGCTAGAGAAATGAGCCTTATAGCGTTTTGTTCAGCTCGGAGAGCGCTTTCCAATGGTGTGCAGATTGCAGGGCTAGTGATTGTTTTGAGGGCGCGTGTGATGCAAAAGCAAAGATTTGATTAGACATGTGTTTTATGACGATTTGTCAGATTGTGGTTTGTTGTTTGAACCCGAGTCTGTTGAACTGAAATTGGAGTGGATAATGTTGTAGCCGAGAGTTATCCGAACACGAGGATGTGAAACATGTGATTGTCAGTTGTTGTATCAGTCAGCTACGGTCCGGAGAAGCTGAAGCAAGGGGGGGCGGCTCCCAACGGGGGTCCGATAGGGCTCATGAGGTTAAGACTGTTTTGCCAAATAATCTTAGAGTTTTGAGAATGTAATTTCTGTTTCAAGAAATGAGCCAAACCAATGGAGAAAAACTGTAATATTCGCGCAGGATTATGACTCACAAAACTCACTGACTGTCGATGTGTTTTTGGTCATTTACCGTTGATTGGAGAAACACTCTTTCTCTCTCTCGTGCGCTGTTCAAAGATTGTTATTAAGGGAACTTCCGCGTCCCGTGAGTGACGCTGCTTGTGAACAATACGTGACGCAAATAAACAAACCTAATTGCACAGGAACAATTTGATTTTGCGGATACCGCCACCGGGGGCGGGGAGTCCAGACTGATTCTGGTCTCACCAGGCTATTGGTAAACAGCATTTCAGTGAGCACTTTGGCCTTCCCTAGCACTGCTTAAAAGCCTGGCGTTTAAGTTTCACTTTTTTCTAAAAAAAAAAAAAAAAAAAAAAAAAAGCTATGACCCATGTGACAACGCTGGGGTAGGTGAAATATTTTTAACCACACTGGTTGCTGCCAGGGCAGGGCGATATGGCCTAAAATCTCTGTCATGATATAAAAAAGAATTATCACGATAATATATTTGACGATATAATTGTCAACGGACAAATCACTTCAAATTAATGCAAAGATCTCATTCTTTTTTTTATACTAATTTCCTCACAAATATGATCTACTGGAACAGTTTACATCCTTCATTTCATTTTACCTTTTAGGCACCTGCCCCTGTGTCCTACACAGTCAGTGTTTATGCTGCTCTGATGGAGCTGAGCGGAACATAAACTACGTATATTGTGTCCACAGTGATATAAAAAATTACAACGGTATTAAAAATTACATCACGATAATGATATGCGATACGGCCTAATGGCCCAAATTGGCACTAAAAGGTGGAAGCCTTTTCACTGCATTGACCACTTCGAGCAGCGTTCCAAGGTATTTTTCCAAGTGGAAGGTCAGAAATCTACTCGTTACCAGTCACGAGGAACACAACATTAGTCAGACGAGGGCTGAAATAATTAAATGTTTAATCAATAATTAATAGATTTTTTTGAAATACTTTATTTTAGTAATCAATGAATCATTTTCTAGTTTGCACAGACTCAAATTATATTTTTTTGTGTATTTTTTGATGAAAAACTATTTTGTGTCTAAGGGTATGTCATGTTTTGATCATTGTAAAGTTCATAAATATCTATCTTATGTCTAATCCAATCAGAAGGCAGCATTAGCACCAAGAGCCTCCTACAAACATTCACTTTAAGTTTACTCCATCAACACGTGCTTAAGCAGCATCTAACCCGGAGTATCGGAATAAAAACTAAAAAACACTGCACTGCTCAAATGTAATTCACTTCGCACCCAACCAGCTCCAATATAAGGCATTTCACAGAATACTTTGAAGTGTATATGACAGGTTATCAAGTTTTTATAATTCTTCTTGATTTGGTGGGATAATACCTGTGTTAAGGAAAATATCACAGTTTTACACCCATAAAATATCAGCTTGTGGAGAAAATATGATTGAAAAGTCAAAACTGTGGTTAATTTAACAGGGAAATGTCCTTAGCAACTCCTTAGCAACAGTAGAATGCTCCTCAGTGCTGACGTAGAAGAAGGTAGGTGCAATAAAAATACAGCAGATGGCGCTCTTTTTTGTAGGTATTTGACAGTCTTTTTTCTTATATTCTTGATCAGATTTTATGATTAGCTATATTTATATTAAACTGAATTGGTAATTTACTTAAATAAATGTAAGTTATTGTGTGTGTGGAGTCAGCCATTTGTTAAATGCACTTCTGGTGCAGTTTTCTTCAGCTAAGGTGTAGCTGGTTTTATTTTATAATGTTTATTTTATAATGTAAATGCAGTTTATTTAGTTTCTTTTTAATATATTTATAAGAAGTTGGTTCCACGCAGGAATAAGCTCCTCCTTCACTTTGCGCCGCCTGCATCAAAACAAAAACATCCACCATCATCCCAATAAGAGACGCACCAAGCACGTCGGGTGACGCCTCTGATGAAGACGGAAGTGACTGTCGAAACGCGTCAGGTATTTGAACAAGTTTTGTTATACCTAGTGTCTTTATAAAAGAACAAAAAAATAATTACATTTGTAAACAAGAAGGCATAATGAACGTAATAAAAGAAAAACATCCAATTCCAGAGAATTGTGGCTACGACCGATGGTTGTCAATATCAGGCTACAGACGTGTGGCCGCATGCTAACGGAGGCTAGCGGTGTTTTTATTTCCAGAGTCGAATCCTGCTGTTTAAGGTAGGGTCACGGTACAGATCCACGTGTGATTTCATTCTACACACTTGATCTGATGGATCGGTTTGTGTTTGTGAGCCTTTGTTCCGCGTTTGTATGCCTTGAAGGTGTCGTCTCCTGGTGTTAGCTTTGGCTACTGTGTGCTACAGTGTAGAGGCCAAGTTTATCATCAGCAACTGTCATTTTACATCTCTACTGTGAGTGAATTGCTCTCCAGTTAATGTAAGGCACAACATAAAAGTGGTGTGACGTAAACAAACTAATCCTGAATTAATCTGCTAGCAGCGGCGGGCTAGTTAGCTTTAGCCTGCTAGCTTCTTTGCGTTATCAGCGCTGATCTCCATTCATTGCATCAAGACCTTTTTAAATGTCAGAGCTCAACATTTGTTCTTATCGTTGGTCCTTAGCTTGTCACATTTTGTCCCAGGTTTATGGTGATATCGTTGTGGTTCACTAAATGTTTGTGTGAGAGAGACAGTTTGCAGTTTATTTGGACAAATTATCCCATTGACTTCAATGGGTTTCAGCGACCGTTAACAATTTTCAGTTTCGCTCTACGTCACTTCCAGGGCTCCATGGCTAATGCGGAAATGTTTTTCTTTTCCAAAATAAAAAGGTATTTTTTGGCCAGATTTAGAGAAAATTTTAACATGAATCTTGAATGTAATTGTGTTAACTACGTATTTGTGAAAATGTAGTCTAATGTGTCATATGCACTTTAAAAGCCTGAATGATGCAAAAATAGAAGATTGAGCTGAAATTCTCCACATTACATTGAGTCAGCGGTTTGTAGAAGTAGTTGATTTTAAATCCGAGTGTTTCCGGACTAATCTGATCAAAGCTGAGGAGGAATGTCTCCAAATCACACTCACAAATGGAGTTTCCTGTGGCTCCGACAGAACTGAACAAAGACTATAGCCCAGGACTAAAAAAAAGGTATAAAACAGGTCTGACACTATGCCGGGACTGAACCTGCAATCAACACAGCAACACATCAACCTAAACATGCACAATAGGCACTCCAAAACTGAGGACACTTTTTTACCTTTGAAGTTTACCGTCTTTAATTGTGCTTAACTAAACTGCAACAACACGGCAAACCACAGCAGAATCAAGCGTTAGCATCAAGCGTTAGCATCAAGCGTTAGCATCAAGCGTTAGCATCAAGCGTTAGCATCAAGCGTTAGCATCAAGCGTTAGCATCAAGCGTTAGCATCAAGCGTTAGCATGGCCTACCTTCGCACCAACTGTTATTTCGTGCTGGACACTGCTGTGGAGAAAGAAAGGCGGATGAGCCAAAAAGCAGCGTGCAAACTTAAAGCAAAAAGAAAATGGAAGAAAAGAGCAGCAGCGAGTAGAAAAAAGGTTAAGTGAACAAAGCAAGAGTTTGGATCTTTTAATCACGTTATAGCCTGAAAATGCACAACACCACATTCAAATCAATTTTCCTGATCATATTCAGCCACTCAGTACATTATGCTGGACATGGGGAAGGCCGGTGAAGCGTTTTTGCTCAAGGACAAAACAATAGTCACACGTTTGTCAAACAAAAAACAGAAGGGGATCAACCCAGGACTAGACAGGAATCAGAGGTCAGGAAGTAAGGTTGGGTACCACTATATACCACTATGGGATCATAAAGAAAAAAATTGTTTCTACAGCTACCGGAGAAAAAAGTTATCAATAGAGGCACATACACAAAATAAACTCTACCAAGTTTTCATTGTGGGTTTTTCTCAGGTCGATGCCGATATATTTTTCCAAATGTCTGTGTATGAAGCTTCCAAACTGTAACATGTGTCAGTGTTGAACTGTGATATCAGGGTGCGCTTTATTAGGGGTACAGGGCTGATTTATTCAGCACATTCATGTTAAGTCATCTTCATCTTTAGAGGGAGCGCGTTTTAAAGACAAAAATCAGCAGATTCCAAAAACAAATGTTAAGTCTCTATTCTCTTATGGTTCCAAAATGAGAAACTAAAGTCTGCAATATAGTATAAAATAGGTTCCAAGGTGAACAAACTTGTGACCGATTGTCACTGCAGTGTTTCTCTGCTCCTGAGGCCAGGGAGTTATGGGAGGTTCATTTTAAGGCTCTGACTGAGCGCTTTCCAAAGAAGAAAACGCGAAGTCTCTATCACATTCGATACTGAGATATCAGCCTTTTATCGGCATTAGATCAGCCAATAGCCAATATTGTGAGATATCGGCCCAATATGTCGACCAGCCAGCATACATCAGTCAACCTCTAGTTTTGATGCCCGTTGCGTCCACGGACAACACTATAGAAAGGTACTTACAAATAAATGATATAAATATATAAGAAATTGTCTATTTTTACTAAAATAAACAAGCATTTTTGTTCTGTTTCATTGTTCTATATGACAAATATTTTTGTATAAGTATTGAAAAAAAGAAGCATCTTTCAGGTGAAAGGTCATTGATATTGTAAACCAATATCGTTAAAGCACTGATATCGAAAGATCTTTTGCGATAACATAGTTAATTGAAAGGGACTAGATGCAGGTTGGTCATTTTTATACTCACTACTATGACGGAACTTCGGACCCGAAGTAACAACTTTTTGAGTGACAGTGCAAGATTTTAGAGGCAGTTGTGGTGAATAGGTCTGGGCTCATTATACACATTAGGACATGGCTGGAACGTGTAAGGGGATGAAAATACTTAGTTTTAACATTTTTAAACTTTGTATAGTCCCTTTAATAAAATGTACCCTGACTAGGGATGCACGTTTTCAAGTTTTTCATTAAAGGTGGGGTATTATGTTTTTTCAGGCACATAGTACCAATCTATAGTAGGGGTGGGCCATATCATATCGCATATCGTTATCGTGATATATTTTTGATATCGTTGTAATTTTTGATATCGTTGTTGACACGATATAATTTTATGCTCAGCTCCATCAGATCAGCATAAACACTGACTGTAGAACACAGGGACAGGTGCTTAAAAAGTAAAATGTAAGCTTCTTGAGTAGATCATATTTGCAAGGAAATTAGTCATTAAAAAAAAAAATATATCACTGAATTAATCTTCCCAATAGGCGTAAGGCTGAGATTTTAAAGAAATTTGTCCATTGTCAATTATATCGTCAAATATATCGTTATCGTGATATTTCTTTTTTATATCATGATATAGATTTTAGGCCATATCGCCCTGCCCTAATCTATAGCATACTCAAATATCTATGCTACCCAAATTATTTGGAAAATGCAAATATCAAAAACAACTTAAAAGAATTGTCCCACATAACACTGTTCGTGACACTGAATTTTCGCCTGCCTCTCTTTAAGAAACTCCAAGCCTGTCTGACATGCCCATGAGCACTCCCCCTTCAGTACATTGTTGTTGTTTTTTATTTCTTCTTTTTTATGTAAATAAAATAAGAACAGACAACATAAACCAGGGGTTTCTTTCAAAAGTATTTAAAATAGGTAAATTAAAAGCTAAATCTCCCAGGGCATGTGCTGTGGGCTGAACTGAAGAAGAGAACATGGGAGGGGCCTCGTCCCCGGCAGAGGACGAGGGACTGGAGGCATGTTTTTCAGGAGGGAATGACACACTAACGTGATAAAAAGCTTTTTACATAAGACCCCCTTTAAAAGTTAACCGGGCCCTTGGCGATTAACGGGCTAAATTCTGAATGTAGAGGTCATATGTGGAGTTCCGCAAGGGTCCGTTTTAGGGCCATTGCTTTTTATTTTGTTTATTATTGACATTTGTGACTCAAACAGGTTAAAATTGTTGTTTGCTGACGACACCAGTATATATTTCAATCAGGAAGTAATTTGTTTGCGCTATCGGAGAGAATTGAAGAAGAAATGTTAAATCTGAGAAATTAGTTTAACGAAAATACTTTTTCTTTAAATTGGGACAAAATAAACTATATGATTTTCAATAATCATAATCTGGTGTATATGTTAGTGAGGCGTCTCTCACCCAGCAGGTTTTGGGGTTTGGGGGCGTGTCTAGCCCTGACTGGTGTTAGTCCTGTTCTCCGGACATTTTGTTGTTGGCTTGAAAGAAATAAAGTTGACTCACTTGCAGCTCGCTTGTGTCCTCGTCTTTCTCACCACAATAGTAAAATAGATTTTTGAAAATGCAAAGACGCGTCGGAGAGTTGCTGTTTTTTTTTTTCTTTTTCTTTTTTTTTTTAAAAAGCTGTTTTTTAAATAAAGTTCAGGCCGTAAGGCATTACATTACAGACGTAGAGCACTTCCGTTCCTTTGTGACGACACAAAGGAACGGAAGGAACAGCTCAGTGGTTTACCAGGAGAGGGCGGAGCAGCTGCTCAGAGAGCAGGATTCAGGAGGATTACTGAGAACTGCGTGAATGAAGCCAAAAACCACTCTGGGGGTGTTTTTGAGAAGGAAATAGCATAACAACATGGCTAAAAACTCCAAAAAGTCAATTTTGCATGATATAGGACCTTTAAGATGAACAATTAAATTGTAAAGCTCATATTTATGTAAAAAGAAAAGTCAGCAAAGTATTGGCGTTTTATATAAAGCTAGAGATTTGTTTGATTGTAGCTTGTTGAGTATGCTTTATTCCTCGATGATTCTCCCATATTTCAGTTATTGTGCTGAAGTCTGAGGTAACACTTGTACTACCAAGCCCTTGTTCCTGCTGTAAAAAAGAGCAATTAGAATCATCAGTATGAAAGGATGTAGAGAGCACACCAATCATGTATTTATTGAACTACTTTAAATTTAAGGATCTTGTCGACTTAAAACATTTGATTATTATATGGAAAGCGAAACAAAAAAAAAGAAGCCAGACAATGTTCAAAGTAACTTTGTTGCACAAGACATTTGCCATAGAAGAAAATATAATTTTCGAAATATGTTTGCACGGACATCGTTGAAACAGAAATGTCCATCTGTTATATGTAGTTAAATTGTGGAATTTTTTGAGTGTGGAATTTAAATGTTCTGAGAGATTACGAAAAATTTAAAACACCTATGCAGTTTTGTGTTATGTTTTGTGTTATCTCTGACTGGGTTAGCCACTAACTGTTGCTGCGTCTGCTGCTTCAATCCCTACATGTGTTTGTGTTTACGTGGTGTGGCGTGAGTTGGGGGTGAGGCGGGGGAGGTGTGGAGCTTGTCTTGAGAAAAAGTTAGCTCGCTTTCTAGCGATGCAATGAGAGAATATAACTATTTTGGTTGTGCAAAATGGAGTAGCTTAGGGTGGCTTTAACATCGATTCTTTTATTTTTTTTTTACATCGATTCACATTTTAAACTGTTAAAATCGTAACATCCCTAGTCATTGTACAACCCTACAACGAAACCTGACCAGCATGTTTTTGGAGGTAGAGGGTGACTGTTTATATGCATGCCTCGTTTTTATATAATATGACAGAAAGCTTACAATACATTTTTTCCTCATATTTATGTCCGTAATCTACAACAAAAGTTTCAAATTAATATCTCTACATTTAATCTTTTTCCCTATTCACCTGCAGCGTCGCGCCCTATGACATCATGGAGACCGTGCATTGTTTTGTTTGAAAATTAAACCTTGTAAATAATTGCAGCCCTTGCGATTTCAAATTGCAAACGTTCAAAAAGCACTTTCTGACATTATCTGCCGAAATAGCTCCGGGTTCTTCATTGTTTTCATTTCGTTCGGGGGTTTGGGCCGTTTTATCTCTGCTCATATTGTTCCGCACTAACAGGAAATGAGCGAGACGCGGAGCACGTCCTACGGCGGCCCTCCAGGGACAAAACACGCACATGCAATAACCAGAGAATTAACCCTAAACAACAACAGGGCAGACTGCGTATTAGCCGTATTAAAAAACAGACAGACGGCAGACGGATGAGCGCGGAGGAGGAGGAAGTGGACGATTAGAAAAGGAAAATAAAGACAGACAAAATGGCTTCAGTTCTACCTCAGATGCCCTCCCATCCTCCTAGCTGAGATGGGGCAGGACAAATGTCAGTTTGTGGTGTGTTCGGATTAATCTGGCTGGATGGTGGTCCTTGTCACGAATATAACCTTTTGTATGTTTCTCAGGAAATACAGAACACTGGCTCCTGCTCCGGGACTCTCTTAATGTTGGCATTTCATCCAAGAGAGGATTGTTTGGGTTTTTGATTACAACCATTGAAGGCACTATACTATGGTTGAAAGATATATCATTATCATATCGATATCGAGATATGAACATTCAAGACTGCACTCTTCTGTATTATGTTTTTATTTTCTGAAAAATGCTTGGTTTTTACCGAACCCGTAGTTATATCGTATTGTATTGATAGAGATATCTGGCATAAATAACAAGATATGAAATTTTGTCCATATCTTTCAGCCCTACGCTATATCAGATTTTTTTTTACAAACAAGAAAAAACTGAGCTGATTTTAGAGACGGAGTATTATGCTTGTTGCAGGTATTTGGTAATAATCACATATTTATCACCATCTTAAGAAGGATTCACACCAACCCGACGCACTGTCGCTGTTTGGGGTTAGGGCGACTGTCTGCTCAGGTCTCATCTCGTCTGCCCAGTCTCACCTGCTCAGAGCAACATCTTCACTGAAAAGACCTGAACCGCAGACCAAGCGCAGTAGCTGCACAGTGCGCGCGTGCATAATGTTTGTAGCGTATACACATTTACTAGAAAATTTTAATAAAATGCCTCAGTAAGTGAATTGTTTTCTCAGAAAGTCCCGTTGCCGTTTTGTTTCCGTTTATGTCACAGATTGAAGTTTGTATATTTTTACGGCTAGTTGATAGTGTGTATGGCAAAATGAGCGCAGAGGAGCCAAATTTAGTGCGTTTAATAACTCAAACTCAAACACTGCAGAAAAGCTCTCCTTCTAATATCTAGCCGACTCGTGGGTCAGCCGGTGACACTCGGCCAATCACAGCACTCCTAGTGCGGCAACAGGGAGACGCTGATTTGACAAACGCAACCGGTCAAAACTGGCTTCACTGATTCCACAGACGCCGTCTACGACCGACGGTGCTGTCCACACCAAACACCCATGTCCCGATATCGGCCCAAACTTACTCGACCACTCTCGCCTAGTTTATATGCAAACTTATGTTTTACAAATAAGTTTGTGCAAGTTTTACGCATTTTATGAGCAGATTTGGTGGTGGTGACAGAAGTCTTTAAACAAACTCTGTCTGGGCGAAATGAGGATTATTAATGGAGTTCCTCCCTGCTCCATCTGCCCAAAGAGCAAGATCTAGTTGTATCAAAATTATTTTGTGGAGTCTAAAACCTCAGACCAATACAGAAAACATTTGGCTTTCACTACACAATCGTCCATGGACTAAAAATGTGCAATAACAAATGTAACAAATCCAAGGGCAAACTTAAGAACTGTACTGGGTGGAAAGAGGTTAGCAAAATATCAAATGTTCAAGACAGTTATCAAGTATCACATTTTTTTCTCATACCTTTCCACTGGCCCGTAGAGCAAAATTCCTGAGTATGTAAAAAAGAGAAAGTAAGTCTCATTCCTGTGCGGAGTTATGAATGTTTACCGAAATAACCAGAATGCTCATTCCAGCCATTAGGGGGAAACCTAAATTAAAACAAGGACAGAATTCCACACGTGTCCAACAGAGGGCACTGTGTCCCTGTGTCTGCGTAGGTTTCCTCCGGGTACTCCGGTTTCCCCTACCACTAAAACATGTACAATAGGCCAGGATGAATGATGTGTGTGTGTGAATGCATGGAGGTGGTCAGAGGGACCGCTGGCGCAGATGTGTGCAGTCGCGACAGCGCTTCTGTCAGTCTCTCCCACGGGAAACTGAAGCTACTAACGTAGTTTACCACCACTGAGTATGGAGTGAATGTAAAATGCTCTCATGTAAAGCGCTTTGTGACCATGTCTGTGAAAGGAGCTATATAAATAAAGATCTTCTTCTTCAAATCAGCTCCATTTTAAAATCACAGCTCATTATTATTCATTCATTGGTAAAATGTTTTCTCAATAGTATTTTCCTGTTAACATTATATGCGGCCCACAACTCAAATGAGTTCAACACTCCTAGTTTAGACTGACATTGGATGAGGCCATATATTGATATATTTTTAAAAGCGATATGGAATTAGACCATATCGCATACATCGATATAGTCCAAATTTGCGCTGTAATACTTGCTCCAGGCAAGCCGCTGAGTGGAGCTCTCTGCACTGCTCCCAGCGCCCCGGCCCCGCCCCTCCTCAGACACTCAGGCACTCTTCAAACATGGAGAAAGCAACAACGTCTGTGAAGCGTGCGGAGGAGAGCCCCTTGGTTGGTAAAAGAAAAAACAGTGGCTCAATCATTTGGAGATGGTTCGGATACAAATGATCAGATAGCAACAAAACCACGCTATATGTAGGGAGCCCATGCAGCTGATGGCCACGGCCCATAGTGAATGTAGCAGCGAGATATGGTGTGCACTGCACCATGTGCTTTTGTTTACTTCTCAGTCTAGTTAAGGTTTGCGGTAGATCGTGGATGTACTGTGAAAATATCAGCGTTTGTAATGCTGCCACCGCGAAGAACTATAGGGCTGTCTATTATCCGGGTACTTTCAGTGCGCCGCAGATGTAAGAGGTGAAAACAATGGCAGTATTAAACAGCGTTTTTGCCTGCGAGTAACAGATTGTGTTCGATAAATTTAGTTTTTCTCAGTAAATCCGGCCTAAAAGCTGTTGTGCGGTTGGATGTTCCATTTTGTCAGAACTACAGCTTCAATCTTGTAAACTGAGTAAGTTAATGATTAGAATCGACGTCTGCAGATCTAAACACATTGTGTGGATTATGTTTTCAAGTTTAACGTAACTGTGCCGGACACATCAGGCTCTAAATTCTACCATTTACTTTGCTTTAAACATAAAATAAATTGTTAATCAAATGTTTAATGTCATGACATGTGTTAGCTAAGTCATGCTTTAGCTAAATCTAAAGCTGAATAAACTAGACAGAACGTCGCCTAAAAGCTTCTAAAACATTTTCTCGTCAGCATTCCGTTTAACTTAGATCATGATTATTGCTTTTCCCGTTAGCATTACGTTAGCGGCAGCGCTAATCTGTCCATTGCCTCGCTGATACCCGCTCTGATGCACTGATCATAAACTCCCTCAACTCCGGATTCACACGTCTCTTTCTCCACAAACGACTCTTTACTCCTTACAAGCAGCACAGGCTCAACGTGCAGCTGGTAAAGAGGAAAGAGTCGTTTGTGGCTTAGTTTAGGAGGCTTATGTTTGGGAATGTTTTGGATAAAGATAAGAACTTATCTCACAACCACTGATTAAAACACAATTAAATCAAAAGCAAATATCAATTAAAGCCGCAAGCGGCATTTAAAAGGCCCTCGAGGGTCTCGTTTGGCCGGTTGACGCCGGTGGCTGCACGCCGCCCCAATAACCGGGAGGCGCTGCCGCGCCCTACGTGGTTATGATGTCGCTGCCACTGTAGGTGGAGTTGGTAAAAGTGCAAAGGCAAGAAATGGCGCCCTCGGCGCCAGATCACTCGATTTTTCCCAAAATGGCCGAGTTCCTGTTGGTTGCCTAGCAACCATGTAATGTACTTTTTTGTTCAGACAGACAGTCATGACGCACGCGTGCACCAATTTTGGTTTGGCTGCGCCAAAGTTGACATCGGTCAGTTTTTTCTCATTCATTTTTATTTGGTGCTCTGCAGGGGGCGCTATCGCGCCCATTTTCAAATTTCCTATATCACAACATCCGGAGTCGACGACTCGACCAACGATTCAAGTTACGCTCAAAACGGCCACAGTATGTGCGAGTTACAACTCTTTGAACGCGGCGGCAAGCGTTGAAAACGGACGCCGAATTCATGGCGTTGCCATGACAACACCGTTAATCCTATTACAAAGTTTTTAATAACTTTTAATGTCGCACTTGTGTAGATGATCTGGAGCGAACGGGGAGTCGCTGCGTTCAACGCCCTAGGACGAGTTCGTTCAAATGGGAGAGCATGAAATGGCGCCTTCGGCGCCAGATCACTCGATTTTTCCCAAAATGGCCGCCCTCCTGTTGGTTGCAACCATGTAATGTACTTTTTTGTTCGGACTGTCATGACGCACGCGTGTACCAATTTTGGTTTGGCTGTAACAGTGTTTTGAGTGCTGCTTTCTTGTCCATGTTGCGCCTTGCCTGTGGTTTTCACGTTTTTTTATTCGAGCAGCAACAAATGTGCCGCTTTCGCGGCACACGCTTATATCACCGGACAGGTCGGGGTGCCGGGAGTGTCGTTATTACTGTGTAATGCATGGGGAGCGCTCCGCGCTCTGTTTCTTGAGCGCTCCGCGCTCTTTTAGGGACGTGCGCTGTGCGCACGTCTTTCGTCAGTGCGCGGAGCGCACTGTCTGTACAATAACAACAGGCCCGGACCCTGCCAGGCTCTCGGGCCTAATAAATTATTTGGGCTATTTGCAAAAAAAAAAAAAAAAAGATCAGTATAAGCTTATTGTAAATTATGTAAATGGCCATGTGGACTATTTTGAATCATATTTCATATGATTAAAAAGTAAGTAATACTTTAATAAGTCCTATTTCATTGTCTCTGCTATAGTTTAGTTAATATGCAATATAACGTTTTTAACAGTAAATGGGGTAAAAAAAAATCAAAATAAAATCGAAATCACAATATTAAAACTACTTGTATTTGGCTTTGACTAACATTTAATTTCACAGCTCTCACTTTGTGGAAAAAATATCGGTATATATATATATATATATCATATCATATATCAGTATTCAACCTAAATATATCGGGATATGACTTTTGGTCCATATCGCCCAGCCCTACCATTTCTGCTTCCCCACAAATAACAGTTCAAGTTTCAGCGAGAGATCTTTGAGAATGAATGAATGCATGTCACTGCGTCCGCTCCTTTTGCCCGTTTCCTCTTGTGGTGATCAGGATTAGAGATTTTCCATCAGGCGGGACTCGCTGATCACTTTGTGTTTTGGCCCAAACCGCTCCACTCTCCCGAGCGGTTCAGCCGAGGTGAACTCACTGAACTCCAAAACCTAATTGAGATTTTTCTGCCAGATATTGCGATTCGATTTTCATATTTTGTCTATAGCCTATGATTTATTTTTCACGCAACGAAGCATTGAGCTGTATAGACTTCTAAAAGATGGTACTTATTTTATTTCAGCTTCATGCAGCAACAAGACACAAATCTGCAAGTGGAAAAAAGGCATTTTAAAGAGTTTTCAGAAAAAGATCCTTAATTTTAATCATTTTCAAACAAACGTTGCGCTTTCACACTTTGTTTCTTCCTATTTAGCTACATAAAAGCATTCTATGAATCTCAAGCTGCAAAACGCCACTTGTTGAGTGAAAATCCGCATACAATAATGAGTGGAGGATTTTGTTTTTGACACTCCTGAGCTGAGAATTTGCCATTTGATGCGGGAACATAATTGCAAGGGGCCGATTTGTTTTTTTCTTATTTTACGCCTCTGGTGTTTGAGTAAAAGACATTTTCTCCAATCAGAATTATTGAGCCGCGCCTCCTTTCGCTGCCGGCCAGTCAGTCGGCTACAGGAGAATCATGTTTGTCTGTGCTGCAGTCACTAAACAAACTTCACACGTGTCTCACGTTGCGCTAATACGCTCACAGGGTTTCTGCAGAAGCAAGTCAAATTTAATGCCATTTTTAGACTTGGGATGGCCATATATGTCATTTTTTTATTCTCAGTGTCACTGTTTACCATTAATAGAGGAGATGGGTTGAAGTATAATAATAAGTAGTTACGTACATTGCATTTGATCTTTTTAATATTTTTCTAATAAAAAGGATTGTTTGTTCCATCATAGTGTGAGACAGTGAGTCCCAGGCATAAGCATAAGACATTCCAATAATGGAACGACAATTTGCAAACTTTACAACATTTGAGTGACCCTTTCTATTGATTTTTCGAATTAAATATCAGCAAATATCGGATATCGGCCACAGCAGCTAGGCAAATATCGGATATCGGCAGAAAATGTTCATATCGGACCATCCCTATGAAAGACTATATTTTAATGCCACAAACACAGAAAAGCATATTTAATTTCTTCAAATTTGCCGCTGTAAAGCAGTGCAAAAAACACAATTTCATGCATTTTGAGGGCAACATTTTATTTTTTGGAAAATGTATATTGATTCAAAAAGAAAAAAAAAAAAACAGAAAATACCCCCTAAGTTGGTTGAAACACAGTGTAGGGGGCAAAATCGCAGCGTGGGCGAAGAAATTCACAGCGTAAGGGGCCCCTACGCTCAATTGCGCTGGCGGGAACACTAATAAGGGAGAAAACCAACTAAAAATCTAAATAAAACATTGACCAGTGCGTGAAAAATCTGTTTTCACCAGCAGCGTCTCCCCTTAAGCAGATTAAAAACAGCATCAAAAAATAAAGTCCTAAAGTCTTTTCCTAAAATGACATGAAATGGATGGTTACATTTTGAATCACTGTTGCCTTCATTAGACTTCATTATGCAGGTTAAAAACTTTCAAAACTCCAATATGTTGATTCACACACGACTAGAATCACCTGAGTACCTTGGAGTTTGCCGAACCAACCAAATTACCGACATGGCAGGTTTGCGCGGGCCGAAACTTAGAGGACGTTACTCATTTTTACTTTAGCACAAGCACAAACCACATCAACTTTAAGAGTATCATTATAATAATAGGGATGGCCATATATTAGCGCCACCGATATTATCGGCCGATATTTGTAATTTTTTTTCACATATCGGTATCGGTCCGATATGGGAAAATATTGGCCGATATTTATTTTTTTCTTTGAATTATTTACTGCACTGTAATGTCGTAGTGCACTTGAATGCAGCAGCAGTGTAGACGGGCTGCACTGACCTGACTGGAGCAACAGTTTATTCAAATTATCTGAAATAAATAGTGGCTCCAAAAATAAAGAAACTCCAGCATAAATTCACACGTCTCCAAAAGTAAGTATGTTTTTACTCAGTTTAAACAAAGTGGAGCAGACACTTGGACACCACAGGGATACAGAGACACAAGTTGCTGCTGTTACAAACTGGACTAAAACTGCCTCCATGGACATTATTTTGAGTCAGGATTAACATGAGTCTTTTTCTGATGGATTGTCGCTACATCTGAGTGGTGAGTGTTGCAAAAGTTTCTTCGTCCTGACGCCAGATTTATAACTTTGTTTGTTAGCGTAGCATAGGCTAAAGGCTACAACACGTAAACATTGACTTTCTGTCATCATGTAGGTTCACTACAGTGATGATAATGGCTGTATTCACGTTTACTGTGCCCACTTGTCATGTTAATGACCCGTAAAAACGAGGCGTTATGTCCGTATTTTCGTGCATATTCAATTAGACGCATTTGCGATCATTAGCGCATTTTACATTGAAAACAATGCAGCAAAACTATTCACCGGGAACTGAGCTATGCGCTGGTACAGTAAATACCACACGAGTAACAAAGATCTGAAGCCACAAGGGGGTTAAATACATTACATACTCAGGGAACATTAGGTATGGAGTGTGGAGAAGAATATGGAACAAGCAAAGAGAAAACCAAAATGTAAGAAGTCCTCCAACAGTAACCCAACAGACAAACGCATTTTACTCTATAACTAAAAACATTTCCCTGTATGCAAAGTCAGAATTCACACTTTCACCTGCTTCTTTTAATGCACACTCCCACATAGAAGTCAGGGCTCCACTACAGTAAGCATTACGGTAATGTCTGGCAAAGCAATATACCACGAGTCTTATTGAGTCAAAACCTAACCCAATTTTAAAAAAATGAAACACAAACTGTGCACAAGTTTGGAAACATTCATGTAATAAAAAATACAAACATCAAAGTTAAAACCCATACAGCAGTAAATAGTTAAACTAATTATAGATGCAGACGGCATTGCGTCATACAAGGGGGCGTGGCCTTGCTGAGGGGGAAGTAAGTATGCTTTGGGAAACACATTTTTTCACTCTTTTTAGCCATTTTCTGGCAGAATATAAACGTCTTTATCACATACAAATAAAGTCAAGTCTCCATCCATCAGTATGGATGTTTTTTTCACAGCAGATTGTTCGGTAGAAGCGAAATACTGGTAGTGTAGCTAGTTTTAGCATGTAGCATGATGCATCATGTTAGCATTCTCTGTTATTTATGTATTTATGGGCTGTTGAACCACTTTGCTTCTCTCCATGTCTTTGTATATTTATTTAGTAAAAACACAAAACAAAAAAAGTATATTCATAATTCAGCATTTGGTAAGCAGTTTTGGGGTAATTATAGAAAGTAGGGCTGTTTGATTATAGAAAAAGAAAAACAATCACGATTATGTTAGTAATAATAGAAATCACGATTATTCAAACATATGTTGCCTTTAAAAAAATAATTTATTTTATTTATTATTATTTATTCATATTGCAAAATATTTTCTTTGGCTCCAGTATTTTATATTTAAAATATCCATTAGTTTGTTTATTATAGTGGAGTACCGTGTCCCGGAATTCTGTAGTAGTTTTAACAGAAGTCCCCAATTTGAATTCTGTATTTCAAGAACCAGCTGTGTAAACAAAGTGATATTGGTTCATATTTCGACATCTAACGATCTTATGCTATAGCAATTTGAGGATTTGCACCGACAGATTACTGCAGCTCAATATGCAAAATGGAGTTTTCACAGCGGCTCTGGTTAGGTCGACCTAACTCCTCTTGGACTCTGGAGTGGAGCAGGTGTGGGATGAAGGCGCTGACCTCGAGTAAAGCTAGTTTAGCTTTCATTCCTCTTTTTAGAGAAAAGAAAGGAGGCGTTTTTAATGAATACGCACTGCATGACAGGATGTTTGGATTACTATTCTGACGAGGTTAAATGGATTAACTTTATATTAGAGTTACAGCTCTGCTTTGCCCCTCTCCCGAGGCCTGCAGCGCTCCATGTGCCGGTGAAAGAGCATTCCACCTCAGTCTCGAACATCAGCCTCACTGTATTTATCCACGAGAGAAATGACCATGTGCGTGTGTCGCCACATTGACATGGCTCTGATGATCATTGTCTTGGGAATAAATTTGGCAAGGAATGTCAAGATTAACCAGCTTTTCAATTGCTCCAGTTATAAAAGCTCATGGTAGGTTAATCGTAAGCATTTTGGACCCAAAGGAAACCGCTGTCATTAAGGTTGGGTGATGTCCCTTTAATTGGCAGTTGACGATGTTTACAGTGAATCATCCTGATGGACGATGATATCCTCTTTCAAAGCATTTTTAAAGACATTTACGTAGCCTATATATATATATATATATATATATATATATATATATATATATACATACAGTATAGGCTGCATATTATTCATGTTAGGAAAAATGTGAGATAGCAGGATACATGGATCTAAACTAAACATGATCTGAACAGAGTCATGGAACACCAATTTTGCAACAGAAATGTGTTTAAACTAGGGAGGTCACGATTTCAATTTTTTGAGTCACGATTATTGTGAAAGAAAATATTGCGATTTTACGATTATTCACGATTATCAACCGAATGAAAGGAAAGAACTGATATTTTTAGTTTTTGTCTTTAAAAAGCTTTTAACACTTGAACTTGTAAACATTCACTGTTTCTAAAAATGAAAAATGCTTTAAGATTGTTTTGCATTAAAATAAATAGGCCTACATTGAATAATACAAAACAATGTCAACTTTACTTCTTTATAATGACCATAATTATCATTATTATTTTACTATATATTATTAGGCCACAAGCTAGGCTAGGTTTCCTGTTCTCTAAAGTTCTGCTGCTGCTTCATTATTCGTCAGATGTTTTGATGAACAGAGAATGAAACGTGTTTACAAAATGACTTGAACAGCTGATTTCCACATGAGCGCGGTTTCACTTTCCTTTCTGTTACGCTGAAGCAGAGCGGAGCGCGTTAGCTTTTTCTTTACATCCTGAGCCAGTTGTGGCTATTTCCCATCATTTGGACAACTTTTTTGGGAATTACACAGTTCGTTACCTTGACCTGGACATTCACAGCGAAGGATTATCTCCAAGATGTTGTTTATATTCGACGTAGCTGATATCAGCGCCTTTTGCTGCAACTTTATGACCACAGGGTTTGCATAACGGATGTTCCATCGACAACAACAACGCTTTGGTCATCTTTTGTTTCCTAAAGAGGTCCCACTCTGCTGACTTCAATCATTTTTGAGTGGATACAACACTGGAGGAGAGCGTCCTTCTGCCTCGCTTAACAACCGGTGAGTTTACGCTGTTTATGGCGTGCAGCGGCTCGTGCGTCAGCGTGAAAAATGTCCGCGGTAAACCGTGGCTTCTAAAATTCTTACGGATAACCTACCGCGTCCTTTTATAATCGTGGCAATCGTAAAACCGGTTAATCTTGACATCCCTAGTTTAAACACGTGCGTAAAAGTCTTAGAGGAGGACGACTTATTCAGAGCGTCATCCGCTCCTCAATAACAAGGCTCTTATCACACTAATACAAATGTAATTCAGAGCTTATTATTTGCATTATTTTGCATCGTAGTCTACGATTCTTAAGCTGCTCCACGCGCCGCCCGATCCGTGTGCTCGTAGTCTCGTACCCAATACCTCTTCTCTTTGTCTCCTCTGACTTCCCTCTCTCGGCCCTTCGATCCATCGCGGCACTTTAAAGCTGTTTAGTTTCCGTGCGGAAAAAAAAGCAAAACCATGCAGTTAAACAGTGAAGTTGCTTTTAGAGAGAGAGAGCCCCAAGAATAAGCGCCCCGGCTAGAAGAGCAGCGCTGCGTCTTTATTTTAATTACGGCTAACACGGCATGTCTCTGACAGGATACTTAAACTAGCATGCATATTAGTTATATTTGTGATTTAATTTACAGTGCAATCCCTGCAAAGTTTTTAGGTTTACTAGGCCTACAGAAGATCAGTGTGTGTTTCTGACAGGAGGGGGCGTGGCATCACGATGGTGGCTCTGCATTGTGATGGGCCCTAGCTGTCACGTGCCACTCACCAGTAAAGGCTGAAGAAACGGCCCAGTGTTAAATCCACCTCAAGCCGTGAAGTCAGCGGCAGGTTCAGTAATCCATTGTGCAGACTAAATCTGATTTATTTTTATGATAATTGCATAACGCAGGGCTCGAAACTGCGACCATTTTGGTCGCATATGCTCCCAAATGTATGCCTTTGCGATCTAAAAATAGAATCACTCGCATGTTTGCAACTGCAAACAAATGCTCCGGTCCACCTTAAAAGAAAACCTTCTCGTGCTACCTTAAAAAAGCTTGTGTCATTGTTTCACAAACGCTGCCCGTCAGCAACAGCAAACTTTCTGTTCTAAAATAGTTCGAGAGCATAAACTACGATCTGTCCTCTCGTTTGGCTCAGCGCCGCCGTCATTCCTCCCGGTCACACGTGCTGGGCCGACCTGTATCAGCCCAGCCCGTGTTCTCTGCGTGTGCGTGTGCACCGCTCTCATTTATCTGCCTGCTTTCATTGAATGAGCCACTGTATTTACGCAACTGTAGTCTCTTTATGAGAAAACGAGGAATATATATGTCATTCATAAACTCATTGGGACTGGGGACTATCTCTCAAATGACGCTCGAATCGATGTCGCTGCTCTCGCAAAATACAAATAAAGTCACAAACGCAATGTTTAACACATCTTCTAAGGTTCTGGCAAGGGAGTTTGCGCGTGTAGCGCGATTTATGGAGCTTTCTCCCGCAGCACAGAGTGAGGAGAGTGAAGGTGCAGAGAGAGGAGACGATGAAGTGCGGTGAAGCAGGGGCGGAGCAAGTCGGGGGTTGGGAGGCACAAATTTATAATGTTAAAACTTAGCCTAATGAGTTTTGTAGATTGCTGAATCATTGCAAACAGCTAAAATAATACATCTAAAGTGCAACAGAAGGCTGGAAGTGGCATGTGATATGTTTAAATTCCCTTCATCCCTCTTAAAAGCTTCCCTGTTTTTTTTGGTTGTGCTCCTAAATTTCAGAATTAGGAGCACAAGAGCTACCAAGAAAAAAGTTAATTTCGAGCCCTGATAACATTACCAAAGGAAGAGCCAAAAGAACCATTTGTTTGTTATGTCACGGTGAAAACGAAAGTAAAATTGTGCGAGTGCATGGAAATCAGCTGATTGGTTCATTTGTTTAGTCTCTTTTGTTACTGAACTAATGAGACACCGATCAGAGGAATATCTTAATATAGAAGATCTGTTGAAAACATTTCAAACAAACCTATTAGCTTCTTGTAGTGGCTAATAATAATAATTGCCCATTTATTGTTTAAAAATCATTATTATTTTATTCCTTTTTAACTAAGAGTAAAAGCACAACAGATGACACAGACTGAAGGTTCAATATGTTTTGAATTAAAATAACAATTAAATATAAAAATTAACATGCAATGTCTTGTATCCTTTTGTGAACATTATTTTTCTTCCTTCATTTCAATAATCATGAATAATTGTAATATCGCAATTTTTATCCTCGTTTATAATCGTCAAAAATGTACAAACGTGACATCCCTACGTCAATCAAAGACCACATATTGAAAAAATATTTGAAGCAAAATGTGACATATTTCGGGAGTCAGGACATCACAAGCAAATGTCAAATTTGTTCTGAAAGTCAAGCATGCAAATATTAATTTCAGTATTTCAGTCCGTCAAACGCCATCAGCAGGATCCCCGGAGGCCAACAAATTTGGTCATGGAACCGCATTTAGGCGTGTCATGATAGCAAGTTTTGAAATTTGATACATTTAGGCAGGAAAATATTGCAATAAACTATATTATTGACTAAAGATACTAGATACTTTCAACTTCAACAACAAGCATCAAAATAACAGTAAACCTTTGTTCTACAATTGCATAATTATATCCTCAAATACCATATACATAAAATATAAAACAAGCACAATTTACTTTAGGTAAAAGTCAAAGAAAAAAAGGGACAAAATGCTGATAAATGTACAGACGATAAATATTTTGTCCAGTAATGTATCGTTTATCTGTCATTTATAGAACGATAAGTCGATAGTAATTATCGTGACAGCCGTGGCCGCATTCGGTTCAGACACTCCGGTTTTTACATCTATTCCACCGCAAGAGAAGCGAAACAAAATTGAGTTTCAATCATGACACGTTTAGCTAATCTGCTTGTGCAATAAACCCGTTCTATGCCTTTGTGTGCGTAATTAAATTACAGTCACATGGCGCAATCACGATAGATTTAAATAAGGAATCGGACTGAAGTTCTAATTAAAACAACATGAGAGGACTGAAACAGTGACACCAGAACAACTCGGGTTACCATTGAGAGTCGTTAATAAAACATGTATAGCATTACACAGAGAGAACTTGGGACTTCCGCTCTGTAATGACAAAACGCCCTATAAAACTGGTGATTTACAATTACCCATGAAAACATAACCGTTTCAAAAGCTGCAATCGCGTGAATAATTAATCATGTTGCTTTGCTGTCAAATTCGGGTGGTATTTTAAAGGTCGTAGATACATTTAAAGACTGTTTTTGACATCAACAAGTGCCATGTTTTCCTTCGTAACGCACTGCGGTGGGCGGTGTTCGCAAGTTCAGTGCGCTGCTCGTAAATATGCATCTGGAAAACGGCGTACAAACAAACAATGTGCCTTTTCTTTTGTGTCGATACCTGGGTATACATGCTAGCAGCCACATGCGTGCATAATACCTACCAGACCGTGCGGATGGAGCTCGGCGTTGACTTGGAAATGGCCCGTTTCCATGCTAATGCTAATGCTAACCACACACGGGTCCGCTTCCTGATGCTACAAACACTACTTTAGCGAAAGGTGGAAAAAAAGCCGCTTTGAGTAAAACATCACACGGGGGAGGGGAAATCCTCACGCCTCGGTCCTTCAAAACGGTGCAGGAAAAGTGTCGGAGTTTGAAGTGGAGGAAAAAAAGGGAGGAAATCGTAAAGGGGTTTTTCAACTCACCCATCCATTGCACAACGCGGAACTGCGAAGAGCAACAGGTCCGAGCCAGCGGCCAGAGCACAGTACACAAGAGTACACAGCCTTACCGAATAAAACCCAGGCAGCTCGTCCGGGCGGGAGTGGCTTAACCATAGACTGTAATCAATCATTACGCAAAGGCTTTAAATGGCATCATAAAGCATGTATTTGATTCTAAAATGCATTGAGGCCTATATTTGACATTTGCAAACGAAACAAAAAATAAAATAGGATAATGTATCCTACGATTATATATATATATATATATATATATATATATAATATTTCATACACCGTATTAGTACCCACCATATTGTGTTTATTTTCTATCTTGATTTATTTTATTGCGCTGCCTTATAGCTTTATTAATTATGTACTACTAGTTTATATTACAACATACAAAAAACTCATATGAATGATGAATTTGTATTTTGTATTACTCTTTTCTAGATTGTGAAGGTTTGACTTGAGACCACGGTGGAGCTGCTTATTAATTTCATTGTGACAATAAAGGGATTCTGATAAAGATGTGAATGTACATTTAATGGACAAATTATGGCAATTAAACACACACACACACACACACACACACACACACACACAAATATATATATAATAAAAAAACAGGCCGTGAAAGCGTGGCCTCACCATCCTTCTGACTTTTTGGGTTTTAAGCAGGAGGTGTCAGAAAAATACCAGGGATAACTGGCTTGTGGCGGCCAAGCGTCACTTTTTGATCCTTCGATGTCGGCTCTTCCTATCATTGTGAAGCAGAATTCACCTCTATATATATATATATATATATATATATATATAAAAAAAAATAAAAACAACTATATATATATATACATATATATATATATATATATATATATATATACATATACATATACATATATATATATATATATATATATATATATATATATATATATACTCATCTGATTATGCAAAGATTTAACCTTTGTCTTTAATTTATGCAATACAAGAATGAAAACATATTAGCGAAACTGGCCTTTAAAAAAAAAAAAAAACATTGTAAAGTTTTTTCATATGTTTTTCTCGAAAGTAACACGCCCCCGTGCGAAACGCCTGGATTTTACACGGCTCTATCCGCCGCTGGGGAAAGGTGACAAAATGGCGTCCAGATGTAGATGCCGCGCTCCGATTGGCCCGCTCCTTGGGGTTGCCATGGGTTACGGGCGTATGGACGACTCTGATTGGCTCACGGGGCGGGACAAGAGGAAAGCATGAAAGGCTTGTGATCGGTGGGCGTTGTCCACATCAAAGAGATGGATGACATTAGCACAACAATATGTTCTAAATTTACCGACAAAAATATACATTACAGTACGGTCTTCCATTTCAGGTTAATAACAATAGAAATCGGAATAAATAAGTGAAGTAAAAGCATGTTTAAAATAAAAAGTTTGTTCTTGTGCTGTCTTGCTTTGGTGGACTGTAAGCCCGGAGTTGGTTTGTAATGAAAAAGGGCTTTGTTCTCTGGAGCTGCGGTGAACAGTGTCAGGTGACAAGCCGATAAATAATTCCTAATCATGCTGCTTTTCAGGAAATTACCCCCATCTTAAATTATTCAGGCTTAAAACAGAAACTGAAGCCGCTTTCAAATGACTTCAAATGTACAACCATCAATTAAGAAAGCTATCAGTAAAATATTAACTTGATGAATAAGACATTACTAAGCCTTTCTATCATTTCATTATATCATGAACTATTTTATACACTATTCTCATTGGTAGCCTACATATGGGTTTAGGGTGGTACTCGGGTCATCAGCAATTTTAGACTATTTTAATGAGTTGCGTTCACATTCTACAATTTGAATATGCCATATTCAAATTGTAGAATATGAAGAATATTGTAGAATATGAAGTTCTTTAGGAGAGACCCTAGCTCTTTTTGAAAGAAATCCTCCAAAATAAAATGTACAAATGTTTTCTCTGATCATTATTTAGGAATGATAAGGTCCTCAAACCTGCCATATTCATCGTATTACTCAAAGTCAATTATACTGACCAACATCACGCACATGTTTTTCAATATTGCCACCACTTTTTGTTACTATTATGACAAAAATAATTGGACCTTGTTTACATTTCCTGAAAGAGAAGACACTGAAAGTTGTGACCATTTTGTTTCCTGTGGATAGACCTTGTAATGACAGAGACATTACCGAAAGCCATGACCAAAAAATCTGCATTTGGACAGTTACTATATTACTATCGTGGAATTCCCAGCTGTCCTCTTAAGAATGTTGTGACAAATTGACAAGTGTTTTCCCTGATCGTTATTTGAAAGTGAATGGATTCACAAATCTTATGGCTGAAAGTCATTCCTACTGACTATCATCATACAAATTGTTTTTGGACACCTTTATGAGAAAATTAATGGGTGTTGTAAGGAGACACTGAACATAAAGGAAGCGTTGGCAGGGGATGACACTTATGAAGCTGAACCCATAACCTACTGTCGATGATGCATTCACATCCACTTCATTATCTCTGGGAATAATGTTGCTTTTAATCACACGGCTATCATTTTGTATTGTTTTCAGCATCTTTGATTGACTTCTATTTCATTTTTGGAATAAAAATTAGATAGGGGCGACGGTGGTGCAGATGGTAGAGCGGGTCGTCTCATGATCAGAAGGTCGGGGGTTTGAATCCCGCCTCCTGAAGGTGCACACTGTCGTTGTGTCCTTGGGCAAGACACTTCACCCAGCTTGCCTCCAGTGTCTGCGTACACTTGTGTATGAATGGGTGAGTGGATCCTTGCTGTAAAGCGCTTTGAGTGTCTAATGAAGGTGGAAAAGCGCTATATAAGTTGAGACCATTTACCATAGGCTAACTCTTCAATTATTGATTCCATGTATTTTTGTTGTTGTTTTTTCACTCTTGGCAGGAGTTTTGTGTGTTTTTATATTTTTATGTATGCATTTAAAATGTATTTCAAGTAACTATATTTCTATGTTATTTTTATATTCTGTGAGTGGAGTCGAGTTTAGTTGCGTGCCGCTAGAGGGCGTGGTTCACCAACACTAGCGTTTCCATTTTTTACTCAAGACACGGCATTCAGGTTTTCACTGCTGACTGAACCGTATCCATGGTTACAAATACATTTCATTCTGAAACCTCCCAGAAATCCTACATAACCTGAAATGAAATGGATCCTAAAGCATCGTAGGAGCCACTGGGATGGAAAGGCTCTAAGCTAACCATGCATACAGCCCCTGGGTCACTGAAAAAGTCAAATACGCACTAATAAGATTCAATTTTTTAGTTTTTTAACCAAAAATGTTCCATAGTGCACTTTAAAAAAAAAGCCCCACACAAGTTTGTTTGTTCCATTTATTTCAAAAGACATTTATATATTTTAGCAATTGCAACATTTTCCAGTTAAACCCTCTAAACCGAGGACTAACATTTGCTCTGGGTTTATCATGAAAATTACACAGGTAATAAAATACCTTTGCAGCTGGCGTCTGAGTGACACAGAAAAACAGGATGTTGAATCACATCTGTGATGGGGCACAAGTTGGTGGTTTTATTTTTACTTGTGTGTATTTTAACTGCATGTTTTTAGTGCTTTTATCCTTTTATTGTGGATTTTTAATTATATATATTTTAGACATCGCCTTTTAGCTTGTTGCCCCTAACAACCCCAACACGTGCCACTTTTGGCCAGTCAATTGCCCCCTGCAATCGGACGCACCTGCAGGTAGATTGGAGAGGGGACTTAAGGAGCGTGCACCAGAGGAGATGACGGAGAGAGGCCCCGGTGGCGGACGTAAGCCGCGGCGAGCCCCAGTGGGGGCGCGCGTACAGGAGGAGGAGTCATTAACGTGAACCTGGCCCCCCATCATACTCAAAATTTTATAAAAAATATGTCAGTCGTTTGTGCTGTTTTGTGCTGTAAACATTTTTGTTTGTGCTGTTATCGTTTTTGAGATATTAATGATTGTTTTATTGGTCAGATCTAAGGTCACCCTGCTCGTTATAAAGCTCCAAAACGTGTTAAAATGGTGTCAACCGCTTCCTCTACATCTGTGCTGTTTTGTGCTTTAAAGATTTCCGTTTGTGCTGGTTCGGTTTTTAAACTATTACAAACTTTAGAGCTTTCAGGCGTCCATGCTCGTCCTCATCTGAAGCGCGCACACGTGTCGGGAGTGCACGACAACACACACTGCATGCAAAAAACTATCATTAATATCTCAAAAACGATAACAGCACAAACAAAACTTTTTACAGCACAAAGTAGCACAAACGATTGACATATTTTTATACAATTTTGAGTATGATGGGGGGGCCAGGTTCACGTTAATGGAGGAGTCGACCGATGGCTGCGCTGCGGCTGCGCAAGGGCGTGGAGTGAGGGCCGGGCGAACCGACGCGGACGCGGGACGGGGTACCGGTGTGACAGATCAACGTAGGGATCAGATCAACGTAGGGAAAACAAAGCAGAAGTGCGCGACGCGGATGCGCACCAAACCAGGAAATCAACGAATAATTCCCTTGGAATCATCCCATCGGAGTAACTTTGCTTGTGGTTCTTAGACCGAGGCATCATCCACTTTACACCAATGAAGAACAAAGGACCTAGCTGTTTAGAGTTTCTCCACGACGCTTTTGTGTGGACTATGTGGTTGAGCCACCCGAACAGTGTACCACACGCATGGAAATGTGTAAACAATCCTTCGGATGGGCAGTATAAGGGCTTCTTGATATAGTAAGTGTGACGGATGTGGTTTCACCTTTACTCTGCGTTGTGTCTTTCTTAAATCAACTAATGCTAAAAAACGAAACTTGGAAAAACAACTTAAATTCGGAGGCGGCAAAGGCCCACACTCCATTTATTTGCAATAAGCAATAAGCAATCTCAATTGTCCTCAGTCCCTGTGCCTCGTGGTGGCAGCTCCTCTGCCCCTCCAGACACAGCCGTCCTGGCTGACGTCCTCAGCTCCTCTGCCTTGCCGCCAGGAACTCCCACAGACACACACACACGTGCGTCGCCGGCGAGGCCACAGCGACTCCTGGCGGTGCAGCGGTAGCACCACACACCAGATAGCAGGGATTTAACATACACCTAATTAACCCTGTTACATAAGCAAGTTCAAATTGTTGTTATTACACCATACTTAATGAACAAGTTACACCAATATGAGGATGAAAAATGACATGCTCAAGCAATGTGTACGTGTTATGATAAACACAGGCATCAACACATGTCACGTGTCACAACATTGCTTGTGTTGAATGGGTTGAATGCTAGTAGTCTACAAAGAAACGAGCTAACATGACTGTTCTACACTCCCAGACGTCAGCACATCACCCCAGTCTTTTTTCTTTACATTGGCTTCCAGTTTCTTTTAGAGTTGATTTTAAAATTCTTCTTTTTGTTTTTAAAGCCCTCAATGGTCTTGCCCCTTCATACCTGTCTGAACTTTTGACTATTCGTGACTCGGGCAGGTCCTTGAGGTCGTCAAATCAGCTCTTGCTGGAAGTGCCTAGGACCAAGTCCAAGCATTGGGGTGATCGGTCCTTTTCAGTCGCTGGACCCAGACTCTGGAATAAGCTGCCCCCTGATATGCGCACCATCACTGATCTTGGCCTTTTTAAATCCAGGCTCAAGACACATTTATTCAGACTGGCTTTTAACATTCAGTAGCACGGCGACACTTTTTATCTGTTTTATCTTACTGTTCTATTTTTATTTGTTTGAATGAATGTTTTTAATGTATTTTATGTGATTTTATTGTAAAGCACTTTGGTCGCCTTGAGTGTTGTAAAGGGCTCTATAAATAAAATTTGATTGATTGATTGATTCTTCAAATCGCTAATATCAGTCAAAGCACTTTGGAGGTAGGTTAAAGGAATATGCAGTCAATCTCCAAAAACAGAGCCTACATTTCATTGACCAACATGATATAGCCCACATCGAGCATTAGTGAGATGGTGCTAGACTAGCTATACAGTATATCTGTAAAACACCACACATATCCTATGGATATTGCACAAGGCATAGACTTAGGCTTCTACATGATGGGATTAAGTGACTTTATCTAACATGAGCTTTGTGCGTAAATGATACACCGATGTGCCTTGTAGCCCATTAGGCCATTATAGACCACATCAAGGCGTTATAGTTGTCAACCATTCTTTTCAGTGTCACTCAAAACTGTGATTTTTCATCTCAATTAGTTTTTTTTCCTGGTGAAATAAACGTTTGAATGAATGAATGTTCATATATTTTTTTCTCGTTTCAGACGACTACATAATGCTGCCATCTGCTTTGAGGAAATGTAGAGACATCATTACCTGTGCAACCCTACAGCATTTCGAATATTTGGACATTGGATAACGTTTGTGTAATTTCCAGTGGCACACATCTTGACTCCTGCCATCAAAGACTGAATAAAAATGGCTCTTGCATTGTGTAACTGTACACATATTTTTGTGTATTTTTAATGATTTTGGCCTAATAAAACCACCGGAAAAGAATGCCGCCAATTGTTGTTCCATGGGTCATACAATTGAGTATTAAAATAAACATACTGGCTGGATTCATAAGCTACCAAGAAAAAGCAAGGACAGCCTGTGTTTGTCATTTTGTGTCACTATAACAAGTGCAATCATTGGGTAGCCCCTATCAAAATTACAAGAAGTTGTAAATTCCACACCACAGTGAAAATGATGATACCAGGATATATTGCCAAAGTGGAATGGTATTCACAAACTAGGAATGTGTGCAGGTGCTAAGCGCCAGTGCGATATAGGCTACAACGCGTGGTGGTAAAGTATGGATAGCCAAAGAAAAAACTTGTAGATTTCCACAAGGTACCAATTTATTTAGGACTGACCTATGGCAAATTAATGAGGCACCACCTTGTGGCGTTATACCATAATGACATAGTAAGAACAGTGAAAAGTGACTTTTACGTGGCCTACCAAAATGAAAACTCTAAGGGCAAGCCTTGAGCCTGATTGGATCAATTCGGCTATGAGGGTGAGCCAATGGTAATTTAATTATCCCCCCCCACACCAAGGTAATAATAATAATAATGCCTTACACTTGTATTGCGCTTTACAAGCCTGTATTACCAAGTTTCTCAAAGCGCTACACTGTCGTCATTATTCATTCACTCCATACTCGGTGGTGGTAAGCTACTGTTGTAGCCACAGCTGCCCTGGGGTAGACTGACAGAAGCGAGGCAACCAGTCTGCGCCATCGGCCCCTCCGACCACCACCAACCACTCACTCACTCACTCCATTCGCTAGGCTTCCTGGTGTTACCAAACGGTCTCCCATCCAAGTACTAACCAGGCCCTTCCCTGCTTAGCTTCCAAGGTCTGACGGGATTGGGCATAGCAAAGGCGGTATGGCCAAAGGTGGTGCCTCATTAATTTGCCATAGGTCAGTCCTAAATAAATTGGTACCTTGTGGAAATCTACAAGTTTTTCTTTGGCTATCCATACTTTACCACCACGCGTTGTAGCCTATATCGCACTGGCGCTTAGCACCTACACTGCCCTATGTCACCGGTTCTGTTCATTACCTTTATGGACAGAATTTCTAGGCGCAGCCAGGGGCCGGAGGGTGTCCGGTTTGGGAACCTCAGGATCTCATCTCTGCTGTTTGCAGATGATGTTGTTCTGTTGGCTTCATCAAATCAGGACCTCCAGCGCGCACTGGGGCGGTTTGCAGCCGAGTGTGAAGCGGCCGGGATGAGGATCAGCACCTCCAAATCTGAGGCCATGGTCAGAGCCGGTGCTGGCCCTTCTGGGGCCCTAAGCAAAAATCCACTCAGGGGCCCTATAGTTCGCATCCCATGGCTATTGATGAAGAGTGAACCCATTTATGATCAAAAACAGTTCCACTGTGCAGTAGTGCAGGGCAGAAGTGGAACATAACCTCGGGCCCTGCCCTTGGGCCCTGCCCCACTGTGTGAGAACCACTAACCACTAAGCCACTGTCAGACTGGAGTTTAAGACACCACTAGTCTATTTTCCCCCACTTTTTAAAATGGTAAAAGGTCACTGACCCGGTTTGGGAACCACTGACTTTAAAACTAACTGAAACCTGCACCTGATGGTTATATGTTTATCTTACCACTGAGAATCAGCCTGACAGTTATTTGTTTTATGCTTTTTGGCTTTTCTCTCCTCTATTCACTGCAGAATGTGAAATACAAATTAAAAGTGTCATTATATGTCGGACAAACGAGGACAGATCACTTTAAGCTCTCGGAACATCTTGAATGTATGTGATGTTGTCAAGTACCTCGGCCACATCATAACTGATCGTTTAACAGATGATGAGGCATTTACTGTCAGTGCTGGATGTTTTATGCACAAGCGAACATTCTGTCTCGGAAACTCTCCTCCTGCTCTGTACATGTGAAACTAGCTCTGTTTCAAGCCTACTGCTCACCTCTGTACATCGCGCATCTGTGGGTGAATTATAAAAAGTGCAGTTTCCAGAAAGTTACAGTTGCATGCATTGAGAAGTTTATGAAAAAAAAAATAGATGGACAAGTGCCAGTGAGCTCTTCGTGTCGAATGAGGGAACACTTTGCGTGCTGTCTTTCTTGAGAAACCAATCTATTCACCAAACTCCTGGCCTGATACTCTACAGTACTCGAAACAACAAGATAGTTGCCCGGTCCGAGCAGAGTAAACATTAGGCGAGCAGCGCCCGGGCCGGGGGACGGGAAAGCCGCACGGGATGCGAGCATGAGGCGAACACCGGGAGACGGACCGAGTGGAGGCGCGAGCGGAGAGGCAATCACGCGTTGGGAACTTGGGAGTGACAGGAGGAAGGCGATAGGTCTCTCCTGCTCATCCTCTTCAGCAGACTGCTCCATTTCGGTGTTGTATGTGGCAAAGTAGGCGGAGAGTCAAACAGCCTGTCACCGTAACAACGCTCATTAATCAGTGAAACACCGTGATTGGACTGAGATGCGGGGCCCTTGCAGCAGTGGGGGCCCTACGCACCTTGCGTAATCTGCGTATAGGAAAAACCGGCTCTGGCCATGGTTCTCCACCGGAAAAAGGTGGCTTCCCCGCTTCAGGTCGGTGGGGAGTCCTTACCTCAAGTGGAGGAGTTCAAGTATCTCGGGGTCTTGTTCACGAGTGAGGGACGGATGGAGTGTGAGATCGATAGACGGATCGGTGCAGCGTCAGCAGTGATGCGGTCGCTGTATCGGACTGTTGTGGTGAAGAGGGAGCTGAGTCAGGGGGCAAAGCTCTCGATTTACCGATCGATCTACGTTCCCACCCTCACCTATGGTCATGAGATCTGGGTAATGACCGAAAGGACAAGATCGCGGATACAAGCGGCCGAAATGAGTTTCCTTCGCAGGGTGGCTGGGCGCACCCTCCGAGATCGGGTGAGGAGCTCAGTTACCCGGGAGGAGCTCGGGGTAGAGTCGCTGCTCCTTCACGTCGAAAGGAGCCAGCTGAGGTGGCTAGGGCATCTGTTCCGGATGCCTCCTGGTCGCCTCCCTCGGGAGGTGTTCCAGGCATGTCCTATTGGGAGGAGGCCTCGTGGAAGGCCCAGGACACGCTGGTGGGACTATGTCTCCGAGCTGGCCTGGTGTCGCCTCGGGGTCCCCCAGAACAGCTGGAGGAGGTGTGCGTGGATCGGGAAGTCTGGGCATCTCTGCTGAGACTGCTGCCCCCGCGACCCGGCCCCGGATAAAGCGGAAGAAAATGGATGGATGGATGGAACTATAACGCCTTGATGTGGTCTATAATGGCCTAATGGGCTACAAGGCACATCGGTGTATCATTTACGCACAAAGCTCATGTTAGATAAAGTCACTTAATCCCATCATGTAGAAGCCTAAGTCTATGCCTTGTGCAATATCCATAGGATATGTGTGGTGTTTTACAGATATATAGCTAGTCTAGCACCATCTCACTAATGCTCGATGTGGCCTATATCATGTTGGTCAATGAAATGTAGGCTCTGTTTTTGGAGATTGACTGCATATTCCTTTAACCTACCTCCAAAGTGCTTTGACTGATATTAGCGATTTGAAGAACAGTCATGTTAGCTCGTTTCTTTGTAGACTACTAGCATTCAACCCATTCAACACAAGCAATGTTGTGACACGTGACATGTGTTGATGCCTGTGTTTATCATAACATGTACACATAGCTTGAGCATGTCATTTTTCATCCTCATATTGATGTAACTTGTTCATTAAGTATGGTGTAATAACAACAATTTGAACTTGCTTACTATATCAAGAAGCCCTTATACTGCCCATCCGAAGGATTGTTTACACATTTCCATGCGTGTGGTACACTGTTCGGGTGGCTCAACCACATAGTCCACACAAAAGCGTCGTGGAGAAACTCTAAACAGCTAGGTCCTTTGTTCTTCATCGGTGTAAAGTGGATGATGCCTTGGTCTAAGAACCACAAGCAAAGTTACTCCGATGGGATGATTCCAAGGGAATTATTCGTTGATTTCCTGGTTTGGTGCGCGTCCGCGTCGCGCACTTCCGCTTTGTTTTCCCTACGTTGATCTGATCCCTACGTTTGATCTGTCACACCGGGCGCCAGCTATGCTGATGTGTGGCCACGGACGGAAAGGCGCAGAGACCTGTGCTGCATCCGAAACCATCAAATTGTAGCCTCTAAGTACTAACACTAGCAACTAATCCTTAACCTTTCATGGGGTCAACTGTTAGATCTCTATGCAGTTAGTGAACTAGAGCTTCAGCAGCATTTGCCCAATTCCACCGTCCTTACCCAGGGGAAGGGGAAGTGACATCACCAACAGCTGTTCTTCTTCTTCTTTAAAGTTCAGTGCAGGCCAAACAAAAGCGCATACCGCCACCTACTGTATATTGTCCAACAACAACATAGTGTCCAAATAAAGATATTTAAGGTGAAAAAAAGAATGATCCTTCACATTTCCCTTTATTTTATCTCAACAGTGGTTTCATACAGCAACAGTATGCAAATTAGCCATGCGGCTAGTTTCTACTAAATGAAGCAAAAGCACAAACTGCCTTCAGTCCATTTACTGAGGCGGCTCTTTTGTCACTTTTATAAAGTTTGGCTTGTGCAGAATCTTTTTTTTTTTAAATAATTTTTATTATTAAATGTGCACCTGTCAATCAACAGTGGTTGCGCATGAATCACTCGAGGGTGGGGGCGAGGGGGGTGGGGAGATTGGCGCAGTGGCTTATGGGATGGGACATGGCTCCTAATCGCCAGTAAGTTAGCATCAGAGGTCCCTATGCTAAAGTGGCTATGATAGTTAGCATACAGGCCACTTTCCCTAACTCCTTCCTAACTGACAGCCCAATTCGGACGCTTCTTATCATGGCGGACGCTGACGCACATCCGGTTTGGCGTAAGACCTCTTACCAATTTACTGGTTTCGGATGGAGCACTGGTAAGAGCACCACGAAGCGGAACACCAGCATCGGGGGAGTGGGAAGCTCCCCTGCGGTGTAAGTATTATGTACTTGGAGTAGTGGTGCTCATGGACGGCCTATGGCCTTAAGGTCTCTAGTGTGCTGCTTTCTTCGCTGGCCCCTCGTGTGCTGTCTGTGCAGGTGATCCGAGGTGCGGAACCGAGAAGCCCTGGACCAGCGAGAGCGTCCTCCGCCAGTCAGCCACGTCCCTGTCCCGTACAAGGAGGAGATCCGCGTGGATCCGCCACAGCCCCATGATTCCTTTGTTTTATCCTAGTTGTTTTTAATACTAACATTCACTGTCTTTTAGGCCTAAATAAATTGTTTAATTCCCTTGTAACTTTATTGTTTTTATTGATTGCACCATGTACTAGGCTCCCATTGCCCTTTTTAACCTGTTACCAGGGGTTAAAGTGGGATTTGGGAGGTGGGGGAACTCTAACCTTTAACAAGCAGTACACTTGCGCTACATTTTATATTTTTTTATGTACTTAGGTACTGACATGTAGTCATGGGTTCTGAACAGATACTGCACAATACAAGGTATTTGATACTGTAATTATTTAATTTTTCAATATATTTTAATACCTTGAATTATATTTAGATATCCTTTAGTAGGTTTTAACAATCATAAATGATTGGAGGTCTATGTGATTTACTAAATGAACAAATTCTGCTTTTGCCAGATCCACTCTTTTGGGTTCTTCTTAGATAGGACTGCAGAGCACCATGCCTGCCCAGAGAGGAGCTTAATAGATTATAGAAACAAATAAAATGTCAGGATCCACTTATTCAAAGAAGGCTCAACCAAAGAAATGAACATGTGTGCTGAAACATTACTTATTAACAATTTTGGCTTGTTATTATGTTATTTAAGAAAATCCTCTTTCATAGTCAGTGGTGCTTACAGCAGGGCTCTTGCATTACTTTTTCACTGGGGGAAATTTGTCGTTTACCATTGGCCACTGGGCTGGTCAGGGGTGACCCACCCACCACCAAACGTATTCATCACTGCTTGAACAGAATAGAATTGGGTCTAAACATAAAAGTTATATTATATTCCAGTATTTTAAGGCTTTGGAGGAAAAACACGAAAAAAAACACAGCAATAGATTAATACAGAATTTATTGGTTTATTTGGTCGGGACAGTGCATGTTAATGAACATACATGGGTCTCATGCATGTAAACACGCCACACCGGATTGTAGCCTTAGGCTAATTTCCATCCGTCGTCCCCCATTCACACTCTCAAACACACTCTCATTCATCCTGGCCTATTGTACATGTTTTTTTAGTGGTAGGGGAAACCGGAGTACCCGGAGGAAACCTACGCAGACACGGGGAGAACATGCAAACTCCACACAGAAAGGCCCCGTCCAGGTGGGAATCGAACCCGGGACCTTCTAGCTGTGAAGCACGAGCGCTAACCGCTGTGCTACCGTGCCGGTAGAATAATAAAGAGCCTAATAATAAACTAGGACTACTCAGAACTAAACCAGGATTAAGCCAGTACTAAATCACATCTAAACCAGCCAGGCCAAAGGCCTAATACAGAATGAGAGAGCTACATTATTACAGCCACACCAGTACATTTCAAACAACATGACTAACTCCTGCTCAGCTGTTCTGTCCAGACCTCGCGCTTAATGAAAAAACTCAGTAAATGAAGCGCTCCTTGGAGCTCATCCACATATTCAGCTTCAGCCTCGTTTACCTGTTAACTTTGCAAAGAGCATCTCTGCGCTTGTACATTTCCCACAAACACGTATTGAATGAAGTCAGAGCAGAAAGGAAGAAAAATGCACCTGTCAAATGAATGATTCAGATGTTATTTAGTAAAGTTAGCGCCCAGAGAGCGAGGTTTAGCGTGTTGAGCGGTTAAACACGAGTGCTGGTGGTGCAGTGCAGTTTTCCAAAACTCACGTCCCATCAGCTTTATCGTCCGCTTTACAAACATCCACAGCTGAACTGGTGTTCCTTACCTGAAAGTCGCTGGTTAAGCCCTTTGCACCGGTGAAGGCACACACGCTGCACCTGCTGCGGACCGTGAAGAGTCCTGCTTCTCCGAGCAAAAAACATGATTCACACTGTTCTTGTGCTTCGGTTTGATAAAATCTGTCAGTCCGTCCTGTTTTCTCAGTTTAGCGTCTTACACCGTTTAACAGAGCCATGTTTTCATTTGAGCCCGCGCTAGGAGATGATGGTCCGGAGCCGGAGGCACACTGCTACGCAAAGTGCCGCGAACTTGCTGTGGAGCGACGCGAATGTGGCGCGGATAATGCCGGAAGAAATATAATGTTTATGGAAAATGGTCAGATTTTATTGTTTGGCCCCCGGGACGCATATTGAGTAGGCCCAACCTAGTACTTTTATTGCATTGATTTATCTCACAGGCAGGATTTCGTATGTGCGTGAAAATGACAAAGTTGCAATCATGAACTTTTTTTTCCTTTTTTTTTTTTGCCATGCGAAGGTGGAGGAACGCCGTTCCCGACCGTTCCCGCCCACTTTAACCCCTGCCTGTTACACATCAGCTTGTTTTGATAAACATCAGTGAGGGGGCACTTTACTGCTCATGTATGACCTCACTTCCTGTGTATTCACACATTTAAATTTACATGAGTCAGACTTCAGCGAACAAGGGACAATTGTGGCGACGCGCTGCAAAGGATTGTAAAAAAACGCATCTTGTTTTGTGCAGATGCATCAGATATTAGATTTTGAAATTAAGTAATATAAGTAAGCATAAAATAAATGGGGCTTGAATGGCATGTCATTTATTTATTTCAATTCTGGGATTTTTTACCATCTAAATTGAGACGTGTCATCTCAGTAACAAAGCAATTGAAGCTGACGGAAACTAACTTCACTTATTTTATTGTATTTTTTTTTAATGTTTTTTGTAGGAATCACTATTTAAGGCATCTATTGATATCATTAGCAACAGTAGTTTTATTTCAATGTACTTTTGAGTATGCCTCTTATACACCTGCAGTACATGAGCTGCCAAATGGCGTTCTTAATTTGCAGACTCGTTGTCTCCATCTTCAACTCTCTCCACCTATTTGGGCTTGGAACTGGCATAAAGAGTGCACTTGTGACCCCGTACATGTGAAATGGCATGCATTTGACTACAGAACCACCTAAAGGTAACACTTCACCTATCTGCGTACTGTAACTGTAATGAGTATTCACAGGGCTGTGGTAAAAACATCACATGGAACATTCAAATACTTCTCTATATGCATCTACTTCTCATTTCCACTGACACATTCTGCAATGACAGCTCAAAGGGCTGTGGATTCAACATGATTAAAGCAGCTCTAAAGAAGAAACAGGATCTTTGTGAACAGGATTTACACTGTACTAAATTGAGTCATACTGTTTTTCCTTTGCCTTTGATGTACTTTATCATTTTCTGTTTCCTGTGACATGCTTTGACAAGTATACAGCACTATAGGTGGACAGGTAGGGCTGCATTTACACAAGTCCCGACATATGGAGTTTGTTATCACAAAAAAACAATCACATGGCCTGATTAAGCTTCTGTTGCTTCATTCACGTAACTTTTCCTCCTCTCCCTCTCTCTCCCTCGCACAAGAGGGGAGAAAACAACGCAAGTGAAAGAGGTGTTTTGCTTCAACGCGATCTCCTCTGTAACCGTGTTTATTATTTCATTAGGACTTTTATTTCTCAAACTTGTTGCCTTATGCTCACTTTGAGCTCCTCGTGGGGGGTGGAGATGACTGTCCCTCTGCCAATCCTACACTCCTCTCTGCCCCACTCCAGCAGTGACTTTTGTTTCGCAAAATAAGCATGCACAACTAAAGTGACGCCCCTCCCCCAAAGAGGAATAAAAAAATAAAAATACTTCACCTCCGCGAATCCGTTCATATCGTTCACTGTAAAGATTCGTTCAAAAGAGCCGGATCGTTCAAAAGAGCCGATCGTTGGCGACCGACACATCACTATTGGCGCCCCTATGAAAGGCATATATTGCGTATGCCCTTTTTGCTCCACTGCTGCAGGTAACAGGTGACGCTTGTGCTCACTATTTGAGCCCAATCCCTGATTGGTTAACAAGGCGTAAATGAACGCACGTGTAGATTGTGATTACTTGAGTGCATGAAGCAGTGGGCGGGGCATCCCTGCTCGTGTACTGCGCTGTTCTCCCTGGCTTTGACGCGCGTTTATCCTCATCTGCTCGCATTTGCAACGCTTCATACGCGCGGACATCTTTGCTTACATTTCGACGCGCGTCGAAGCACGCCTACATAGGGTTAACATGGAGGTTGGTGGCGTGTCAGCGTTTGGTCTGTACACACCTTCAGTCATGTTGCGATGTGTCCTTAGGCAAACTGTATGAATGTAGTGTTTGAGGGAGTAGTTGGTGGTGGTCGGAGGGTCTGGCGGTGAAGCCTCGCCTCTGTCAGTCTAACCCAGGGCTGCTGTGGCTGTAGTAGTAGCTTACCACCACCATTGTAGAGTGAAAGAATAATAACAACTTTGTAGTGATTTGAGAAACTTACTAACAGACATGTAAAGTGCTATACAAGTGTAAGCCATTATTATTAGTTTTATTGTTCCTAAATCTAGTTAAACTATGGGCCTACAGGAGTGCTTTATTAGCAATGAAGTGGGAAAAGCAAAGCAAGTGTGGATCAGCAGCAGTCATTTGTGCTTTTTTTCACTCAGCATCCTCTCATATACACTCAACAAAAATATAAACGCAACACCTTTGTTTCTGCTCCCATTTTTCATGAGATGGACTTAAAGATCTAAAATTCATTCCAGATACACAATATTACCATTTCTCTCAAACATTGTTCACAAATCAGTCTAAATGTGTGATAGTGAGCACTTCTGCTTTGCTGAGATAATCCATCCCACCTCACAGGTGTGCCACATCAAGATGCTGATCTGACATCATGATTAGTGCACAGGTGTACCTTATACTGCCCACAATAAAAGGCCACCCTGAAATGTGCAGTTTTTTGCTTTATTGGGGGTCTGGGGACTCAGAACCAGTCAGTATCTGGTGTGACCACCATTTGCCTCATGCAGTGCAACACATCTTCTTCGCATAGAGTTTATCAGATTGTCAATTGTGGCCTGTGGAATGTTGGTCCACTCCTCTTCAATGGCTGTGCGAAGTTGCTGGATATTAGTGGGAACTGGTACACGCTGTTGTATTCGCCGGTCAAGCACATCCCAAACATGCTCAATGGGTGACATGTCCGGTCAGTATGCTGGCCATGCAAGAACTGGGACATTTTCAGCTTCCAAGAATTGTGTACAGATCCTTGCAACATGGGGCCGTGCATTATCTTGCTGAAACATGAGGTGATGTTCATGGATGTATGGCACAACAATGGGCCTCAGGATCTCATCACGGTATCTCTGTGCATTCAAAATGCCATCAATAAAATGCACCTGTGTTCTTCGTCCATAACAGATGCCTGCCCATACCATAACCCCACCACCACCATGGGCCACTCGATCCACAACATTGACATCAGCAAAGCGCTCACCCACACGACGCCACACACGCTGTCTGCCATCTGCCCTGAACAATGTAAACCGAGATTCATACATGTAGAGAACACCTCTCCAACGTGCCAGACGCCATCGAATGTGAGCATTTGCCCACTCAAGTCTGTTACGGCGACGAGCTGGAGTCAGGTCAAGACCCCGATGAGGACGACGAGCATGCAGTTGAGCTTCCCTGAGACGGTTTCTGACAGTTTGTGCAGAAATTGTTTGGTTATGCAAACCAATTGTTTCAGCAGCTGTCTGAGTGGCTGGTCTCAGACGATCTTGGAGGTGAACCTGCTGGATGTGGAGGTCCTGGGCTGGTGTGGTTACACGTGGTCTGCGGTTGTGAGGCCGGTTGGATGTACTGCCATATTCTCTGAAACGCCTTTGGAGACGGCTTATGGTGGAGAAATGAACATTCAATGCACGAGCAACAGATCTGGTTGACATTCCTGCGGTCAGCATGCCAAGTGCACGCTCCCTCAATGCTTGTGGCATCTGTGGCATTTTGCTGTGAGACAAAACTGCACATTTCAGGGTGGCCTTTTATTGTGGGCAGTATAAGGTACACCTGTGCACTAATCATGATGTCAGATCAGCATCTTGATGTGGCACACCTGTGAGGTGGGATGGATTATCTCAGCAAAGCAGAAGTGCTCACTATCACACATTTAGACTGATTTGTGAACAATGTTTGAGAGAAATGGTAATATTGTGTATCTGGAATGAATTTTAGATCTTTAAGTCCATCTCATGAAAAATGCTCGTTTATATGTTTATATGTTGCGTTTATATATTTGTTGAGTTTACATACAGTATCTGATTTAGATCCCAGATTCTGTAATACACGCAATTTCAAAAGGTAAATTAGGTACAACAGGCCCACAAAAAGTTATATTTTCCAGCTTGTGTTGCCCCCTCGAAATGACCAGGGCACTCAGATGTCGTTTTTTAAAGTTTATTTTGAGCTCAAACATTTAGAGGTAAACATATAGGTCCCCTGTGAACAAACAGTAAAAAAGGTTTTAGGATTAAGTTTTAAATGACCAGTATACAGAAACAGATAAAACAAAACTTACACGTCCCACAGGTGTACAAAGGCTTAGGCCACGGCCGACTACTGCGCCACAGCTCTTACAGTACTATGAGAGAGGCTATGGGCCTGGCTTTTTAAACTAATCCGGGCAAGTCACGTGACACAGTGCTTCCGGTTCAACACATAAAAACGGCAGTGTATTACATTTGCAAAAGATGAATAAATATTGTTATATACAGTGAACCTTTACCAAACATGAATAATAAAAAGCGCTTCAGCACTTGTGCAAAAAGCAGAGTGCAAAAAAATGGGATGGCAACACCCTCCCCCACTAAAAATAAAATTTAAACCAACATTTTCTTAATACAACCGGGGACTAAATTAATAATATCAGTTACTTAAAAGTCCTTTGGCATGGCGGTACACACAGGCGGTCCATTTGCGTAGCTGGGTGGATAGTCCTTAGAAGCATTCCCTTTATCCATAATAAACAACATTTAACGGGACTAAACCAATAATTAAAAGTACATGAACTACTATTGCACATAAGCTAGATACTCTAAGGTGCTACGTGTAAAGTGCTTTAACCGTTACCCAACAGGTACGTAAAGTGCATGTTACTACTGCATTATGACTGGTCAAAAGGATATAGGTTGGCAGCGGTGTTGAAGAAACCGTCTCGGACCCTCGCTGGTTTGGACACATCGACAGGACAAGTCTGCACATCTCGGACCGTGGGCTCACCAAGCTCGTCGTAGGTGTAGACGCGCCTGGGCTGTCTGGCTCTGACAGGTCTTGCAGGGTGGGGCTCAGAAGCTTCCTCCGAGGAGTCAGACGATGCTTCTTGCTCGGATGAATCCGCTTCATGTACTGGCTCAGGATCACCACTTCAGCTCTCTCTTCAGGCTGTCTTGAAGGCTCTCGGTTGAAACTCTCTGGCAGTTGGGTTGGGGTGGCATGACAAGATGGTAGTCTTCATCACTAGAGCTCTCTGTATCTGCAGGCTGGATGTTGTTCTTAGCACTTGTCCCTCTTTCTGGCAACATTCTGGCTCTTAAGGTGCGTTCAGAACGAACGTGCGTCCACGCTCCGTCAGCCTCTAGTTGGACGCCACACATTGCCGCTTCACACTCGCAAGAAACACCTGTTTGCAGGCGTCATACAACTCAGGCCGAGCGCAAACCGCAAACCCCCCCCCCCCCCCCCCCCCCCCCACACACACACACACACACACCACACACACACACACACACACACACACACACACACACACACACACACACACACACACACACACACACACACACACACACACACACACACACACAACACCACACACACACACACACACACCACACACACACACAGTACCACACACAACACACACACACACACACACACACACACACACACACACACACACACGTTGTTTTTTTAAAGAAAATAAATACCGCTCTGAATTGGACTTTATTTTAACGAAAATGTTCAATCCTCCACTCCTCTCTGCCCACTCCAGCATGACTTTTGTTTCGCAAAAATAAGCATGCACAACTAAAGTGACACCTCCAAAGAGGATAATAAAAAACTTCACCACAGCGAACCGTTATCATTCAATATCTCCTGTAAGACTCGTTCACAGAGCCGGATCGTTCACAGACCGACACACATAGACTGTTAAAGGGACACATCATATTGGCGGCCCTATGAAAGGCATATATTGCCGTATGCCCTTTTTGGCCACTGTTCTGCAGGTAAAGGTGACCTTGTGCTCACTATTTTGAGCCCAGCCTGATTGGTTAACAGGGTGTGATGAACGCACGTGTAGATTGTGATTACTTGAGTGCATGAAGCAGTGGGCGCGGCATCGCTGCTCTGTACTGCGCTGTTCTCACTGGCTTTGACGCGCGTTAATCCTCATCTGCTCGCATTTGGAACGCTTCATACACACGGACATCTTTGCTTACATTTCGACGCGCGTCGAAGCACGTCTACATAGGGTTAACATGGAACTTGGTGGCGTGTCAACGTTTGGTCTGTACGCACCATTAGGGTTGGGGACGACAGGAGCAGGTTCAACCAGGTAAGGACAAGGTAAGAGTAAGTTTCTGTGCAGCACACGTCTTCTTCCCGCAGCATTCAGAGGCTCAACCACATAGACGGGGCTTCCAAGGCCTTTGCTCTCCCTCACCACATGGACAGTGTTCTCCCAGTGACTGCGGAGCTTCGCCGGGCCACCTCGAGGCGTGAGGTTTCTTACCAACACATGGTCACCTGGCTTCAGCGTGGAGCTCCAGGCGCGCTGATTGTAATAGTCTTGCCCTTTTTTTGCAGATTTCCTCATGTTTTTTTCAGGGCAATGGCATATGCTTCCTGCATTGCCTCTCTCCACTTCTCCGCATAGCCAGTCGGGGTCTGTTTCTCCGCGTCACCAACAAGCTTCTTTGGAAACAGGAGGTCGACCGGGAGGGTTGGTTCACGTCCAAAGAGCAAGAAGGAAGGAGTGTAACCTGTTGCCTCGTGGATGGTGGAGTTGTAGGCATGAACTACTTTGTTGAGGTGCTACTTCCATCTGGCCTTTTGTGTCTCCTCCAACGTCCGCAGCATACTCAACAGAGTCCTGTTAAAACGTTCGGCAGGGTTAGCTTGGGGGTGGTAAGGTGTAGTGTGAGAGTGATGAATACCACCATATTCCTGGAGCTTCCGAAACAGCTGGTTCTCAAACTCTCTTCCTTGGTCATGGTGGATCCTGGATGGAAAACCAAAGCATGGGATAAAGTCATCAAACAGCTTTTTAGCAGCCGTCTTCCCAGCCTTGTCTTTGGTTGCGTAGGCTTGAGCATATTTAGTGAAATGGTCCACTAACACCAGGATGTACTCTTCACCTCCACTGCATTTCTCCAGATGTAAAAAGTCTATTGAGATCATTTCAAAAGGTGCAGAGGTTTCAATGCTTTGGAGTGGTGTTCTTGTGACTCGGTTGGGCCTTTTGTTTTTGATGCAGCTGCAGACACGTGTGACATAGTGCTCCATCTCCTGTCTCATTTTTGGCCAAAAGAAGCGCTCTCGGGCCAGGGCAACCATCCGGTCAGCGCCTAAGTGTCCCATCTCCTCATGGAGGTACTTGTACACCAGGGGCTTCATGGGCTCTGGCACCACCAGTTGCAGCCGGTTGTTGGTCTTCCGCCACAGAACTCCATCTTCATCCAGCAGCAATTTTGGCCATTCCCTCAGGAGAACTCGGACTTGTTCACTCTCTGCTGCTTTGTCTCTGTACTTCAGGTAAGTGTTTTCCCTTTTCAGGTTGGAGACCCTCTGAATGGCTGGATCTGCATTCTGCTGGACCTGGACGTCTTGGATGGAGAAGGGCTGAAGGGGTGGTACAGCACTGCCATCTGATAGGACATCCACATTGCAGGTGACCGCAGAAATCCAGTTTAGCTCACCTGTTTGGCTGCTTTTGATTGCTTTACAGATGCTGTCCATGACCTCCGGCTCACACTCTTCCGTGCACTCCTGCATGATGGTTTCGATGGGCTTTGGTCTGCGAGAGAGAAAGTCAGCGTCTATGTTAGCTGTTCCAGGCCTGTACTTGAGTGTGAATCTATAGTCTGCCAGCTCTGCCACCCAGCGGTGACCAGTGGCGTTGAGTTTTGCCGACTTGGTGACGTAGGTGAGTGGGTTATTGTCGCTGTAGACTGTGAAGTGTGGCACGTGGAACAGGTAGTCACGAAAACGCTCTGTGATGGCCCATTTTAGTGCGAGGAATTCAAGTTTACCTGAGTGCAGCTTATAGTTCTTCTCTGCAGGCGTCAGGGTTCTGGACGCATAGCCGATCACTCTTAGGACGCCACCTTGACGCTGGTACAGCACGGCACCGAGACCTTCCTCCGAGGCGTCAACATGGAGAATGAAAGGCCGCTCGAGGTCTGGATATGCCATAACAGGTGGATTTGTGAGGTGGTTCACAAAAGTCTCTAAAATTGCTCTGTGAATTTCTGTCCACTGAACCGGAGAGGAATAGTAGCTCAGGAATCCAAGGAGCTTCCTCACCTCCCTCACTGTAGCTGGCGTCTGGTATGTGAGCGCCTTTACTGCCTCCACCTCCCTCGGGTTCATCCTGTATCCTTCTGCAGCGATAACACGACCAACATACGTTACTTGTGGCTTGAAAAACTCACATTTTTCAACTCTCAGTTTCATGCCACAGGCTCTCTGTCTCTGCAGGACTTGTCTGACGTTGTCCACATGTTCGTCGAATGTGCGGCTGAAAACAAGGACGTCATCCAGGGCACACAGACTTCATCCCTCAGATCTCCAAGACATCCCTCCATGTGGCGTTGAAAAGCAGCCGGGGCATTTGAGAGACCAAATGGGATCCTGGTCCACTCATAGAGTCCCCACGGTGTAATAAAGGCTGTGTAAGGTCTACTCTTCTCGCTCATGAAGCCTTGATGGTAGGCTTTGCCCTGGTCCAGAACAATGAACCAGGAATTTCCACCCAAGTTTTCCAGGATTTCTTGGATTCTGGGGATGGGATGACGGTCTGGCAGGGTCTTCTCATTCAGCAGCCTGTAATCGATGCATAAACGGAGAGTGCCGTCCTTTTTCCTGACGAACCCTGTGCTGTTGCTCTGCTAGGAGGTGACTCAGATCCACTGGCGGGACCCAGGGCTCTCCCTCTGGTGCTTGACTGGGCTGCTCCAGTGATGATGTGGCACTGCCCTCTGGTGGTTGACACTCTGTAGACTTGGGCTCTAGTGGATAAACAGCATCAACACTATGTAACCAGCCAAGCGTCGTGCGGCCACATAGTGTAATGTCACAACTTGTTGCATTTTCAACAGTTTTACACACCTTAATTCTTGTGTTTGCTTGAACTTGAATGAGCTGTTCTCTTACTTTGAGTCCTGTGGGCCACGGTGTCTCCGGGTTAGGCTCCAACACGACGTGAGTGCCACATAGCAAACCTTGCTGTAGATAGTTGCATTGCACTTGGATAGTGTTCCTCTTTGGGACAGTAATTGGCATTCTTCCCAGACGAGCAATGTGGGGGTTGTTTTCAGGTGGCTGCTTCTGTAAAACAGTTAGAACAGCCCTAGCAGTTTTCTGACCAACATCAAGTGCTGAACAGAATTACCTTACCATGTGACCAGAAGGAAAACGACTTCCAGAACCCTCATTTGTCAAAGCCAGCTCTTCAATTACATTAAATCCAATAATAGGACGTTCAAGATCTGTAGAGGCGACTAGAATAGGGACAACTACCGGTTGATCACTCATCCCAGCTACAGCATCTTGTGACAGTGCAAACTTCACTTCAATCCAGCCCTGGTATGGGATCTTTGTCCCATTTGCTGCGGACAGATCCAACCCTCCTTCCTCCAGTAACTCTTCCACAGACCTCACAGTAACATCAGGTAAGTGTCTCTGCTTCCACTCAGCTCCAATGATGGATACTTGAGAGCCGGTGTCCCACAGCACTTTGGTGTCAACATTGTTCATTATGGCTCGAACAAGGCACCTCCTCCCCACTAGCTTAGCTGTTTGATGTTGTTTACCAGTGAGGGGTGCTGTAATGCAGAATAGGTCTGTGTTCTTACCCAGATGTACGCTGGTTTCGATCTTGTTCGTGGAGGCTGTAGTGTTCCTGGGTGCTCTGCGGCAACCAACAGCCCAGTGGTCTGTGCTCCCACACTTGTAACAGTGATCGCATTTCCCTCCTGGATTGGTCCGCTGGCACTGGTGACACTGCCGGGTGGGGCGTGTCCTTGGTGGTGGTCTGTTGTAGCTGTGGCTGGCTTGTCCCCATGGTGGTGGTTGTCCGGGTAGCTGGTGCAGACTTGACAGCTGAGTGGTGAGATTCTGAATGGCTTCACAGATGGCTTTATTCCCTTGGTCTACTTTTTCAATCAATGTGTCACGTTTTTCAAACTTTTCTTTTTGCTTACTTTCCTTTTTGGTAGACTTACTGTCATAACTGCAGCCCTCCGAATCAGTGAGATGTGAATCATGACTCACCGCTGACACCCTGGCTCTGGATTTGCTTGACAACTTGCTCTTCCTCTCCATTTCCAGGTTGTAGGCAGCAGTCATTTTCTCCAGCAGGACTTCATCAGTTACTCCTGGATTTTGCAAATATGGCTTTAAGTCAGTACGGACGGTGTCATCTTGGAGTCCGGTGAGTATGGTTTGCAAAAACTGATTTTGGATGAGTTCTGGGCTGTACTTTAATCCAGTGGCTGCCCTCTCTGAAGCAAAGTGTATTTGTTGCCTCAAGTCCATAGCTCGAAGATCTCTCTGTGATCTTGTGCAGCACGAGTGAGAAAGTGGTACAGCTCAGTAGCATCTTTTTCAACAAAATGGGTCCGTAATATTTGTTTTAAAGCTTGCAATGACAAATCATCTCTACCTTCCAGATAACTTCTCAGTTTTGTTCCTGGAATAATAGCTTGAAGGACTGCGTCAATAATTTCACATTCATCATATCCTTTCTTTGATGCTTTTGTAATTTGTCTTTCTAAACTTGCATATCCCAGCTTATCCTTTTGATTATGTTCACCAATTTGTCCATTAATTTTCAAGTCTTTTCTGTACATTGGGTGAACAACAGTTTGAGTTCTTTCGGACACATTTGTAGCAATAGACATAGTGGCAGAAGTGCGTGGTCTTACCACAGGTTCAGTGTTGCTGTGTGCAGTACCAGCTGTGTCCGCCAGAGGGTGGCGTGGCGACGTGGGACCAGACTCGGACAGTTCATCAATTCTGTCATTCACTTTCAATAATAATGACATTCCTCCATCTTCAAGCGACGTGACATCCTCACACTCCAAATACTGCAGAATAAGCCTTCTCAATTTGCGAGGTGAATTTTTATCTTCATCAACAATAGTGATTTTGAGTGTAGTGCATATTTCAAGAAATTCATAAACAGGTAAGGCAATAAGCTTTCCCTCGATTTCCTCTATCGTATTTTCCCATTCAGACACTTGTTCATTAAAGTCTGGCATGATTGGAAAGTCCTTTTACCTTGGCTTTGATCGTAACTTGTGGTGGGTTGTGTCGTCTTCCTTGATCTAGCTTCCGTTAGCATTAGCTCCGTGATAGCTTCGTGTTGGCGTCTCTCGTAGCGTAATCCACTCACGATTCAAATCCACTCACGATTCCCGTTGGCAGCAATCCACGGCAGCGATCCAGATGATCCACAAACTTAATCCAAACCGGGCAGAAACACCAAGATTGTGTTGCCCCCTCGAAATGACCAGGGCACTCAGATGTCGTTTTTTAAAGTTTATTTTGAGCTCAAACATTTAGAGGTAAACATAGGTCCCCTGTGAACAAACAGTAAAAAAGGTTTTAGGATTAAGTTTTAAATGACCAGTATACAGAAACAGATAAAACAAAACTTACACGTCCCACAGGTGTACAAAGGCTTAGGCCACGGCCGACTACTGCGCCACAGCTCTTACTATGAGAGAGGCTATGGGCCTGGCTTTTTAAACTAATCCGGGCAAAAAGAAGTATACTTTAAGTACATAATGTTAAGTATACTTACGTATACTTAAGTATATTTTCCCAAGTGTACTTATAGTTTACTTACAAGTATACTCCTTGGGACTAAATTGGCCCACTTGTAGTATAAGTATGTACTTATAAGTATACTTTTAAGTAGTCTAAGTTTACTTTTAGTCTACTTCTAGTACACTTTATAGTATACTTTAAAGTAACCTTCTGTTATACTATTAGTTTACTAGCAGTATACTTCAAAGTGTGCTTTAAGTAGTCTTCCAAGTTTACTTCTAGTACACTTTATCTTTGAAAGTATACTTTATAGTATACTTTAAAGTAACCTTCTTTTATACTCTTAGTTTACTAGCAGTATACTTTTAGTCTCATTTTTAGTTTATAAAAATACACCAACTTGCATTAGCTATTACTTTACCAGAACTAGGTCTACACAGGCTATGATAGAGAAAAAAATATTGAATCTTACTTTATTTGCAAATGATGCATTTATTTAATACATGCAAGACAACAAATATTGCAGAAATAAATAAAACTTTTTCACTGAAGCCACATTGAAGTGTGAACAAGAGGGCTACAGACAGTCGTCAATGCAGTAAAACATTCAAATGGTGCATTTCGTATTGAGCTGTGTAACAAGACCTTAATTTGGGCTTGAACTTTCACATCAGCTCTGTCTGACACTTAAGTGTTAAGTCAATGAGGTTACAACAGAGTAGAATAATTAGACTTAAAATAAAAAGTACCATGCTTAACAATGTGTGTGTGCGTGTAGACACTTTCTGCTAACAATTAACTAAATACAGTAAAGCATAAGCATTGAGTAAACTCAAGTTATTTTCTTTAATTGTTTTTTAAATATCCTCAATACCCCACCAAAGTCACATAGAGCTAATCTACATATCGATGTCCTATCATTTTTGTTAAATAAAAGTCGCTCACCAAGGAATTCAGGTTGAGACCCCTGCTGTCGATCCTACCCACAGGCAGGGTAGCAGTCTAACAGGTGATGTTAGCCTTGCAGAGAAGTACTCACTCTTCCAAAGTTTTTTCCTTCAGGACTTTTCCAGCATTGCCCAAAAGTAACTGTCCATTCGTCCAGGAAAGTTGATTTGTTCACCTTCTGTTGTGGATGTTTTGTGTTCATCTTGGTAAATCTTCATATTGTAAACTGTAAAGATGATCTGCGGTCACGTCTGCTTGATGTCCATTTTTCCTTTCTTCTGCTGCAAAACAACAAAAAACATTTAATGTGCATGACTGTCTATGTTAATCCCATAGGGAGCTGCTGCTCCAGTGAATTTATTAAATCAGTCAATCTCAAAGTTGCGTTGTGGCCCCTCCTGTGAATGCAGACTAATTAGAAATATTGACACCCTAAAAGAGTATGAAATAACAAAGGCTAAATACTAATTTAAAATAGTACGTTTTCAATAAATATGTGAATTTCCTTTCAAAGTGATCTGTATTCAATACACTTGTGTTAGAAGAGCTTTGGGAGGCCCTTGTAAGACATGAGGTCTTACACAAAACACAATTATCACCAAAGGTCCCAATTACAGATACACCATCAGCGGCGGTGCCTGTGCAGATGTCTGTAGTATTTTTACACAACACAAAACATAATATAGTCCATCCAAATAACGCACTTAATACAGTAAAACCAAGACAATAATCAAGTATAAAATACTAAAATCCAATGATAGGATAAGTTAACCCAATAAACTAAACTAGGAGTTGAAAGCCATAGAATTAGAGTATTTTGACTGTAGTAATTCATGAAGTGTTTTAATGTGTAAGGAGAACTCTCATATTTTATCTGTGAAAAGCTGCAACCAATGTTAATCACTTACGTCTAAATGAGACTGATTTCAGATTACACCAAAACTCAGCCAGAACTTTACCAGTCCACCTTTCACTAGACATAGCCAAAGACCCACAAGAGGCTACTCTAATAAAAACTCACTTTTAAATGTGTGCGCTTGAGCTCGTCGTCACGTGGCATCAGGTGAAATCTTTGTCCTGTCTCCAGTTGTGCACCACCTGCAACACATCAGAAAAAAAGGCATAAAAAGCTCAGGTCATATATTTTTGTTTGCACACAGATATTTTAGCAAAATACTTTCTACCAAAAAACAACAAATAATGCATGTAACGCATCTGTAAACTAAACACTATTTACGTTTTGTAGGGACTCCACTTGGCTGAGGGAGAGAGCGGGCCTGGGGTAGAGTTGTGGACCAAATGGGGCTGGATGCAGAAGCCAGGATCTTTTTGAGTTCAGAGGGGCATGCATAAGGCTGGTTGCAGAACAGAGAAATCAGACCTGAAAATGAAGATGGAAAAAAGAAAATTATCTATAGTAAATCCAAAACATAGTCACAAAAAATACTACACAAAGTGGTAACGTTTACTCAGTATAAGGAATGATAGAATTAACTTACATTCCTGGGTGCACAGATGATGCATGTGGTCTCTTTATTCCCTCATCTTCTTGTTTCCATGCAAACAATCAAGCAAAGTACAGGTATGTTTAATGAGGGGAAGTACAAAGCTGAAACACTACTATTATCAAAATAACATTGTTGTGTTGGATATTATTATTATTATTATTAGTGCTTAAAATGTTAAGGCTCTTTCTAATCCAAAAACTAACTCTTAACATTATTTCACCCATATCCCCACAAACAAATTGAATGTCCGATTCTGGTGCTCACAAAGCTAACAACGTTGCTAACAGCTGACGTTTGCCTCGACGCGATCGCGCAGCGAAAATAAGTGGTCCGGAGTGTGAAATAAATATCACCATGAAAGTCAGGAGGTTCTACGCTTTCCAACGCCATATGGCATGTCCATATTTGAGCACATTTAGTCGGAAAACCGATACTTTTCTAGCAAGCGTAGTTGTTGGTAACAGTGTGAGCTACTTTGGCTAATTACACAATCACACATAATCAAGGCAAGAAAGCGCTAACTAAGAAACTCATAGAGAGAAAATTGATCTTACCTTCGATATAGCTGCGGATACTATTTTCCAGAAACATTACGAGTATGTTGAGCTGCTGCTGCCTGTCGGTTGGAATCAGAGCAACTGTTGATGACCCGCCTTCTGATCGAATCAACCAATCAGAACTCACCATTTCTCAGCGACAAGGCTATTAGCCAATTACAGTGCTGAGAGTGAATTTGAAAAATCGGCGCTCACCTGACTTTGTCCAATGACTTTGCAGCTCTTCCTAGTTCAAGCCGTGAACCATTGTATGAAAAGAAATACAGATAAAGAAGATAACTGTATCCATTAGTTATTATTTATAAGTTAATCCTTTCTGCACACAAGTTCATACTTAATTTCTTCAGATCCTTTTGAGATGTTTAATTTATTCAAAATGTATTTATTTTTATTTTGTATTTATTTTCATAAATAAAAACAAAGTATATATGTATACTATTAATATAATTATTAGTATACTTAAACTTTACTTGGTGAAATATACTTCTGATAAGTACATTACAAGTAAACTGGAAGTATACTATCTTCAATTTTAGTATACATCAAGTATACTTGAATGTACTTCTTTTTGGTAAGGTACGTGACACAGTGCTTCCGGTTCAACACATAAAAACGGCAGTGTATTACATTTGCAAAAGATGAATAAATATTGTTATATACAGTGAACCTTTACCAAACATGAATAATAAAAAGCGCTTCAGCACTTGTGCAAAAAGCAGAGTGCAAAAAAATGGGATGGCAACACTTGCACTTGCTATTTAGCACTTGTCTTGATAAACGCAAGTAAGTACAACTAGGTTTTTCAGAGATACAGGCACTACTGGTAGCAGGGGTTGTATTAGTAACAGTAACAATGCTTTTTTCTAATAGTAATATTGCACTGGATTTAGATAGCACTTTTTGGACTCTCAAAGGCATTTGACTTTGCATTATTCATTCACTTCCCAGCCCTGGTGCTGGTAAGCCATACCTGCCCTGGAACTGACTGACAGAAATGTGCCTGTAATTAGTGCATAAATAAACAAATAAATAAAAGGCATACAAGTGAGCAATAAAATGTTTATCGACGAGTTTATTTTAACAACAATAACAAAATATACATGACTGTAAATTACAGTAACTAATAGCCTATAATATGTACAATATTAACAGTATGAGCGCATTTAAAAACATGGGCCTTTTTTTAATTGATTACAATATAGATTTGTTTATTGGTTTATTTGGTAGGGACAGTGCAAGTTAATGAACAAGCCACACCGGATTGTAGCCTTGGGCTAATTTCCATCCGTCGTCCCCCATGCGCACTCTCAAACACACTCTCATTCATCCTGGCCTATTGTACATGTTTTTAGTGGTAGGGGAAACCGGAGTACCCGGAGGAAACCTACGCAGACACGGGGAGAACATGCAAACTGCGTAAGAAGTGTTACAGACACAGAGTCAACGCTTCAATCCGTCATTTCAAACCTGTGGCATTAGTTCTGCCATAGCGGTGAGTGGTCCCGTGTGCCGTCTTATCCAGTCTTTTAAATGATGGTGGTTTTTGTAGTTCAGCGTCTAATGGTGCCCCGCATGTCTTCATACACATCATTAACAGCAGTCGTTCTTGATTTATTTTCAACACGCTGATACTTCACCTAGGTAAATCAAATGGTCATTGTCATTAACACAAACATGGCTGCAACAACAGTGCTTGGAACATAAAGAAACCTGCATAGTTGAGCTCCCCCTGAAATTCTGTTCATGTTTTTGAGTCACCACCTGCAAAGTTTACCTTTCGCATCACCCACAGGAGCAAAGGTATGAATAGGATGGTGAGCAGCACAGCAGTTGAGATGACCACAGCTATCACCACCAGGTTTTGGTTTGACGCCGGGGTCGCACGGTTGAGCTGCAGCTGTATACTTGTCAACCTCAGCAATAGAATCTAAGAGATAACACTTGAAGTTAGTTCAAAACAAGTCAATTGTTAGAAATCTCGTTGCTTTAGCCTCACCTGTTACAATCAGCAGCACAGATCCTTCTCCATCAAAAGGCTCTCCACTCTTTGTGCCCATACACCAGTACACCCCAGTGTCATTTTTGGTCAGGTTCTTTAAGATAATATCAAAATTCGGGAAACCATTTTCATGCATCTGGAATCTAGTTTCATCAGCGTAGGTGATTTTGGATGGGAAAATATCCTGGTCTCTCTTCAGCCCTTTCTTCAATGAAATCGAGTCAGCTTCATCTTTAAATTTGTATTTACATTGGATAGTGATGGACTTCCCTGTATTCGTCCACATCACTTAAAAAAAAAAGAATAAATAAGAGTAAAAACAATACATTTACAATTTACAATTTGAGATTATGCCGTGTAGTCTCACCATTGCTGCACAAAGTCGTGGAGACACAGATGTAGAAGACTGTGAGAAGTCTGAGACACGCTGCAGATGTAATGGTGTGAATATAGACGGTTAAAATCCTGGTAATGGGTTTTGTGCGCCACGGTGTGGCATGGCGTGGGAGTGCCCCCGAGTAAGTGTTACTCGGGGCTGTGTACACATTGTCCCACCTTTTTGTTGTATATGTTTTGTGTACCTGGTTGAGTGTGCGTTAGTTGTCTTGCGTATTTTATTTTGTCGGTCCAACGATGAGAACATCCGGTCTGGGAGTATATAGGGATGGCTCCTCCCCACCTCCTTCTCTGATTTCTGTGTCTTGAGATGAGGTGAGCGTGTTTAGGAATCGTTAGCCATCCTATTATTAAACTGTCCATCATAAGTTTTTAACTTGTCTTTTATGTTGTTTATATTGTTTTATCATTAGTCATGTCTGTATTTTGTACTTACGTGTATTTTGTTTTGTTTTATTCCAAAGACCACGTTGGGTCGACTCCCTTGCTAATGGGCTAACGCCATTCATTTGGTTTTCTGTCGCCAGGTACGTTTTATATTGTTTTCTCTGATTTCTGTGTCTTGAGATGAGACCACGTTGGGTCGACTCCCTTGCTAATGGGCTAACGCCATTCATTTGGTTTTCTGTCGCCAGAATAAATGGGCTTCCGGGCGTTGCCCTACCCCAACTTCAGCAAGGTCTCTCTTTATGAGTCAGAGCACATAAACACAACGCAGGGTCGATACAACACAGGTCACACTGGTGCCGTGACCCGGATGTTGCATCATATCATTCATCTGGCTCATACCCCCACAGTTTCATCACCATATACATGTCCCGTGCTGCACTTAGGCAGACCAAACCCCACATTGTTCATATTACGAGGCACAGCTCTGCCCCGAGCAACACTACCATCCACACCACTCAAAGGAAACGGGAGAGGAGACACCAAGGCTCCGCGCCCCCTGCCGGTCACGACAGGTGTGTGCAGCTCCTCCGAGTCCATCTCCGCGGCGTGAAGAAGACGTAGATGTGGACGATGCAGTTTCCCGCCCCGGTGGTCCGAGCACGAACAGCCCCGTGTGTGGCGATGGCGGCTCCCAGCGGCGAGGCGGCGGTGGCACAGGAGAACCGTCCTGTAGCCCAATCTCGAGAACCCGTGGACCCAGCAACGTCTGGTCCGGTTCGAACGGAGTCACGGAGACGGGGCTGTTGGTCAGTCCTTGGGGCATCCTGTTATACTCATGTAGCCCAAACGGGGAGGAGAGAGGGAAGCGGAAAGTTGCGGACAAATGGGTTTCGACGGTGTTTGACGTTATTTCTGTGAGGCCGGGCGTAAATGTCTACTCCATCAAAGACCCTGACACTCAGAAAGTCAAAACGGTACATAGAAATCTTCTACTCCCTGTCAGTTTCCTTTCGTCGAATGTAGAGAGCCCATGTGCGTCTAATTGCTCCTCATTAGCGAACGACGAACCAGAAATTCCTGTTGAGACACAGGACAGTGAGACTAGGACGATTAATTGGCTTTTGAACACTGAAAATGGTTCTTACCAGAGTGTAGAAGCGAGTCTAGTCGACGAAGAGACCGTGTCCGATCCGTTTGCTGAGTCTGATGTGGATTCTGTGGCGTTGAGTCCGTGTGATGGCGCTTCTGTCCGTGCTGAGTCTGAGGGCGCGCTCTCTCAATTGCCAATTAGCGTGGGCGACCACACCCCACCTGAGGATCCATCAGAGCTAGTCTCCGCAGACGTAGTGACGTGTGACGCAGTAGCTGACGCGCAACTGTTACCTGTGCGTACCAGAACAGGCAGATTGGTTAACCCCCCGCTCGGTTGATTTGTGAAATGAATGAACAAAATGTAGAGTTAGGGGGACCCTCAATGCCTGTGAGATTTGTTATCTCTTTTGTAAATAGTATGTTCACGCAAGGGAAGGCTTACCAGCTCCCATTGGTTTTGTGTTAGGGGGATTTTGTGACTCCCATTGAGAGAAAGAGGTGTAAAATTTTTTTTCCTTCATGAGTATCACCGCAGTACGAGGGGTGTAAACGGCACTCTTCATACCCGCGTAGAGTAGGGCTCTACTCTGTGCGATCCTTTGGGATGGGTTATTCCGGTTTTGGGGTTACTCTTGTGCATTTTTTTTTTCTCCTCTTTTTGTCTTTTTGTTATGCATCCCCCATTACCCAGAATTTTGGGGGGGTGTATGTAATGGTGTGAATATAGACGGTTAAAATCCTGGTAATGGGTTTTGTGCGCCACGGTGTGGCATGGCGTGGGAGTGCCCCCGAGTAAGTGTTACTCGGGGCTGTGTACACATTGTCCCACCTTTTTGTTGTATATGTTTTGTGTACCTGGTTGAGTGTGCGTTAGTTGTCTTGCGTATTTTATTTTGTCGGTCCAACGATGAGAACATCCGGTCTGGGAGTATATAGGGATGGCTCCTCCCCCACCTCCTTCTCTGATTTCTGTGTCTTGAGATGAGGTGAGCGTGTTTAGGAATCGTTAGCCATCCTATTATTAAACTGTCCATCATAAGTTTTTAACTTGTCTTTTATGTTGTTTATATTGTTTTATCATTAGTCATGTCTGTATTTTGTACTTACGTGTATTTTGTTTTGTTTTATTCCAAAGACCACGTTGGGTCGACTCCCTTGCTAATGGGCTAACGCCATTCATTTGGTTTTCTGTCGCCAGGTACGTTTTATATTGTTTTCTCTGATTTCTGTGTCTTGAGATGAGACCACGTTGGGTCGACTCCCTTGCTAATGGGCTAACGCCATTCATTTGGTTTTCTGTCGCCAGAATAAATGGGCTTCCGGGCGTTGCCCTACCCCAACTTCAGCAAGGTCTCTCTTTATGAGTCAGAGCACATAAACACAACGCAGGGTCGATACAACACAGGTCACACAGACATGTTGCCTTCACTGTCAACTTGAGTTTTGAGATTGCAGCAGAAGTCTCGCTGTTAACCCCACACCATGTTATCTACCACGTGACACAAGTGAAACATGAAGGTGCTCGAAGAAGAAAGAGTTCTAAGTTTTGATCCTCACAATTTTAAAGATGTTTTTAATTGCTTTCATTAATATGGTTGAACTATTATAACATTTTCAGTAAAGAGTGAAATGTCCCCCATTGTTACAGCAATGTTGTACAGTGTTCACCCTGCTCTCACAATATTTTATTTAAGCCTCCAAAAGCCATCTTAATTTCTTAATTTGAGAATGGTGTTAGCCCAATATAAAAACAATTTCTAGTTATTTTGACTTGTCAAAAACAAAAAATTGTTTGTCTTGTGGCATACTTTTAAGAAAGGAAGTGGTTATATAGAAACTGTCAGTCCTAGCGAAAATTCTGATGATAATGGTGTTTCCCCTTTCACAATTAAAGATGAAATAAATGTTTGAAATAAAATGTAAATGTTTATTTTATCCCACTCAGTATTAGTTTTGATACATGTTGTTACTGCGAAACTCCAATGTATATTGAACAGATTTTCTTGGAAGTAAACATACATGGAACTTACAATTACTGTGACTGCAAGGCCATGAAGGCAAAAGAAACATGAGAGAAAAGAAAAACCAAGGCACTCTTTATGCATTTAACACAAGATGAGCTGAGCATTTTTCAGATTTTTTTACTGTTTAACTTTTCTTATCTTGTTTTATATATTGTTGTGTTTATTCTGGTTTTGTTTAATGAAAGCCAGTATTTATTGTACTGTACTATCTCTGAAGATGTGTGCCAATTCAACAAGAAGTCTGAGGGCCACCAAAAATTGGTCCGAGGCCGGTACCCCTGCTTTAGGCCCTCAAGTTGCAATTATGACAAACAAATAGTGAATTAGTTTTACTGTTTAGCCTCTGCCACGCGGCACTTTTGTGGAGCTGCAGAAATTTGACCCACATGAAAGTAGGTGAAAAGTTTACTCATCACACCAATGGCCGCTGACTGCTCTGCTTTGTGACTACGACACTGGGGGCCGCCATTGCTCCGCTATTGCTGTAGTACTGTACCTCCATATGGCCGCTATTCCCCATTGGAATGCATTGGACTTTAGACACGTTAAAAACAGCTTTAATGCCCGGTGCCTAATGTTTTAGAAGTGGCTAGAGCTAGATATTCCTCCTGTGATTACGCTGGGTTAAAAACAATCTGGGGCACCGGGCTGGTTATAGGGCACTTTTGAATCCCCGTAATGCTTTGCGGCAAAAGCAGGTTCCGGTTCTGGCGCGTCAATGAAAAGCAGCGTAAACAAAGCTAGAGAGGACGGTATTTCCATAAAACTACAACGTTTTTGTGCATGTAAGAAAAATAAAAGTAGTCCGTGCGGTTAATAAATGTTGTGACAATCATACCGGATGGAAACTAGTCCAAGATTGTGTATCTATTGATGAATATTAACTGATGTAAACATTGCAAACATGCAACAACAATTTGCGAGTCATCGTTTTTATTTTCAGGTTACATCCTATACGCTAAATGATGGCAAAGAAACTAATAGGCAAAAAAAATCTAAAATATTTGTAAAAATAATAATCATAATAATATAAAGACATTCAAACAAATGTACTCTTACATGGATTTTGTTACTAGACTCCATTGTTTTCAATCATTATTGTAATTAAAAGCCTTTTTTCACGTTACAACACTTTAATGAGATTGTTTTGTTGTTGCTTACAATGGGTATTTGGAAATTAGTTAAATAGGCACAATATATAACAATCTGTTCCACATTATCCTTCTGCTTATCGTGATCCTTCTGTCTATAATGTGAACAACAACATGAACCGCCACAATGCTTGAATTGTTTGCCTAAAAGCGTAAGAGACCCATGTTTCGCTGTCTATTTTAACACCGGAACCTGCTTAGCCGGAAGTGCGCAGACGAGGTGCGCAACGATTGTGAGCTGCCCTATGGTAGCAAAATTTTTTAGAAATCTCCTGTGCTCCATCCGAAACCGTGAAATTGGTAAGAGGTCTTACGCCAAACCGGATGTGCGTCAGCGTCCGCCATGATAAGATGCGTCCGAATTGGGCTTTCAGTTAGGAAGGAGTTAGGGAAAGTGGCCTGTATGCTAACTATCATAGCCACTTTAGCATAGGGACCTCTGATGCTAACTTACTGGCGATTAGGAGCTATGTGCCATCCCATAAGCCACTGCGCCAATCTCCCCACCCCCCTCGCCCCACCCTCGAGTGATTCATGCGCAACCACTGTTGATTGACAGGTGCACATTTAATAATAAAAATAATTTAAAAAAAATAAGATTCTGCACAAGCCAAACTTTATAAAACTGACAAAATACATGTTGTCGTCCCCACAGCTCAGTCACATGGTTTTAAAGAGCCTCCTCAGTAAATGGCCTAAATGAAGCAGTTTGTGCTTTTGCTTCATTTAGTAGAAACTCAAGCCACATGGCTAATTTGCATACTGTAGCTTTATGAAACCGCTGTTGAGATAAAATAAAGGGAAATGTGAAGGATTATTTAGATGATTCTCTTTTTTTCACCTTAAATGTCTTTATTTGCACACTATTTTGTTGTTGGACAATATACAGTAGGGGGCGGTATGCGCTTTTGTTTGGCTTGCACTCAAGAAAAACAGCTGTTGGTGATGTCACTTCCCCTTCCCCTGGGTAAGGACGGTCGAATTGGGCAAATGCTGCTGAAGCTCTAGTTCACTAACTGCATAGAGATCTAACAGTTGACCCCATGAAAGGTTAAGGATTAGTTGCTAGTGTTAGTACTTAGAGGCTACAATTTAATGGTTTCGGATGCAGCCCTACTTAACGGGGGTCTGACTCAGTGGGGGGGTCCGCCCCCTTCGCTCTGAAATGAGTTGTGATAGTGGCAGGCCGTGATATTGCACCCTACGGCTCAACAGCCTTTTTCGCCATAGACAACAATGTAAAAGGAGCAGCCTGTAAAATGGTCCACGGGGCATCTGGAGTTTCAGACTAAGGCAAATATATTTCTTTAAAATTACTATTTTTAGGACATGGACTTTTTTTCTTCGTAAAAAAATTGTAAAGCATCAAAAACAATTTTAAAAAGTATTCCAATGACGTGACGTCACCAGTGCTGTGGACGTGCGCGAGCGTGTGCGTGAAGACTCATGAACGAGCAGAGGTCTTCCCCGTTAAGCGGTCTGAGAGCCAAACAGACAACAATACGGTAATGAACGGGACTGGACTAGGATAAACGCTAACAGGCACCTAAAGTAAGTTTTTTCTTTACTCAGTACTAAAATGTATTGCGAACCTACACATGGCAAGCGTGTTTAAATGTTAAAAAGTAGGCCTATTAGCTAACATGAACAACAACAATTTAAACTAATGAAGACGTGATCGTTTTTCTGATTAGGCTGCACGGCTTTGAAAATAGCTTTTTGGTTCGATAATAAAAACATGGTAAATCATTTAAGTTACTTCAGTGGTGATGTTTATACCTTTCTTTTCAGATAACGTAGGTACAGTACCAATAAAACCTATATTGAAACAACAAAACATGATTTCTGCATCTGCCCTGGATCCAGTACAGATAAATGCTGTACTGGTACAGCATTTACTTCAAATTATACTAATGATAATGCAATATAGAACACTTTTGTAGTGCTACTTTGTATTTCAGCCAAACAATTCTAGTGGTGAGGTTATACTAGCAAATACAGTGAAGTAAAAAGTCGATTTTTATCATTTCTATTGCAATATGAAGACGGCCAGCACTTACGAAACTTCTCAGAAAAGTGGCCGAGCGAGAGTACATTAGCGCGGCGACGTACGTTCGAAGGGCCGCTGTAAGTTACGGTTGTTGTAAAAGAGCGGGGCTATCTAGCTTATTAAGCCCTGCACTGACAAACTGACCCCACAGATCATCTTAACATAGTAACTTAATCGCCTCAAATGGCCTTAAAAATTAATTTTGTATTTAAAGTACGATTATATCAAGAGATTTAACTTACAGCGTAATGGCGTCCGCTCCGCTCTGAGGCTTCGTCGGCAGCTGTGCGCGCTCCCGCTGCTTTTACCCACTTGGGCCGTACGGAGCATAGATACAGGTGACGCGTCATACGGGTACTATGGGCCGTTATGGCGGACGAAACTGGTTTCATGCGCCACTGAGCACCACTATGTAAAGAGATAGGAGCTGGGACAGCATGCCTCTTCCATCTATATAATTCAATGGTCTGACTGTTAGCATTGGAGCTGCGCGAGCTACAAGTCACACAAGGGCCGAGTCTACAGTGAAGCTCCCCCCTTATGCCCTTATTAGGAACATGCTTCGTCAGAGCTGGGGAGGAGGAGCCTGTAAATCTGCCATGATTTCCCCCTCGAACGTGGTCATTGCATTGAATTATATAGAGGTCATTGTGGTAAACGGGGAGGAGTGAGGAATGACGGTCTATTAATAATATGTCTATGGTTGGCACCAATGATCCATGATTCTAATGTCCGCTGCCATGGCAACTGTGGCGGCCATCTTTGATTGTCCCCTGCCAAACTGAAAATAATGTAATGAGAGGAGTCCTAATAACACAGGGACATTGTTTTACTGAATGTTGCATGAATATTAACAGCAAAACGCTGTACTGGGTTTTGTTTCAAACGGAATTATAGGGCTCTCCGCACATCCAGGGAATTTCCGAGATTCCCCGTCATGGATAGCGATTTGCCTGTGAATGACATTTTGTGTGACAAATTGAATTAAGTTCTCAGTAAATCCTGCCTAAACGCTGTTGTGTGGTTGGATGTTCCATTTTGACGGAACTACAGCTCTATCTTGTACTGAGTAAATTAATGATTTGAATCGACATCTGCGGATCTAAACACATTGTGTGGATTATGTTTTAAAGTTTAACGTAACTGTGCCGGAGTTTACTTTGCTTTAAACATAAAATAACTTGTTAATCAAATGTTTAATGTCATGACACGCGTTAGCTAAATTATGCTTTAGCTAAATCTAAAGCTGAATAAACTAGAAAGAGCTTCCAAAGCATTTTCTAGTCAGCATTTCGTTTAACTTCGATCTTGATTATCTCCTGAAATGCGAACATAAATGCGTGAAATTCAGCACAGTTACAATGGATTATTGACACGTACTAGCCTACCTCAGTTTGTACAAACATTCATCGAGACCAATTAAGTCCAATTTCTGTTTCTATCAGACTTTAGCCTCAATAGGCAGCTTATCATGGTAATCAAATGACATTTCATCACAATCCCACAATTATTCACCTGAAAAAATCCTGTCAAATCCAATGACAACCACCCAATGCAGCGTCTCCTATTGTTTTCAATGAAGCCGAGTGTTGTATTCACCTCAGCCTGATTTGTCACGTGACACCGCAGAGCCCTATAGTAACTTTGTCAACATTGGACTTGTCGTTACCGGTTTCAATCTTATAGGTTATAGGTCCATTTAGGTTTGAATTTATTTAGAGCCTTTTTAGCCTTGATTAAATAGGATTAAAAAAAAAACAGAGGCAGGAAGTACTCTGTTACATTTATTCAAGTATGAGTACTTTTGTACATTTGGGCAGAAATTGTACTTATCAGAGTAGTTCTATGATCCAGTAGTTATTACTTCTACTTGAGTAATATTGTAATCAAGTACCTTTACTCGAGTAAAAAAAGTTACTTGTACCGGCGTGATTAAATCTAAAAGTAACTGAAGCTTCATATGGGCTGTAGTTTGAGTCTTGCCCCTTTTCCCCCCCGAAATATCCATCTTTAAATAATTTTAAGGTATTTATGTTTGGTTTCTCATAATAATTACGCTCAAACAGTTACTCTCAGTACTCGAGTAACATTTTCTGCATATGACAGGTTTTATCGCTTTTGAAAATATGAATAATTTTGAAAGATAACGTCTGTTGTAAGTAATAATTATCATTTTATTTCAGTGAAGCAGCAAATGAATGAAATGTTGGGCAGAAAAGTTATTTTTATTTGAATTTTAATGCTACTGACAGGAAGCGACATAGATAGAGGTAAAGTCCATAGCAGTTTCCCATTGATATGGTCAATGGTCGGCACGGCTACAGGCTAAAATTGTTTGCCTCTATGTCACTTCCTGTTGGTGTCCAATAAGGTAGTGAAACATTCCAAACTTGGTCAAACTAAAGATGGCGGGGTACTTTTTTTTTCTTTTTTTTTTAGCAAACTCCTAAATATAATTGTGTTAACCGTGTGTCTAACTGTGTGTGTCTAATGGGTGATATGCACATTAACTCACGATTGATTACCATTTGTGGTCTGTTGCGTTCAAAATGTATCAAAACACTCGTATTCAAAGCATTCGCTGCAAAACATCAAAATTAACTTGCCACTCATTCAGCTTCTGTTGCTATGCCGTTGCTATGGTGTGACGTCATTCATAAATGCCAGCACTACTCTATTTTGTGGTCCACCTTTCATTATAAGCTACAACAAATGCCAAAACACTGTGGTCCAAAATAAAAATTCAGTCAAGTTTTATTAGAAATCATAAATTATATAAAACAAATCTTTGTAAAAATAATTGACAAAACACTCAAATGCACAGGTTAAAAAGGCAGATTTCCTACACACAGTAAAAGCACCATTAGTTTCACAAAGACAAATTGACAGTACGGACGGCTGCGCTCACGCGAGGGGAAAAAGTGGATTTAATAAAGATAAACCTGATTAATTTAATAGAGATGGTGAAAAAGTAACATATGGAACATTTTGTTGCTAAATAAATACTAAAATGAGGCAGAATTTGAAGCTTTCTCTGTTGACATCTCATTTCTGTGCTTAATTCAGTTGTTGTTTCCCACTGTCTTGTTGGAATTTAGTTTGGGATTTCATCTGCTTTTTGTTAAAAATGTAGGAGAGATTTTCAGGTACCGTCGACTGGACTGGGTTGAGGTTCAGAAGTTTCTACAACGGTTTTAAAGTCAAACTCCAATCTTTACTCCATCATTTCATATAGTGCCAACAAAGGTTCTTAAGGTGAGACGTTGCAGGTGAACGGGGAGGGTGTAGAGATAACAATTTGAAACACTTGCTGTGGATTACCCACATAAATATGAGGGGGAAAATGTATTGTAAGTTTCCTGTCATTTTATGTTTAGCAGTGGATATTTAGCTGGAGCCAGCTTTTAGTTTCTTTACGCTATTGTGCCGTAACTTGCTTCTAATTCGTCAACTTGTATTGTATAATTAGTTCTAGATAGTTGGCTCAGGAGGGACGGTCTGCTGTGAAAACTTGATTTTCATGACAAAAAAGAGGGTTAGAGACAGGGATATGGTGAACTTTAGGGTTAGGATTATTCATGTTACGACGAAAAGGTTAGTACTAACCGCATGTCGGCCGGTAAAGAAAATTTGACGAATTAGGAACAAGTTACAACAAAATAGCATAATTGGGGGGAAACGATGCCGGCTAAATATCCACTGCATTTGATTTCATATAAAAACAAAAATAATTGTATGAGTAAAAATGGCCAAACTTGCCTGGATATTTTCAATGACCTAACAGTTATAACGTGTAGAGCCAGGTACAAATGTATGCTTTTATTTTGTTGATGTAATAGTTGCAGTTCAAAACTCATTTCATGCAGATATTAAAACTTGGATATTAAAAATCTTGTTAAAGGGACTATACCTGTTTGTTTTTTTCTCGTAGGAACAAAACATTTTATATCCTTCATTAATATATTGTTAACCTAGACATTTGTGGGGAAAAACATCAGCTTTGGTATCAATTTCATGAACTTGCAGGGGTGTTTTCTGGCATTTCTGTGACTGTGACCCTGCAAATGTGCCGATATACTCATCCCTGTGAAGAATTGGGACGCTACAAATATGTTACAAAAGTTAGGAATGACTTTGGACACAACTAATATTTTAATTATGTGAATTCCTCTTTCATTGTTTATAATGTTAAAATCAGATATAGGGCCTTTAAGTCCAAGCCTGTTAAGTGTGGATTCTGAAGGAGATACTAAAGTGGAATGAAAACCTCATTTGGAGAAATCGGCCCAACACGTGTGTGTATATGTCCGCAGACAGAAGGGAGAGTTTGGTCTTTTTCTTACTCTTAGATTAAAACTAAGATGTTAAGGAGAAAACTAGATTTAAATGTATGTGGTTTGGGTACAAAGTTCAGTCCCAGATCGCGGTTTTGAGTCCATTACAAACCCATCTGTTCCCGTGCGAGCGCAGCCTCTCGTCTCCAACTGTTCAGAACAGTTTGGGCAGCTGCCTCAGTCGACTCAAGTCCAGGATGTTCCCCACCGACCCCTGGTTTTCCGTGACCTCCCTCCTCCTCGCCGCCGCCATGTTGTTCTCCTTGTCCTCGCTGTTCCCTGTCAGTAGCTTCATCTTGGGCTTGAGCTCTCGGATCAGCTGACTCTGCGGCAGGAGCTTGGGCTCCTCCTCCTCTTCCTCGCTCTCCTCTTCGATCAGCCCGTACTTCCTCATGTACTTGCGCGTGGCCAGAGACATGTTGCTCGGGGACAGCGCGGAGGACTCGGGCTTCGTCTCCTTCGTCGGCACGTGCCCGGACAGGGAGAGGCGCGTGAGCTGCCGGTCTGAGAGGTAGCGCAGAGCGATGGCGTTGGCCTCGAGGCTGAGGTCAGCACTGGAGTGAGGAAGGAGCGAGAGCGAGGAGTCCGCGGCGGAGAGACGGGACACCACCGCCGCAGGGTTTATACAGGCCAGTGTGCTGCAGGAGAGAAGGTCTGTTAGAACATAGAACCTTAGGAAGAGACACAGAGAGACGGGACACCACCGCCGCAGGGTTTATACAGGCCAGTGTGCTGCAGGAGAGAAGGTCTGTTAGAACATAGAACCTTAGGAAGAGACACAGAGAGAGAGGGATAAAGCCATACAGCATCACATTTCACTAAGGCTGGGAAACTGAAGAGCGAATGTGATGCTTTTTGCAGGTATTTGGAAATAATCTCAAACACATCTATACTTTGTTGTTTGGACTGTTTTTTTTCCCCAAATGGGGTTAGGAAATACACAAACAAAAAATTAAAATATCACATGTATGAGCTCTATAAACTTCAGTGCCAGCACAGTCTAAATTTATAAGTACAACTTTAAATAAAGTCATGTAGTTATTAACAGCAGAACTGACCTGGCGTTCTCCACAGCTCTGTTCTTGGCCCGGTCAGAGTCGCTCAGCTCTCGTTTGTCCAGCGTCACGCCAAGCTGCTGCAGCCTCCTCAAGGTGGCGCTGAGAACCACGTCCTCAGCACTCGGCTCCTGCGGTTTCTTTTTCTTCTTAGACCCTGTGTCCGGACCAGGGATTCGACCGGACAGAGAGGAGTGAGCTGGAGATGGACAGCGATCGAGAGTCCGCCGTCGGAGCTCCTCTTCCTGTTCGGATTCAGTCACTTCCTGTTGGGCTTCGTGTTGAGTTTCCACGTCCTCGCGTAAACGGCTGTTCAGCTGCGTCTGGAAACACAGATGCTGCAGGTGAGTAGGAGCGAAAACCTCTGGTAAACTTACCAGAGGTTTGATACCCGATACGCGGCTCATGATGACCATAACCACCATAATGGATATTAGGATATTAGATAGACTTCTGTCGCTCTGCGAGACATATCACGATACTAAGGGGTAGGCCTGCCACGATAATTTTTTTTTGAGGACGATATATCGTCTCCAAAAATATCGCGATAAACGATAATATTGAGTATAAAGCAAATACTGTAGGCAATAAAAGAAAACTGTAAGCAACTATTTTAATTGAAATGTATTGAACTTTTGGCATTCACTATTAACACCTTATACCAAACAAAGTGCCAACTAGAAGGGTCGATATATTCTAGGACACTGTATCCATCTGTGCTTCTCAACCTTTTAACATAACTTACTCTCTCACCAGGTCCTGTGTTTGAACTAGGTCTGTCATGACATTTTTTTTAAATAGCCAATATACAGTGTCCTCTTTAAAAAATATCCCAATAACAATATTGATATTTCATCTACATTAGTCTGGTTAAATATTCCCCGACAAAAACTCATTTCTATGTTGAATTAAACCTAGTTAGAATAAAATGTATATTAAATGTATGGATTCAGATAATACTGTATTACTGCAAAAATAGAGTAGCCATATGTTTTGTTTTTTCCTTTTCTTTTCAAATCTCACCTCCTGTACACACGGCTGTCGGAGTAAAGCAGCTTTTTTGGGGGGTGGGGGAACTTAGTGACTGTTTGTCAAACTGCTGCAGCGTTTCTCTGGCTTTTGAAAAGTGTGGACCAGTAATATGTTCTCAGGACTATCGCGCTTGTATTTGGATAGTGGCTAAAGCGCTCGGGTTCCTCTCGCTAACATTAGCTCTGATTAGCTTTGATACACTGACTGGGCGGTGGTTTCGTTTCGTTCTCAGTTGGACATACCTGCAGTCACATTAATGTTGTTATTCTCTCCGTGACGCGTTCTTTTGGCTGGAACTCCAAGTGTTTTCACACGAGCCCCTCTTGCTCCGCGATAAAGTTCACAGAAAGTGTCGGAATCAGCACGGCACTTTGTTTACACCCCGCCTCTTTCCAAAAGCAGCGCTGATCTATAAATGATCTGGATACATGCGGGGATACGGCTGATGTGCTTCAGTGCTGTCTTTACGCACTTGGAGACGGGTTGGATGGACGCTCCGCTCAGTCAGCGCTGTGATAGCGTTCATTCTTCTGTATTTATTTTAAGCACACGCAGCACGTGCATTTATCGAGACTAAAAATGTTATCGTCCTTCATTTTACTTATCGAGCGATAAGTCGATATAGTAATTATCGCGGCAGGCCTACTAAGGGGGCGATCCGATGTGTATTGCGATACAGTAAATAATTATGGAAAGTTATACATTTACCTTAAAATGCAGGCTGTAAATTCTGGACTACTGAGCGCACAGCAACAAAATGTATAAAGATTTATTTTACATACATAGGCTGCACTGGTCCATAAGCCGCAGCTGTCCCGTGCTTTTACAAGTGCATCTGAAGCATCAGCGCTTTTCTCTTTGTGCGGCATCACATTTTCCAAAAGAACGGCAGGCCTACAGGTCCATTTACTTTTATTAAAGTATGTTAACAACTTTGATTATATTATTCTTTAAACACGCATGTGTTCAGTGAAGCCAATGAGCTGCTAGAGACAACACATGACACAATAGTATCATGTATGACCATAAAAATCTATAAATTAGGCGCTCCGTTGTATAAGCCGCACGGTTCAAAGGGTGGGAAAAAAGTAGCAGCTTATTATAGTCCGAAAATTAGAAAACAGTCATGTTTACAAAAGTGTCCACAATGAAATGTAACAAAGTGCGGTGTAACTGTTCCTGATAGAATAAAGGGGGAAAAAAGCCCAAATACACATAAACAGAAGCCTTTTGCAAATAGTTCATTATCAACCAAAAGCCAAACTAAGCTTCTCATTTGATAAAAAAAGCATCGGCACATTGTAACTGGAAATGCAAAAAATGCAGCTTAATAATACATTAACTAGGATGATTTTGATTTGTCATCCTTTTAACTTAACACATTTCATAGAAGTACTGAAAGTATTGATACTTTGATAGAGTACTTAGTATTGTGATATATTGCAAAGCGATATTTTGCACCAACCAAAATTGATATAACCCACATAACATTAAAATATTGAAAACTCCCTCAGAAGAAAAAAACTTCCCAATATTGGAAAATTCTGTAAGAGCTAGTAAAGTGGAGATGTTGTTGCAAGAGTGGAACAAAAAACTCATTTGGAGAAACGCCCTAAAGTTTTGTAACGTGTTAAACGTTTATTAGCTGGTTTTGTAGTGGGACCTGCCGTGTAACGCTCCATTATCCTACTGTAGTGTAAACTAGAGGTTAGATTTTAGGGCAGAGCCTGAACCGACATTCGGGCCGGGCCGAGATTTTACGCATGACAGTCGGGTTTGGGTCGGGCTTCGATGTTTTTTTATTTTTATTAATGTCATTATAATCTCTAATAACAATCTATGCTATAGGCCTAGTTTATTGGATACAAAATGTGGTTATACTCAGGGAGGGGGCGGGCGCACGTGCTGTTGTGTTGTCATGTCTAAGCAGCATGGTCAGGCTTTGATACCGGCGGCGCCACAGTGAACTATTCACTCTATCTCTCAGGACAGCGTTTCATTTACAGTGGATAAATCAGCAGTTCCTGTTACTGCGTAAAAAGTAGCTTTTGTAAATGTAGCGCGTTGTGTATGAACAACGAGGAGAAGGAGAGAGAGACGGAAAAGAGTAGACGGAGACATTGAGCTGCGGCTCGGGTACGTAACCTTCCCCCACGCCGCGCACATCTCTCAGCCTGCCCAGGTATGTGCGCTACTGCTGCGTGTACATGTGCACGTGTGCCGTGCGCGTACCTCTCACACATGGTGCTGCTGCTGAAAGCACTGCGCAGATGCTCCTATCCGAGCCTTAAAATCAATCATTTACGTTTGTTACGGTTTGTTTGCTCGGGTCGGGTCAGGCTTTACTGTATGCCCGCGGGCTCGGGTCTGGTCGGGCTTGATTTTTTGGGCCCGATCTAACCTCTAGTGTAAACTGGAGAGTGTGATCTTCACCATGAGGTTTTGGTAGAACGTCTCTTGATGGTTCTCCTGGTGGTACATGCTGGCGCTCTCCCCCAGCACCGGGCTCTCCACGCTGCTCAGACTGAAACAACACATGGACTTATTAGAGCAGGAGAACAACCATCACCACAAAACATGTTAGTGATCTAACATCAGGACTCACCCGCTCTGGGATGGAGCAGGAGAACGCGGTGGAGCATCCTCAGACAGGACGCTCCTCTCGGCCCCGAGAGTCTGGTCGTGTGACTGCAGCCAGGCAGGGGGCTGGGCGCGCTGTGGGGGGAGCAGGCTTGAGGGGGGGAAACGGCTCCTCCTACAGGAGTGATGGAGCGAGGTGGGGAGAGGTGGACGAGTCCCGATGCAGAGGCGGCGGCTCGGGCCAAAACAGAGAAGCTCCTGGAGAAAAGAAAAAAAACATTCCTCAAACTTACAGCTCCTGGGTCTTGATCCTCGCTCTTGTTCCTTTGTCACGTGAAAAGGTCAACCGTCGACTAAAATGACATGCAATCTTTATCAAAAAAATAAGACAAACAAAATTAAAATATGTTGTCAAAATGAACACTAGTGCGAGGTGAGGGAGGTGCGGCGCTGGTCTTCTTCTGCAGTACAAAGCGATTGTGGCACTTCTAGCGCTGCAATGTGGGAACGCAACCATGCCGGTCCGGCTTAGAGTAGCTTTAAAGCTGCCCTCAGCCATGTCTTTTTTCAATTTTTTTGTCACAAGTGAACTCTGCTCTGCCCCTCCTCCCTGGATTTTAAAACACATTTTGAAGTTTTGCATCAGTAACGAATGATGGGAACACCAAATGGCACAATTAATATCCTAATTTGCATAAAAAGTGTATCCGCTCGCTTGAGGTGTTTTTTGATTTTTGCGAAGCGTTAATGTGCATTTTGGAAAATGGAAACAGATTTATCAAATAGTTTGACGCCACTAATAAAAAACATGTGACTGTGGGCGGAGCCTACCTTTGGACTGGCGATGACAGAAATAAAATTAAAAAATCCATCAGTCACGGGTCGTCTCTTGTCCAATTAATATTTCCTAAATGTGCAGGAGCGCAAACATTGCTGCACTGTCTTTGCCGCTGCGTTCATGCTAACAACTAACGGACCAAGTTAGCAACTAAAAACTTGCCCAAAACACTGGGATAGTTTTGTTTGTCCAGCATTTACAGTGCTGCTAGACTTCAGTGTTGTGGCTAGCTAAGATACTTTTGCTTCGCTTTAGCGTGTAGGCCTAAATGTACATATATTCAGGGCGTTACAAAAACAAGCAACTAATCTTAACTGTCTTTACTCATTTCGCATGTAAATTTCAAATTACTCTTAAGTTGATTTATCCAGTCTATCCACTCCATAAGTTGAGCGTGATTCCCCCGAAACACGCAAATAAGAACACTCTCCTCTTGGCTAGTAGCTCACACCCTACCCCATTGAAGAGGGGGCTTCCAAAAAGCCAATTTTTTCGCTTAAGAAGGGTGTGCCACACTACGCAAGATTTTATAGAAAAATCGAGAGAGATGAAGACCAAATTTGAACAACGGGGCTATCCTTCATGTTGGATAGAGGAGGCGTATGCAGTGGCTTTATCTAAACCAAGGGAGGAGTTGTTGAAAAAAATGGGCGAAAAGGAAAAACAATTTTCCACCATATTTAACACGGTGTACTCCCCCCATAGTGGAAAAATAAAATCCATATTTTTAAAACACTGGCATATACTTAGCACGGACCCCGAATTGGTGGAAATATTCACAAATCCACCCCTGTTCACGCACAGAAGAGGTCACAATCTAAGAGATTCTCTTGTACATTCAGATTTCTCCCGAAGCAGAAGCACCCCAAAGACGCAGACACTTTTGTCCCCAATACCCTACGGCAACTACAGGTGCGGCACCTGCGCACAATGTAATAATACAATGAAAACAAATCATTTTTGCCACCCGTTCACCGGGAAAAAATTTCCCATTCGGAGTGTCATTACGTGTGCCTCCACCCATGTCGTGTACCTGCTGCGCTGTCCATGTGGACTAGCTTATGTTGGTAAGACCACGCGGAAATTGAAACAACGAATAAGCGAACACAAAAGCGCTATAAGACGGCAGGACAAGGACTCGCCAGTTGCTATCCACTTCAACCAATCGGGGCACGATGTCTCATCCCTGCGCTTCTGCGGGATTGAACAGGTGCCGCCCCCACCTCGAGGAGGAGACCATGATCGTGTGTTGAAACAACGAGAGGCGTACTGGATTTTTCTTTACAAACCCTCAGCCCAAGAGGCCTCAATGATCATGTAATGGTGTAAATAATTGTGTTTGAGAATGAAGCGTTCCGTTCCCTTCCCTTCCCCTTCTGAGTAGTTGGGAGGAGCAGAATCCGCCTCCGGCGATGTGTTTGAGTGTTTCATGTTTTTCTTAAATACTAGTGAATTTCATGAATGTTTTAAATATTAAAATTATCAAAATAACTATGTGATAATTATGGAAATGTTTTGATTCAGAATATTTACTGTAATCACATGTTAAAAATGTTTGGTTTTTTGGGTTACTCCTTGTTGAGGTGATCACCCACAGCCAATACCTGATTGGCTTTGATTTGTCTGTCCTCAAGCCTGATGAAGGTCCTTTTGACCGAAACGTTGCAGCAATAAATATCATAAGAGTGAGACAGTGTGCGGGAGCTTTTGTTCATTTTTACAATTCCCACGTCTTGCAATGTGACATCTAATTATCTTATAAGACAAAAAAATAAATTGCACAATGTCCCCCGGGCTTTAAGCTAAAAGTATAAGTTATGTGGTGTCGTGCTCTCACCTGTTCCGACGGCGACGCTGGCCGTGGATTTGGTCGGAGGTTGATTTTCCGTTGGCTGATGGTTCGACTGGAGCTTCCCCTGAGCCTCAAGTAGCATCTGCACCTGAAGACACAGTTACATTTCTCAGCACAAGACCAGGCTGACGGGAAACAGGAGGAAACAGGAGGAAACCAGAGGAAGACCGAGGGTTTATGGAATTCATGGGCATTTTTACATAAATGTGGCCATACCACCTTTGCTCTGCCCGATCCCGTCAGACCTCTGAAGCTAAGCAGTGAAGGGCCTGGCAGGACTTGGATGGGAGACCGTTTGGGAACACCAGGAAGCCTGGGAATGTAGTGTGTGAGTGAGTGGTTGTTGGTGGTGGCTGATGTGCGCATACTGGTTGCCATCACAGACTATGGAGTGAATGAATAATGCACCAAATTGTAAAAGCGAGTTTGAGCGTCTGGAAAAGCGCTATATAAGACTAATGCATTATTATTATTATTATTATTATTATTATTATACAGTATCATCAGAAGCAGCAATTCATTCAGGGAACAAAAAGTCCAATTTACTCAGACCTCTATCTTAATAAAGGTCAGAGAGTTTGTTTTGAAGCTTCGGAATCATATAAAAAATATCAGTATTTAAGCAGGTCCTGGGTGATACTGACAAAAATGAATGTCTTAATATTTTTGGGGGCTTTCTCAGTAACAATGATGAAGCAATATTTTTGCATCTTAATTTACATTGCTTTGTACTCAAAAATACAATTGTTCTGAACTAATTTAGGGCTGGGCAAAAGATCGATTTGAATTCAAAATTGAGTTGGTAACTCAAATTCATATTTTCAGAAAGAAAATGTTTTATTAATAATTTGGACATGGCACAGTGACTTTTCAAATGTTTTTACAGTGATTGCCTGTTAATGCACTTTAACTAAAAACAATAAATGTACATATTTAAAATATAGTTAGTCATTTTGTCAAGATTTTCGTGGGGAAAAAACCCTATTCTATTCTGAACAGACTACAACAGGGCATTCTATCTTTTCCCCCCCCTCCATTTCCCCCCATTTTTTAATATATATATATATATATATATATATTTTTAACAGTTCGTTCAATCTTGGTGGCCATACCGCCTTTGCTCTGCCTGATCCCTTGGAAGCTAAGCAGGAAGGGCCTGGTCAGTACTTGGATGGGAGACCGTTGGTAACACCAGGAAGCCTGGTGAATGTAGTGAGTGGTTGGTGGTGGTCGGAGGGGCCGATGGCGCAGACTGGTTGCCTCACTTCCGTCAGTCTACCCCAGGGCAGCTGTGGCTACAATAGTAGCTCACCACCACCAAGTATGGAGTGAATGAATAGTGCAATGTAAAGCGTCTTTGAGTGTCCAGAAAAGCGCTATATAAAACCAATGCATTATTATTATTATTATTATTAATCCCTCCATTTACTCTTTTACAATTTTTCCTAATGTTCCATCTTTTACAATCCTTTAAAATCCCCCTCCATTTCCACCCCATTTTTCTAAAATGTTTCCCATTTCTTGACTTTGTCACCCAAATCTGGAAATGGACCAGGGAAAAGGCTTTTAGTTCCAAGTTCCTAGTTCTTCAAGACATGAACCGTAACCCTAACCCTCTTTGTCACTTACCTGTTGTTGCAGGAGCTGCAGCTGCCTGTCCTGCTGCAGCAGAAGATGATAGGCCTCCCCTGACGAGAGCGCCCCCTGCTGCTCACAACAGCGGCCGGCACAGGCCATGGGAGGAGGCGGCGGCGGCGGCGCCATCACAGTCACACTCCTGCTGGCAAATGGAGGGACTGCGCTTGCCTGATCTGTTGTCCTGAAGTTTGAGTTGGTGTAGTGAGTTTGGGAGTTATTCGCTGGGGGATAAGAATCGTTGGTGCCAACTGTAGCGTGGTGTACTTTGCCAACACTTGGAGGCGTCTGGAAGAGATTTAGCGTTGGATTTTGTGCCGTTTGCGGCATCTTAAAGTGACTTTGATGGACATTCGCAGCTTGTTCTGAAGTAAAGTTATGATTATGGGCTGGATTTGACGACGGCGGGTGGAAGTTTTGCAAAGCGGGGTGGTTATAAGCGGACGGAATTGGTGTGCGGTAACTCGGAGACGACGCAGCGCGTTGCTGCGGACTCGACGACGGCTGGGGAGGATGTGTGGCTGCGAGTGGCTACGTGGAAGCCCCGCCTGGTGATTCTGTGAGACAGGTGGAGTCCTCTGACTCTGTGACGACTTCCTTCGACTCGAGGGGCTTTGACAGAGGGTCGGCTGGACGTTCTGCAGGAGGGGCGTGGCCTGCTGGTAGCTCTGCGGCGTTTTCTGGTGGATCTGCGGCTGGCTGGTTCCAGGCGTGGCGTGGATGGTCGTACAGACGCGGTTGCTGGAGAGGCAGCAGGCGCAGCTGGGGTGCGGCGGCTGCAGGTTGGAGTGAGGCGTGCTGTGGAGCTGAAGGGGAGACACGCACTTCCTGTCGGTGGCAGGAGGCGGGGCTTGGGGTCTGGGAACGGCGGGCGGAGCGTCATGATTAGAGGAGAAGCTGCAATCGATCAACAAGGACAGTTCGGGGACGGACGGTTGGATTATTCGAGTCTGGAACAAAAGGATTTAAAACTTTATACTTAAAGTTCATATGACCGGTTTTAATGCTTTTGAAAATATGACTTATTTAGAAGGAAAACATCAGTTGCAAGTTCATCAGTTGCATAATTATCATTTTTATTTCAGTGAAGCAGCAATTTTATTAAGAAATGTTGGTCAGAAAAGTCATTTTTATTAGAATCTTTAAGCTACAGACATTAAGTTTTTTTTGTTTTTTTGATGAAACAAATGCCCACTAAGAGATTTATTAAAACAACACTTAAAAGCAGGTTAACACAACTGTAGGACCAAACAAAAGGCAAGAAACACAAATGAGCTCAATTGAAGCCGCATTTTTTTTTAAAATACCCCAAGTAAGTAAATGCAAGCTCAACCATACAAATAACCCTGAAGGCGTGCAGACTTCGCCCCGAGATGGCACAGCTTTAGAGCACTTCAGGTTATACAGTTTTCTGCTGGCCCTTTTTTCCAGACTTGTGGATATGGGGAATAACACCTCCACTAGCAATGGTAGATTTGATGAGTGAATCCAGATCTTCATCTCCTTTAATGGCCAACTGCAAGCGAATTTTAATCTAATTGCAATTTTAATAAAGGTCGATCTCGATAATCATGTGGTGCGTTTAAATCGACAGGAGAATTAGCCATTCAGGTCACAAATCAGGAAAAAAAATCCAATCAAGTCAGATCAAAAGAAGAAAATACTCTGATTCACAAAAAGGAAGTAACCATAGACTGTAAAGCCACACGCGACAGCAGAGATCTGGTGAATTTAAGTGTCAAATCAGCTACAGAGTTACTCAATGGGAAAACAGAAACGAGCGAGGAGCTGTCAGAGGACAGGACGAAAGGTTTACCTACAAAGAGGAAAACGATCCATCCCCGTTTTTCGACCATGTGGATTATTTTGAGGCTGCAGTCCTGGATTATCTGGACTTCTAACAGTGAATTGTAAGTTTGATCGTCCTTTATACTTATAAATGTGCTGTTTACGTGTATTTCTTTATGTGCATATTAAGTTGTTAGCGCTGAACTTCGTGAAGTACTGAACACTGTCTGCTTCTGACATTCTTCAACCATTCCACTTTTTTGCTAGCCTGGCTAACGCCAGACTGCTGTGTGCGCTCGAATCTTTTCGAACTTCACAACAGCCTGGGGACCATGGCCGACATTTTTCCATGGATTTGGGCACCAATCACAGAACGAGGAGGGACGGTAAGACGATGACGCGCTATTTGACATAAAGCTTGTAGTTTGTTTAGGGATAAAAAAAATAAAAAATATTTATGGATCCAACATGACAGCAGCAGACGCGATGCCATCTTTCGATCAAGCTTTAGAACGTGTTCTAAATAGTTTAGCTCAAAAGTTTACAGCAGGTACGTCATACGTCATCTGATACCATGATACGATTGGCTATGGCTACGTGCAGACGCATGAGAGACATTCGTAGCGCCCAATAAAAAGCTATGAACAATCGTAAACCACACCTCTCCTACGAGAAAATGAATTGGTGGTCCCCAGACTAAATATCACTTGTGATTTTAGTCTGGCGTTAGCCAGGCTACTTTTTTGCTGCTCCCCGGCAACAGTTTAAATTTTTTTGCCTTCATTTATGTCACTTCCTGTCCGTGTCCAATATGAAAGTGATTAAACTATTAAACATCACAAAAATGGTCAAACTAACGAAAGCTGGGTACAATCTTTAGCAAAATCTTAAATGTAACTGTGTTAACTATGTTTTAGGAAAGATGTGTGTCATATGCACTTTAACACTTTTTAAGGCAAGAATGACAAAAAAACTATGGATTATTCAGTTCTAAAGATTTGTATCCATTCTATAAAGAAAAAATGTTTAAATATTCAAGGCAGCAGGTGAATAGAGGAAAAAGCTAAATGTAGAGATATCAATTAGAAACTTTTTTTGTAGATTACTGACATACATATGAGGAAAAAATGTATTGCAAGATGTCTGTCATTTTATGTTTTCATAATGGATTGAACCAGGTTTAAATGTATGGTTTTGTTGCTATATTAGTTACAAAGATTTGCTCTGAGGGGATTTTGGATCTTGTTTAGCTGTTGAATATGCTTTTAATAAGTGAAAACATCTTTTTTGGGTTCAAAGCAGTCCAACCCTGTAAAGTGTGGAGTCTTATGGAGCGACTAAAGTGCAGATGTTGTTAAAGAGTGGAATGAAAACGGCCCTAAAGTTTAGTCACTTTGTCTGCACATTTGCCCTGTGTATATTTCTCCCGTCTTTAGCCGCTGCTGTCTCCCACAAAGGAAATGACCATATTTGGATTACAGCTTCATCTAGGTCACAGCCTTTCGTGCTACACGTGGATACCAATATTTGTGAATGAATAAGCGTGGGAAAGACCAGGGAGCTCCACAGCCCTGTTGGAGTTACTTCCTGGATAAATCTGAAGAGATTCTCAACAAAACATAAAATAAACATCTTAAAAAGGGACAGACTCACCTGTGGAGGGGGCAGGTGGGGCTGGGGGAGGGTCTGGGAGACAAGTCCTCGTCCTCGACTCCTGAATCCTGGTCTGTGACCGAGAGAGTCGCAGCTGGAGCCACCGCTGCAGAACTGTGGGCAAAGGTTCAAAATTTGCTCAAAGTACAGACTAAAGGTTTCACAATAGCCTGGTTTTACCATACCCTCGTACTCGTTTCGTACAGAGGGTCTGGACTTTCTCAATTGAGCTCCGTTAACAGGTGGGAGGGGTGAACTCCTTTGAAACGATTGGATCTGATTTTCACTAGCGTTTGGTCGTGATGTATGTAATGCGCCCGTGTGAGTGAAGCAGCTATCATAACTCTTGGGAGCATTCCTTGTGCATTTGAAGGCTTCAGTTATCATTTCTGGATATTTGGGAGCCGAGCCAGGACGGATTGAAGAGCTTCCTTTACTTTCGTATCCGCCGCCATTGCCGAACTACAACCAGCAAATGCGGCGCAAATGCTTGACGTCACCGACAACACCCGCCTCCCCCACTCGCTGAATGGTAGGTTGAAATTCAACCGATGAAACGCAGCCACTGAGATCAAACCCAGACGTACATGCAGGGAAAAGAGAATTGACCGGAGTTTACAGATGGCTAAGGCCAGGCTAGTTTCACAATAACCCAGGCAAAATATTTGATCTTTATCTATTAAAAGTGGGGGATAACATCAAACAGATGTGTAGTTTGGCTCCTGGTTTAATCCTTTCATGCATCAGGTGAACTAGTGATGTGCAGGTCAGGGATTGTTTTGGGGGCGGAGGTAACTAAAGATGCACCGCATGGGACTGTAGAGGACCTGAGCAGCTCCTTCAGTGGTAGACTGAGACACCCTCAGTGCAATGAGGAGTGCTACCGTAAGGCCTTCATCCATACTGCTGTCAGACTGTACAACAAGACTCTGAAGTAACATGTGCAATAACCCCCATTGGCAAAACTACGTGCAATAATCTCTATATCAGCGCCACTTACTTACTTACTTACTTTATTCCCTGTACCAGCGTCACTTATTGAGGACTGTGAACTTTGCACCTGGATATTCTACTTTATAGTCTGTTATAATTTTTATTCTATTTTTATTTATTCTTATTCCCTTATTGTTACAATTCCGCCCCTTAAGATTTCTGATTTTACTCATTGTCCATAATGATACCTCTTTTTTTACTATTTAACTGTTTGCACATTTCCTGTCTATTTTGCACACTCGGAGTGATCTTATTGAATGCCGAATGTAACAAGTGAATTTCTCCATTGTGAGATCAATAAAGGATTATCTTATCTTAAAACCCTGGCACAGAGGGACAGATCGTTGATATTGGGCTCCAAAACAGTGTTCTCTGGGCCATAAGCTTCAAAACGCCGCTTATTTCATGAAAATCTGCCTCATATTTCAGGGTTTATACAGGTCACATACAAGTCAGATTTAATGCTTTTAATGCCATTTTTAATACACAAATTCTATATTTTAATGCCACAAGCGCAGAAAAAAATCTGCACATATAAATTTCATTTTTTTTGAAGGTGCACAATTTAACTTTTTATGTAAAAATAAAGTTGATATTAGTGCCTGTTAGAGGATAACATTAAATCGAAAAGCTGTAAAGTCGTACTATCTCTGTCATAGCCTTGACTGTAGGGCTCAGGCGCCCACTATCAGCCACTGAATGTTTTGCTTGCGTATCAGTATGACGCTCTTAGACGGTATTTATCACTCTTCTGTGGAAGCATTCACAGACATGAACTCGAGACATTGCGCTAGTCCTACCATTCAAGTCTGTGTATGCTTCCACAGAAGAGGGATAAATACCGTATAAGAGCGTCAAACTAATACGCAAGCAAAACATTCAGTGGCTGATAGTGGGCGCCTGAGGACCACAGTCAAGGCTATGACAGAGATAGTACAACTGTACAGCTTGACCCAGTATGATAAATAGCGATTTAATGTTATCCTCTAATAGTGCCTATTTGACCTTTCAGTGACTCCAAGATCAAACGTTTTTAGAGTTTCCAGTAGGTTTTCACTGGTGATTGAACTCTTTTTTTCTTTTACATAAAAAGTTGGATAGTGCACCTTTAAGATTTGCAAATATTTCATCAAACCGAGGAAAGAGAATTAGACAAAACAGACATTTTTATCAATAGATTTTGTCAATTTCTGTCAAAACTGTAACCATCATTTTGGTATAGTCAATGAACTTACTGTAAAAATTGCTGAACAATGTCATAATTCCAACCTTAGATCTACGTCAGATGTGAACAGAAGAGCATTCCCTCACCTGTAAAACGCCCTCTGCGCCGTAACAAACACGTCCGTCTCTCTTGAGTCTGTCTCTGAGCTCAGGTCACACTTCAGAGTCTGTCCCTCCACCGATGCGACATGCTGGACACAACAACACGCAACAAATACAGTACAGTTAATAGTAAACGCATAGATACACATTATTCAAGAATCTTATGACTGGAGGAGTCTTAGAAAGTGGGATTTTTACATTAGGCTCTTTGATCATTTCTTACCTGGTAGAGCTTGGTCCTGTGGCTCCCCGTGAGCAGCTGATACGGAAGCTCCCTTCCCGCTCCGTTTACTTTGCACTGGTAAAACTGCGGCGTCCTGTGAGTGGAGCTAAACAGCACCAGCAGGAAACAGCCGCTCTCTGAGAAAACTCTGCACAAAAACAGAACAGCCGTTAACACGAGTGCTAACCAACCATACTCACTAATATTCACTTTTTCCCCACATAAAAAGTTGCATAAACTGTTCATGGTAAATGGTAAATGGACTCAACTTATAAAGCGGTTTTCTACCTTTATCAGGCCCAAAGCGCTTTACAGTAAGGAACCAGTCACCCATTCACTCTCTTATTCATACACCAATGTACGCAGACACTGGAGCCAAGTAGGGTGAAGTGTCTTGCCCAAGGACGCGACAGTGTGCATTTGTGGGAGCTGGGATTCGAACCCACGACCTCCCGATCTCGAGACAACCCGCTCTACGAACTGCGCCACCGTCGCAGAAACTCTCACTTTGGTTGCGGGGTTTTGGAAAAGTTGCTAAGCTGTAAAGTATTTCTCTTCTATACCATATGTCTTTGATGGTACCTGTCCTGGATGGAGGAGCTGTGGAGGAAGCGCAGCGTCCAGGCCCAGATGTGAGGACTGTGCACCTGAGCGGCTCCACTGAACCATCTGCAGGAGGAACACGCTCCGTTAAAACACGAGGAACACGCTCCGTTACAACACAAAACAGAAGAACAGGCTTCACTCACACTCCGACCAGAGGCAGACTCAGCGCTTTGGGGTCAGACTCCAGCAGCAGCAGCAGCTTCCGCGTTTGATCCATCGTCACCAAACTGAGCAAAAGGAACGGTTTAAAGAAACATGAGTCTCATGAATGAAGGATTTATCATTTCTAAACATTTGTATCCATACCACTAAACTGAGGAACGGAGGAAAATCAGGATAATTAAAAGGAAATTGATGGAAGTTCAAAGATGAAAGAATGTCTTTTGGACCCACTACTAGTGATGGGCCGAGGTATCACACGTACACAGGTCAGGTATCAAGCACACAAAAGCCGTTGTTCCACATAGCTCGACCCGGCAGCGCACGCCACGATCTACGTGCACGTATCGACTTTCTGTTTCCACCACACACACACCCGCATTTGTTGTGGGCGGAGCCACATGCTGTACAGATCGTCAATAAAAAAGTTTTGTAAGTCGCGATGAGAACAACATGTGGACAAATTCTGTCATCTGGTGGGAGTTATGGAATCATTCAGAGGAGCCAAGCTGTATTAAAACAGAAAATAAACCACTAAATACAACGATGAAGGTAAGCTACATGCAAATGTTATGTTAACACCAGCTAAAGCTGCGCTAACAGCGGCTAAATGCTATTATCGACAAAATCCCTGTTTAGCACAGCGGTATGACGTTGTGAAATATTAAATCCGTATGACCTGCATGTCAATAGTGAGGGCTGTCCACTCTCTCGTTGCCAATCAGGCCAGAGTCTGTTCACGTCACATCAGACACGGGCTAGCGTGCTTTGGCCACAGCCAAAAACCTATACCTGGTCGGTTTGGCACCTGCCTTTGTTATGGAAAAGCTCGACAAAGCGGGTGAAGGAGCCGTTCGGCTGCATGTGGAAAAACACCTAAAATAACACATTGGCTGAGCTGTGTCAAGAGCAGTGTTTGGAATAACGCCGTTTAAAATAACGGCGTTATTTTTTCAGTAACGGAGTAATCTAATTCATTATTTTTCCCTGTCGTTACAACGCCGTTATCGTTACTGGGTAAACAAAGTGGCACGTTACAATTCGACTGAATGAGCGCTGCGGTGTCAGCTCATGCAGCAGGAGCGGTGGAGAGGGTGGGCGGAGTCTCACAGAGTACTGTTGCATCGTGCTCTCTGCTCCAAAAACTACGTGTGTCCCCGCGGCTCGTCGCGGGGAGAATCGAGTTGGTGATCATTGTCAATGATTCATTGATCTGTAGTGTTGGAACTTATTTTTTAACCCAAAGACGCAGAATCGGTGGAGACGCGTCTTTTCCCCCCTCCCTGTGTCTCTCTCTGCGCCTTTTCTTCTTCCTCTCTCCCCACTCTCCGCTCCAGAGACATTGTTTTCCGTTTTGCCTGATGAATGAACGGAGAGACTTGCACAATGCTTGTGCGTAAAGTCTGCCCTGATCGTTGGCTGCGTTGGCACATGTTTCTTTTACTCCTGTTCCTCCCCATTCTCTTTGAATACAGCCGTATTCCTACATTAATTAAACAGCGGCGCAAACACTGGTCAATACCATTCAGTCACAGAGGCTTCCCCCCCACTCTACCCCCATTCAGTTCATTCAGTTACTATGAACATCTTTGACTTGATAGTACATCAATCCAAACACCTGTCTGTTCTACTCATTCACACTGACTTTTGAAAACTGCAAAAAAAAAAAAAATTCTTTGATATTTAGCAAGTTTTTTTATTTAACAGTAACGCAAATAGTTACTTTCCCTGGTAACGAGTTACTTTCATTATAGAGTAATTCAGTTACTTTTTGGAACAAGTAGTGAGTAACTATAACTAATTACTTTTTTAAAGTAACGTTCCCAACACTGGTCAAGAGCATATTATTATAAAAAAAGTCACGTGACCAATAGGGTTGGGCGATGTCCCCTTAATTGGCAGTTGACGATGTTTACAGTGAATCATCGTGATGGGCGATGATATCGTCTAACTCTCATTATAAGCATTTTTTTTAAAGACATTTACATAGCCTATATATATATAGGCTGCATTTTATTTATGTTAGGAAAAATGTGAGATTGCAGGATAAATGTATCTAAACTAAACATGATCTGAATAGTCATGGAACACCAATTTTGCAATAGAAATGTGTTAAAACTCGTGCGTAAAAGTCTCAGAGGAGAACGACTTATTCAGAGCGTCATCTGTTCCTCAATAACAAGGCTCTAATCACACTAATACAAAGAAACAGCGGGTGAACGGGACAATATTTAGAAGTTTGCGTCTGAGCCTACGTTTTTATGAAGCTGCTCCACACGCCGCCCGGTCCGTGTGCTCATAGCCTCATACCTCCACGCCGCTTTCTCTCCTCTCTCCGTCCTTCGTGAGAACATCCAAACCCATGCGCGCTCAGTGCCGATGTGAGATCCATCACGGCATTATAAAACTGTGTAGTTTCCGTATGAAAAGCAAAGCGAAACCACGCGGTGTTAAACGGTAGCAGCTTTTAGAGAGAGAGAGAGAGAGAGAGAGCCCCGTGCGTCAGAAATAGAGCAGCGCTGCGTCTTTATTTTAATAATTACGGCTAACACATCATGTCTTTTGGCTTCTGGTAGGCTACTTAAACTAGCGTGCATATTAGCTGTTAGGGCAGCTGGGTGGGGGTTTGTTGAGGGGGAGTTACTGCCCTCTTCAATGGACCCGCTCTACACCCTGGCTTTTTAATGCACCACACTATGCAGGGCTTACATCATACTTCACATATAACTCAATTAAACAAATATAATAATAATGATAATTAAACCCAAATTAAATTATATTAAGAATGGTAATGACAACTGGGAAGTAGCAAGATCTCAGAGTATAATATGTATTAATGCACCTTTAATAATGATAATTAATGATAACCCAAATTAAATTATATTGAGGATGGTAATGACAACTGGGAAGTAGCAAGATCTCAGAGTATAATATGTATTAATGAACCTTTATAACATAAAAGTAGCACATTCTTTTGTTCTTTATTTTGCTGTTGTTTTTGTTTTATTCTTCATCATTTATTGTTACTTTGCCCTATGTTCCTTTGTTTATGATTTGCTACCTTGTAAATATTAAATGTAATGTTATTATTTTTATTTTGGGGTGGGCGCTTATAAGCCTTGGCTTCAGCCCACTCCCTTTGGGCGGGTTGACTGCTCAAACAAATAAATAAACATAAACATAAACATAAACATAAACATATTAGCTATATTCGAGATTTAATTTACAGTGCAATCCCTGCAAAGTTTGTAGGTTTACAAGGCCCACAGCAGATCAGCGCGTGTTTCTGACAGGAGGGGGCGTGGCATCACGATGGTTGCTCTCCATCGTGATGTTGCTCGTCCATCACGAAGGACGATGATATCGTCCATCGGCACAACCCTAGTGACCAACACTTTCACCGAGTAGGGCAAAGCTGCAGACCCGGAGCCAAGACAGATCTACCGTGAAGCGAATCCACTGTGATAGTGCGCCCTCTGCTGGATAAGGCGGATCTAGACCGATCAGCTTTTAGGAAGGTTTCTGTTGATTGATATGTTGATCTACTTCACGCACGCGTAGAGTTAGTTGGCTTAGTTATTTTAAATTTTCATGAAAACAAAACAAGATCTTCTGTTGATTGATAAAGATAACATAACTTCGAACAGCATACAAATTGCTTGTTATTTTTCTTCCTAAACAACCCTAACCTAATCTTAACCCTAATCTTAACCAACCCCTAATCCTACAGTAACTATTTTAAACTAACCCTAACAATAATTGTAAAACATAAAATATTGACAAATATTCGTCATGGATCTGCTCCTACCAGCAGAGGGCGCACTATCAAGGCGGATCCGCCTCACCGTCGTGGACCCGGCTCCGGGTCTGCAGGTTTCTATTATTGCTTTCACTGTGTTGTACACAATTGGCAGCAGCGAGCAGCAGGGGGCGCCAGTTGGAGAGCAACACATGGCTCATTTTTTCATTTGGGATTTATGCACCAGGCACCGATCCCGTGGGCACCACAGGGTTCGAGCCCCCGCCACGGGCCGCCCAAATCTGTGGGCACCTGGCGAATCGGCCCTGATACAATGTGATTCAATAGATCACGTTAAAGCACAAGAGCCGTCTGTTTTCTTCTCTTTATTGAAGTACAGCGCAAAAACATAGATCTAGGCTCATACATAGTTTACTTGTTAAGGTCGCATAGCTCTGTAAGGAGCAGTGTTGGGGGTAACGCGCTACTTAGTAACGCGTTACTCAGATTACATTTTCCGTGTAATGAGTGAAGTAACACGTTAGCTTTGAATCTGCAGCTAATAAAGTACTTGTTTCTTTTTCAAATCAGTATCGCATTAGTTTGGTCCTGATCTCTCCCTCGGCTCCTTTCTTCCTCGGCTGTAGTGCTGCTCGCGCATGTGCACGGTGTTCTCCAACACTTTCATCAACCCAGCAAGAGTTTTTACCGAGCGCGTTCTCATTGTGGATGTACTTACATTATTTTGAATTTATTGGAGAAAAGGACAATACAGCGCTTGTGGCGAAGATAAAGAGGAAAACCACAATGAAGCTAGCCCTCGCCACCCGAACAACAACGCGTAGCTTTTGGCAGCATGGGCCCTTCCAATGTACACAACAAACTCACAGCCGGTTATGTGGTTGAGGAAAGCTGTAGTGTACAATCTAAAGCAAGTTGATCGAGTATGTTGTGTGTTTATTAGGGCTGGGAAAAAAATCGATTTGATTTAAAAATCGAGTTGGTAGGTCAAATCGATTCATATTTAGCTCTCTGTCCCCCTCTCTGAAGAAGGTCCAGCTGTATAAATGTACCAAGAAGAACACTGCCCACCTCAGGATGTTTTTGTTTTATTAGCTCAATCGAAATACAGCAATAGGCGGCCATGCTTTTGCTCTGCCCAATCCCGCCAGACCTTGGAAGCTAAGCAGGAAGGGCCTGGTCGGTACTTGGATGGGAGACCGTTTGGTAACACCAGGATGCCTGGTGAATGTAGTGAGGGAGAGAGTCAGTCTACCCCAGGGCAGCTGTGGCTACAATAGTAGCGTACCACCACCGAGTCTGGAGTGAATGAATAATGACAACAGTGTAGCGCAGTGACTTTTCAGTTAGAGAAAGGGTTGCCTTTACAATTTTGCACTTTCATTGAATACAATAAATATATATATTTAAAATATATTAACAGTTCGCCGTTATTTTGTTTTAAATTGGGGAGAAAAAAAATCGAATGGAATCGCAGATTTTTTGGGGGGGAAATCGACCAGCTCTAGTGTTTATTATCACCAATTCAATGCACTTTGCAAAGCGTTAGCGCTCCTTTACAGACGTTCTTTTTGTTGAAAGACAAGCGCAGTTTCTGACAGAGCCAAACTGTTTACGAACGAAGCTAAGCCTTTATATGTAGACTATAGTTCATGTCTGTAGTTCATGCTCATTATTGTTGCCTTTAGCTGTCATTTGTCACATATAAAATAAAGCTGAGAAGAGAATGTGTTGTGCTGATTGAAGTAAGGATTTGGTCGGTTTGCGTGAGCTAGCTTTTTTGGCGTTTGTGAAACGGAGCATTCCTCATCGGAAAACAATGATCGATAAATGAAGGCTATATATACAGTATATATAGATGTTTATTATTGGTAACGAATTAGTACTCTAACGCTTCATAATAAAGTAGCGCAGTAACGTAACAAGCTACTTTTCCAGAGGAGTAACAAGCTAACTAACGAGTTACTTTTAAAAGTAACGTTACCCAACATTGGTAAGGAGAGCGTCCAGTTTATAATCAGGGGGTCGTGAGTTTGAGTCAGATGATGGTTTATGATGGTTTAGTCGTTTGACTTGACATCCACTGGAAAACAAAAACAAACATATGCCTGGTGCCCTATTATTGTTACAAGCACTATCCTTTATTAAATCCTGATTGTATCACTGATACTTCTCATTAATTTGTTTCAATTCTCATTATCCGGAACAGTTTTGCTCTTTCTAAATGATCACTCTCCACTCAATCCTGATGGTTTGGTTCACATTTCTGAAGGAGAATAAATGAGCTCAGTCAGTGTTGTATTGGCATCACCAGATGGAAACCTACCAACACTGTGTGACAACAGTGTGACACACACTTTGAGGAATCATCTGCCCATCACTCCCCAATACTTCCAAAGAAGTGTAGGGCTTTATAAATCAGAAAAAAACGTTGCGTACAGAATTTAGCGTTACTTTCCTTGGCACTGTCAAAGTCAGAGTCTCACACACAGTTTGGTGTCAGTGCTTACCCCTCTGCCTGCTGCTCGCCGTGGGCCGTGCGGGGCTGGTCAGGCTCCGCAGCAGAGCCGTGGGAATCACGTTCACGGCTCGGACCGGCTCCACGTGCACACTTGTGGCTGGACTCATGCAGGACCAGGACAGAGCAAAGTCCGCCGTGTCCAGGCTCTGAGTGCAGAACACATGGAGTCTGAGTCTGAGGAGCTGAGACAGGTCCAGGGCCAAGCGACCGGTGAGAGCCTGCTGCAGCGTCTGGGAACAAGAGAAGCCCGGACTCTTAAAGCACAAATACCACATACGCAAAAAATATCTTCAAATATACAAATACCTGCTCTATTATGCTTTTTGCACGTATTTGGTAATAATCTAACACATCTTTAGCTCGATCTTACACTTGGTCAAAAAATGCAATATTGATATAAAACAGCTGAAATGAAATATCCGGTAGTGTCACTTCCTGGTTTTCATGCAATCTCCTCATAAGTCGAAAACAATTAAACCTTTTGGCCTCAAATTGAATTTAAGATGAATAAGATTTGCAAATAAAACCAGATGTAATGTATAGATAAACTCCGGTGCAGTTTAGGGGGAAACTTCGTTAGTTTTTTAACACGGCACTGAAGTCGTGTGGAGCAGCTTTTCCACAAAACTGTCTGTTCTTTTCCTTTCACTCTTTTCTCAAATGTTCCTGACCTGGGTGAGTTTAAAATCTTCTCTTTGAATTGAATCTTGATTTCAGAACTTAATCCGTAACGCTAATCGCAATCAGAGGAAGTAGTTGTCCATAAAATAGCGGCTTTGAAAACGACCACCAATTACAACATTCAAAAGATGAATAAAAAACTGTCTCGCACAAAGGACAGAGAAAATATGGGTCTAAAAGTGTTGGTACTGATGGGGATTGAACCGACAGCCTTTGGGTGAGAGGAATCAATCAGCTGTTGGCGACATAAGTCAGGCGTTGCCGTGACAACAGATGAAAACACGCCGTCACTGGGCTTTATTTGCTTTTGCGGTGTTTTCTCATATTTATGTCAGTAATCTACAGCAGTGGTTCTCAACCTGGGGGTCGGGACCCCCGCGGGGGTCGCGAAAAAAATTCGGGGGGGGGGGGGCGCCAGATCAGGCTAGTAAAAAAAAGAAGGAAAAAAATCAATTAGAAAAATATTATTTTATTGTAGCATGTGTGTGGTATTTTATCAAAGGTGTATTATTTGTTCTTAATTATTAGATTTTGCCAAAAATGTTCCGAAAAATATGTTAGAACTCCTGTAGAGTACCAGGACACGACGCGCAGACCAGAGCCGCGGACCTGTGCTCATCTGTGTCTTCTCTCTCTGCTGTAAACACACACCACACTGTTTTTGCATGGTTCGAGCATGGGCTTCTGTTCTGAACACTGATTGGCTGCTCTTCCTGCCTGTCAGCGTCACTCTCTTCGGTTGCTGTTTAGCAAGTCCCGCCTTACTCGCACGGCCATTGGTTATTTTTAGCAGGCGGGAGTAAATGCGAGCAGCGCCACATTCCGCTTTGGCTTGTGCCCCGGGGCCGTTCGGCCTCGTAGAAGCGATAAAAACAAAGGGGTAAATATGGATTCAAACAAACTTCTGTGCCCTGAGATGAGGTGGACTTCAGACAGAATGGTGCCTGACAAACTACAATGACAGCACAAGTTCCAGAACATGCATTTACGGACATTAGCCTGTATAAGAATCACCTCTGTAACAGAGCTGCAGAAACATCCATCTGTAAGAGTTCAGCTAAAACAGTCTGTCTGCTACAGGTAAGACTGAGCTTTCATTATTATGAAGATGGATGTTCACTAAGCTTATTATCTCTGCATTGGTCTGTCTTCATGAGTTGTTTATTTGAGCAGATCTGAGTGTTGTTATTATTGTGGATAAATGATACAGTCCAGTGTTACAGTATATATTTCTATGTTTCTATGTTTGCGCGTGTGTGTGTGTGCGTGCGTGGGGGGGTAGCGGCGGTGGGCGGGGGTCACGAAGCCCATTAATTGTTATTATGGGGGTCGCGACTCCAAAAGGTTGAGAACCACTGATCTACAGCAAAAGTTTCAAATTGATATCCCTGGATTGACCGTTATTCATATTTAAATTCTCTGCGTTTCCTAGAAGCTGAAGCTCTGCAGTAAAAGTCTGCTCTCTGTAACTCATACCCTAAAGGCCTGGAGCAGCTCAGCCTCCGATTGGCTGACGCTGGCGCTGGGGTCAGAGGTGAAGACACAGGGGGCGCACACGTCTCCGGGGAGCACGCCGGTCGGCACGCGGACGCCGTTCTGGTCCCGTCCCGGATCAAAGCGGTCCAGGGTCAGCGTCACACCCTCCTCATCTGGGACAGAGAGAAATCATTCATGAATCTACAGATCTTTAGAGATTTTACTTTAGATACAAATTAGCGTCTAATGCATGATTTTCTCGTCCTGGGGTCTAATCTTAGATCGTAGCTGGTCACAGGTCACAGGTCGCACAGTTAAGTTCTCCTTTATTAATCTCTGTAGTTAAACAGGGACAAAGATTTAAAATAGAAGACGAGCAGCGACTGACATCAGGCAGAGTGTGGTATTTTGGAAGGCGAGTCACAGAGTGAGTTTCCTCTTGCTGCAGAGAGGATCTCTGTCAGTGTCTTGTCAATACCGCACGCTAGGGCAGGGCAATATGGCCTAAAATCTCTATCACGACATAAAAAAAGAAATATCACGATAATGATATATTTGACGATATAATTGACAATGGACAAATGACTTCAAAATTCCAGCCTTACGCCTATTTGGAAGATTAATGCAAAGATATTTCATTCATTTTTTAGCGCTATACTAATTTCCTCACAAATATGATCTACTCAAGCAGTTTACATCCTTCATTTCATTTTACTTTTTAGGCACCTGCCCCTGTGTCCTACACAGTCAGTGTTTATGCTGCTCTGATGGAGCTGAGCGGAACATAAATTATATCGTGTCCACAACGATATAAAAAATTACAATGAGATCAAAAAATGATATCTCGATAACAATATATGATACGTTATGGCCCACCCCTACCGCACAGCGTCAGAGTCAAAGCAACAGAGGTCAGGCATGAGCGGGTCTGACTCCAAATGCTAACTCATATCATTTCTGCTTTTTGTGGGTCGGATACACATCCAATGGCCACGCGACATCATCTTAAAAGATGTTAATGATTATATGAATGTCATGAAATGCCATACTTAAGTATAGGGCCTGTCTTCATCTTTTATTTGTATGGGGTGTCAGAAAGACTTTTATAATCAATGTATAGTTCCATTTTACAGTTACACTTTGTTTACCATCACCTAGCAACCATCACTCACTCCACATAGCAACCACTTCACTGCTGAATCTTTCTCCTTTCCCTGGTGTGCGTTATCTTTTATAAAGTGAGTATTTGTTAACTTCTTTTTCTATTAGTTTCCAAATTAGATAGAATAAGTTTTATGTGATGATTATCCCAATTTATACTGTTAAATATATATAATCAGTCAAGACCTATCTCCACTTAGCGGGGATTTCAGTTAGCCTTCAAATGTTACTGATTTTCCTTCCCTTTTCTCTGTTTCCTTTCAGACCACACACACACACTTACAAACCTGTATCCAATCTATCTACCAATCATCTGTCAATGTATGCTGTATAATCAATCAATGTTGCTGTACCAATCATCTGCTGTTCACCATTAAATGTTGAAGAAGCAAGTGGCAAGATCCAGTGTCCTGATTCCCTAACCAGAATCAACTGTCCATATTGGCCGCTCCAGCCAAGCGTGTTGTTTTATATATTTGACGTGGAGTTCGTCACATGGGGATAGAACATTTTTTTGGATATCAGTACTTTGGTTTACGATACCGATACCTGAACGATACTTACAGTATAACAAAATATTTGTCATCTAGAACCATAAAACAAAATAATGTTAATTTATTCCATAAAAGATGATTTCTTTTAAGTTTGTATCATTTATTTGAGCTAAAACAACTTCCTTTAACACTGTCCCTGGACCAACAGCAGAAAAACTTGCTCTCTAAAGACTTTCTTCTTTCTGTACCTGCTTCTGAATTCCAGGCCCAGGAGCCTTGGCTTACAGAGTGTACATGTGAAGGAACAGGCTCAGAAAGCGTTAGCATTACCCTCAAACATTCCAGATGTTTTCAGGTCAACCTCACGCTGTGCAATACTGAAAAAATGTGCGATATGCGATGCGGGTGTAGTATATCGCGATAACGATATTATTGCGATATTTTACTTAACCGTTCAAACTCAGTGTGTTTCATTCAATTTAAACACAAATCTAAAAGGGGAGCAAATTGGGAAAATTAGAACTAAAACTAAAACTTTTTGCACATTTATAAACTCCAAGCATTTTTCTTTTAAGGCTCAGTCTGATGGAAGACTTTAGTCAAATTTAAGGCTTTTTAATGCCCAGATAATTGTAAAGACACCAACTTAACAAATCTTCACATTTATTATTTCTAAACAGAGGGACGAAGTAAAATGTTGATATTTTATATTTAACGACATTTGAGCCAGAATTTGTGTAAAAATGGAAGAAAAAAAATCAAAAATTTTCAATAAAACATTGAAACGTTGAATGTGTTTTGGGATTTTATTTTTTATTTTTTTTACTTTTGATGATTTTGTGTCATAAAAGATCAAATAGTGTAGTTATTTTCCAAGTAATTTCAGAGATGTAACGCCTGAGGGAAAGAATGTTGATTGATGTTTTATGACGACATTTCGGACTGTAACTTTTATAACGTGTATGGACTTTGAATGACTTCTAGTGCGGTCGTACCCGAGTCCACGGACACAGACCCGAGGAAGAAACAGTGCAGCAGATTCCTGGAGCTGTGTCGAACATGACGCTGAGCCAAACGCAGGGCCTTCTCCAGCAGCTGCACGTGAGGAGGCCTGAAGAGAGACAAGTCATGGTGAAGTCCACATCCTCTGCCACGTCGGAGCCTCTGTGATTTACCTGTGAGCGCAGAGATGGAGCAGCAGCTTCTCTCCGGTCGCGGCGCCGTCCCAAAGAGCACATCTGGATTTAGGGAAAGTCAGAGTTGTCAGGGAGTTTGCCATCGGCCTGACGGACAAAACAGAAATGTGCACGATTAGGATGGATTTTTGGTACAGATCGGTGCAAAACAAACAAAATTTAATTACCATATTTCAGACGCCTTTATGAGACAGTCATGTGACCTTAGTTCATAAGTGCTGAGCGAGAAGACGCTGGACTTTGGAACAGTTTTTGTTTCATGTGAATAAGTCCAGCCGTTAGAGGGATAATGACCATAAACCAAAGCCCAACATTGAGCATTTTGACCGTTACCATAGTTACCACAGCAGGATTTTTAGAATGTTTTTTAGAATACTTGTAGAAGTAGATGACGATGTTTTAAAAGTCATCATATTTCCTACCCCTTCTTACAGCTGGTTTCTAAAGGGAAAACAATATCCGTACATTAATACTTTTCCAATTACATTCACGCAACTAACAAAAGGAAATTTAAAAAAAATAGGGCTTGGTAATTGATGAAAATGTAATCGCAATATCTACTTTAGCCAATCTCAATCATCTTTATGACCGTCAGACTGGTTAACAGCATTTCTTTGAAACAGAACCTAGTTTTGCAGTTTGGACGAGTCAATGGGAGATTGTTTGTTTCATTATGAAAAAAATAAAACCGAGGAAAATCAATGAGGAAAATTGTTTTGCTATATCGTCCAGCCCTATAAAAAAAATACAGCTTTCAATATGCTGTAATAGTGTAAATAGGGTTAAATGTTACCAAGTTACGCATCACCCAGGCTCTTTTTGACATCCCCAGAATCCAGCGCTTCTTCTGGGTATCAAGGTCTCAATGTGGCTGCTCCATTTAGGCAGGGTTTCCATAAATAGGAGAGACTATGTTTCCAGAAAACATTAGTGACAAACATTACTCTTTGCTTTTCCAAATTATGATAAACCTTTAACCTCTTAACCCCCACCTGAACCAAGCACATTATCTCCAGTTTGGCTTTACCCAAATCAAAACAAAAAAAATCAAAAAAGCGACGAAAACGAGGATGAAAACGCAACAAAAAAAGTGACGAAAACGTGACAAAGTTGCGATCACTTTTGTAGGTCTTAGCTTTCAAATGAGGCATACACTTGCTCTCCAGTTAAGAAGCTTATAGATTTGGGTAAAGCCGAACTGGAGAAAATGTGCTCAGTTCAGGCAGGGGGCAACAGATTAAATAATTAGTAATAATAGTGTTAAAGAGCCTAAGTGTATCGTATGCCTGTTTTACTCCATAAAATATTGAATTGACATGGCAAAACTGGATGTCATGTACATGATTTGATTGATTTATTTGTATTATTGTGTCTTGCACATAAGTAAGTGCCCAGCCCTCATGGCCTTACAAGACACATTTCAAAACAGAACTCAGATGACAGCCAAAATAAATTCACAGAAACTGTACAATCAATCATAACAGAACAACATCCACATCACACAGGAGGATACAGATGAATTTGTCTTCGGTCCCAAGCTTTGGAGATGCAGTATAGTGGCCTAAAGCAAAAACGTGCTTGTCAAAAAGCTGCCTCAAAATGTTATCACGTGGAAACCAGAACACATCTGGGTTCTCATGTTGCACCTGTTGGAACAAACTTTCCCGCAAATCAGACAATACAATACAAAATGAAACTCATCTTCCACCACTCACACAAAGTACAAAACCTCTCCTCCTCAGGAAGACCTTTAAACCTGCCCACCTCCACTGCCAGTCAGTTTTATATTTGTCGTTAAACTGAATGTAATGTCTTAATTTTGTTTTTTTCATTGCATTTTAAAATCAATTAAAAGCTTTTCATTTAATAATTTTAGATTACAAAGCTAAAAAAAAAAAAAAAAAAAAAAACATTTTGCTTGACGAAGGCCACTGGCCGAAACGTTCAAATAAAGGAACACGGGTGTTGCAAGTATACAGTGTGCCTCTCTTCTTTCCTGTTTTAGATTACAAAGCTATACAATTAAACACAGAGCAACACATTTAGGGCCTAGCTTCATCTTTAAACGACTTTACTCAAACGACATGATCTAAAAGTCAATTAATTTCACCCAAATTGTATATACAAACCTTCAACCACAAACTACATCATAGCAAGGACTCACACATTAGCAAAACAGATAAAAGTAGCGGGTATTTTCTGTTTTCCTCACCTCAGTCGTACATTTTTTGGAGTAAAAACCTCCTCCAACACCTCCGTGGGTAAAGCGCGGAGGTTCACCGAACAGCTCATCCTCTCCGTGTCCGCCCGAGACGCGCCTTTTGCGGCAGAGCTCAGCAGGAAGCGTCGCTCCCTGGACACATCGGCCACGGCTGTTATCCTCCTTTACCGTCGTGTCCTTCGTTTCAGATCGATGAAATATATCCTCACTGCTGCAAACAATCTGGATGGAGAGTTTTATTGAAATTTAAACATGGTCAAAATCCAAGGGAGTCTGTCAGGGAAACTAGCGAACTTCTTCTCTTGGGTTGGATGACTCGCAACACATCGGCGTTTCTTCAATTTCAACGGTATTTCTTTGTCAAAACGCACAGAATCCTTGACAGTGTGAGCAAGCAGGCTATAGAGTGTAATTTAAACTAAAATAAGCTAAAAGAAATCCATCGGAAAACGCTACGAGGCAGTAAACAATCCTTTCGAGTTGTTCAATCGTGGCGCTTCTTTCTCGTTTTAACATCAACTTTCACGGCATTCCCCCGCGACGAACGTCAGGATATATCCCTCAGTTTGTCATCGGGTGAGTTAAATGGTTAAACCTGGATAAAAACGTGTTAAACTCCCGGTAGAACGCGGTTGCGGAGGGTTTTGTTCCTCTGTTCGATTGTGGCGCTGTTTCTGTGCGCTCTGGCGGGGCCCCGGACTCAGCCAATAGGAGGTCGAGAATCAAGGACACATGATCGCAGCAGTACTCGAGAGAGCACGTTCGTTTCCATAGTAACCCATTGGAACAAATGCCTAGCTCCCGCGGCCATATTGTGACGGGCCATTCTCCTCTTGTAAATTAAGTAAAATGCGAAGGAAGAGATTTTTTACTTCAAATGCGTTTGAACTGAGCAGCTGAACCCTACTGTGATCATTACATCAGTGACATTTACTTGTGTCACTTTTTGTTGGGATAGAATGCAATTATAGCCACAGCTTTTAGCTAGGTCCAAGGATAGTCCAGGAACGGATGAACTGTGGAGCTCTTCCGATATTATAATAGATCCATGGGCCTTTCACGGATGATGTGGGGGACTGTTGTGGAGTGCGAGGAGGAGGGAGGTGGAGCTGGCCAGTGTGGGGCACCGCGCTTTACGGGGATAAACCCCGGAGACGCTGCACCGTCTGGGAAGAGCGCTAGCCGGTTTCCTACGGCTCCGGGAGCTCCAGTTTCCCCGTCCTCTAAAAACATGCTGGTCGGGTTGGTTGGCCCCATAGACTGTACAAATAATAGACAACTCCTCCTCACTCCTCCCCGTTTACCATAATGACCACATTCGAGGGGGGAATCATGGCAGATTTACAGACTCCTCCTCCACAGCTCTGACGAAGCATGTTCCTAATAAGGGCATAAGGGCGGGATCTTCACTGTAGACCCGGCCCTTGCGTGACGTGTAGCTCGCGCAGCTCCAATGCTAACAGTCCGACCCTCATTAAGTACGAGATTTCTAAAATTTATCCTACGATAACCAGCCCGGTGCCTCTGATTGTGTCTAGCCCAATGGCCGCTGGCTGCTCTGCTTTGTGACCGCATACACTGGAGGCCGCCATTGCTCCTCCATTGCTGTAGTACCTCCATTTGGCCGCTAGGCCCCCATTGAAAAGCATTGGACTTTAGACACGTTAAAAACAACTTTAATGCCTGGTTTCAATTTTTTCAACACTTAATATGGCTACATATTCCTCCTGAGATAACGCTGGCTTAGTCAAAAAAATAGAAACCAGGCTGGTTTTCGAACTAAATTTATTTTTAATCTCCTACTTAACGGAGGTCGGACTGTTGGCATTGTAGCTGCGCGAGCTACACGTCACGCAAGGGCCGAGTCTACAGTGAGATCCCACCCTTTTGCCCTTATTAGGAACATGCTTCGTCAGAGCTGGGAAGGAGGAGTCTGTAAATCCGCCATGATTTCCCCCTCGAACGTGGTCATTGTGGTAAATGGGGAGGAGTGAGGAGGAGTTGTCTATTCTTTTTAACAGTCTATGGTCTAGCCCCGTGTAATCACAGGAGGAATATCTAGCTGTAGACAGTTCCAAAAAATTAGGCACCGGGCATTAAAGTTGTTTTTAACGTGTCTAAAGTGCAATGGATTCCAATGCGGGACTAGCGGCTATATGGTGGTACTACAGCAATGGCGGCCTCCAGTGTCGTCGTCGCAAAGCAGAGCAGTCAGCGGCCATTGGTTGGCCCACAGTGGTGGCGCGGCTCAGGACTAACTGAACACTGTTTCGTAGTACGTTTCCAAAGAACCTACTTACACTGTGCTTGGCCAGTTTTACCTCCCCTACGTTTACTCGGAGTTTTGCTTGTGGTTGAGGTTATTGCGTTAATGCTGAGGTGCTAATTAATTTGGATTGATTAAAATGACACATAAATAATGATAAATTCTACGATACCTTATTAATGTATGTTTTTATGAAGGTTGCAATGGTTAAACCACCCTTGCAACCTTTATAAAAATATACATTTATGTATGTTGATATATAGAGTCTATATTATGAGCAGAGCCGTACAACCCAGCATTTTGCACTTCATTAGTTATGTTTACATTTTCAGTTTAAATTATTAAGTTAAATCAAAACGTTTTATGTGCAGGTGGTTTTAATCTTTGTATATAAAATAATTAGATGCAATAACAACATTTGTGTCTGTATAAAAATATTTATTTGTAAAGGGATATTTTATGTCCATTGGACACAGCTATTTTCTTTGACATTTCCCGTGGCATGTTTTGAGTACCTTCAAAAGAGGATTATCAACAATCACACAAATTACGTAATACCAACTTCTCCATGGCACCAAATACAACAATTCAGATATGTAGAGGTATTCGGTTCAAAGTTTGACATGGTTTAGAAAAAAGAAAAGTAATTATAGCAGTATTTACCAAAGAACAAAGTTAAAGGTACAGTATGTTTACATCAGTCGGTAAATCTCATTATTACATTATTCTTTTATTTCACTACAGGACAGCAGTATTGGAACTGGATATTTTGGCTTAAATCTTTTTATTTATTTTTTTGCTGCGGCCTTTTGTAGACAAGCAGTAGGTGAATTTTTTTTTTTAAATGCAGTAATATTCCTTATCAGAAACATCAGAATAATGTCACAAATCAGTTGCATTCAGTTTGACTTGGTTCTTCACATTTAACTCTTTCACAAGCTACAGTAAAATCCATGTGGAATACCTTTTTGTTTGTTTTACTTTCAATTCATTTTAAGGTGGATGCAGTTCTTTAATTTGTTAAGAATTTCTATGGGATAGTTTTTAGGAAATGTGTTACTCTTGAAGTTGTACTCAAGAAAATGGGGAAATCCTCCACTGCTTGACTGAAGGAAAACAAAATGCAGTTGTCCTATCCTGACTCCCCTCTTATGAGCTTGTTTAATTAAATATTTGATTGTACATACAAATAAAACAGGTGTATTGGCAACAAATACATTCCTCCTCCAGTAGTTCCCTGCAGCAAAACGATGGAACACAGCTCAACCTCATCGTTTGTCCTCATTTGGTGAATCTGGTTGGTCACTCAGATCTCCACACTCCTGGCTCCAGTAATGTTTTTGAGATGTGACCAACAGTCAGTCACTGCTAATTACCTGCCTATTGTTCTTTTGTTGGCTGAGGTGCCGTCTCCTTGGACTGGCTGTGCCCTGTCGGTTTTCCCCGAAGGAGATTCGAGTAAAGTGACGAGAGATTAAATCTGAGCCCAACATTCCGGTTCATGGAGGGATTTTCTTTCTTGACAAAAATAGCTTCTTTTACTCCTCTTTCAAACCAACGTTCTTCTTTAGTTAAACATTTTTTTAGCAGTGATCAACCATGAATAAGACAGGACTGATCGATACTGGGGTGAGCAGGTCGTTAGGTGTTTACCCACAGTTGAGAGTAGCTATGATTAGAGGGAGGAACCGGGCCTAACCCAACTCCTCCCCATGGTCTTTATCTACGCTGCGTGCTGAGTGGGACTTTGTCCACTGACGAAGCCTTTTAGATGAGAGGCGAAACGTTTGGAGACTTCAACTACTGAGTACAGAAGATGACTCAAGTACCTTCATTGAAGTTTGCCAGTTTTGTTCTTCACCTTTTGTATTTCTTGGACTTTCCATTAAATTTAAGTTGACAACAGTTTGGGCTGCTCTGCATTTGGGTCCTTTTTCCACCACAACCCCAAAATCGTAACACAGATGTGTTTGTGTGATTCTACTTTCTGTGCAAAACTGTTTTTGGAATCGCTCACTGTCTTGTTTCATCCCCGACTAAAACCAGGATCACAAACGAGAGTAAAAACAAAACAAAAATTGACTCGAGAATATATGTTATGTATGTGTATCGTTGCTTTACTGCGTCTGTATTTTAAGTTATAATAACATGATATTCTATTACTGTGCTATAGGTTATAGCCTATAACCAGATAGATGTTGTGGATCCAGAAGGGGGACTAAGGAAGAACTACCCATCAGCAATAAAATGAGAGAATATTTTTTCTGCTATTCTTTTCACTAGTAAAATAGTGCCTATGAAAGTGTTATGTAACAATTCAACTACTTGCATGGCAAGAGAGAGGAAGCTACTCTTTTTCTTATCCACTGAAGACACATTCAGTGTTGATGCTTATGTGGATAGAATAATACACACACAGAATAAGTGATTAAGAGTCTGGACAATTACAAACAAAAGCTGGGTCAAGGACCTGAAACAACTAATCCTGATGTAATTGGTTTTCTTTTCTTTCAACTCTTCTAGACTTCATTCTATTTTGGGAATAATTATTTTTTACAGTATGGCACCACCAAGCAGTGAAAATATCGGCATTTATATCACAATGACTGTGAAGAACTTAGCTAAATGTTTGCGTGGTTATAAAAAAAGCCCCACAAACTTACCTACGAACACGACACACCGGACACTAGCTAACTAATCACTAATAACTTCAGTAGCTAACGTAACTTTTGTTTTGTTTTGTTTTTTGCTCTTCACCATATATATGGTATGGAACACAAACTTAAACATGTCTTACTGACAGACAAGGTAATATACAAAACAAAACAAAGCAACATACTTCACTGATACAGTGGGAGAACCCTCTTTAAGAAGGTGCCATGGTTACAGATGCTCTTTGTGCTTTTTGACTGAAACAGGCGCACCAACTTAAACCTGGATGGATAATCACAATACTACTTTGGCAGATATCTCTGAAAACCAATATCTCATTGTTTGTACACTCTAATATGACATGTAATTCATGTCCAACACAATTATTGACACATAAATTACATTTTCTCATATTTCTTTCCAGCCCTTTGTACCTACCAATGACCTTAGAAATCCTTGAATTATTTGTTTGTATTTTGAATTTTCACAAAGCAAGTATTTCTCAAAATTATAGTCTTGCTTGATTTAAGCATAAAAATCACAGGATGTCACTTTTGAATGCGTTTGTCTTTCAATGATCGTTCAGTCAATTTGAGCCAGAGGACACTGCTGAACTACTGTGTGGACCAAACATAGGACAAACCACAGGGGTCCAGGATGTTCTTGACCTGGCGCAGCCATGGGGAAATGTAGTCACCTGTTGGAGAAGTATCCGATCACTCTTACAGTGAGATTGATGGTAAATCTGCCCAGTTCTCCATACACCATGTTGTTACAGGTGCTCATTTTTACTTTTAGAATGTACTTGAGGAATCGTAGATGCGGTTTGTCAAGAATGTCAATTTGTTTTTCACGTCCCCAAGTCTCACAGGTATACAGAATAACTGGTGTGACCAACTTGTCAAATAAATCTAGAGTGACATCTAGTGGCACTTCACTAAATGTAAATACACATCCACAAAGCCAACATACAGTAACAATAAGTTGAGTAATACCAACCTTTTGCTAGCCCGCCGGTTTGGTCCGGTGAAGCTGGTTTGTTTTGCTGCGTTGCCAGATCTTGCACTTTCAAAATGGAGTTACAATTTTTACTAGTAAAAATGACGTAACAGATATCTCAAACTGCAGTTATTACTAGTGTGAATGACGTAACGGATATCTTAAACTGTAGTTTTCATTAGTAAGAATTCAGTGCTGATATTTAAGATACATGACGTTTAGTAGTGATGACTCAGTGACGTAATTCAAGATATCCATAATTGAGTTTTGACTAGTAAAAACTTAGTTATGGATCACTCTAACTGTAATTAAGACGAGTGAAAACTGAGTTTCAGATATCTTCAACTGTAATTTTTTACTAGTCAAAATTACATATGACTAGACAAAATACAATTAAAGATATCCATAATTGTAATAAGGGATAGTCAAGTTTTACTCATGTTAAAAGGGCCTGCCATAGAAGGAGCTGATCGCCCATCCATCCATCCATCCATTTTCTTCCGCTTTATCCGGGGCCGGGTCGCGGGGGCAGCAGTCTAACCAGAGATGCCCAGACTTCCCGATCCACGCACACCTCCTCCAGCTGTTCTGGGGGGACCCCGAGACGACACCAGGCCAGCTCGGAGACATAGTCCCACCAGCGTGTCCTGGGCCTTCCACGAGGCCTCCTCCCAATAGGACATGCCTGGAACACCTCCCGAGGGAGGCGACCAGGAGGCATCCGGAACAGATGCCCTAGCCACCTCAGCTGGCTCCTTTCGACGTGAAGGAGCAGCGACTCTACACCAAGCTCCTCCCGGGTAACTGAGCTCCTCACCCGATCTCGGAGGGTGCGCCCAACCACCCTGCGAAGGAAACTCATTTCGGCCGCTTGTAGCCGCGATCTTGTCCTTTCGGTCATTACCCACATCTCATGACCATAGGCGAGGGTGGGAACGTAGATCGATTGGTAAATCGAGAGCTTTGCCCCCTGACTCAGCTCCCTCTTCACCACAACAGTCCGATACAGCGACCGCATCACTGCTGACGCTGCACCGATCCGTCTATCGATCTCACGCTCCATCCGTCCCTCACTCGTGAACAAGACCCCGAGATACTTAAACTCCTCCACTTGGGGCAAGGACTCTCCACCGACCTGAAGTGGGGAAACCACCTTTTTCCAGTGGAGAACCATGGCCTCAGATTTGGAGGTGCTGATCCTCATCCCGGCCGCTTCACACTCGGCTGCAAACCGCCCCAGTGCGCGCTGAAGGTCCTGATTTGATGAAGCCAACAGAACAACATCGTCTGCAAACAGCAGAGATGAGATCCTGAGGTTCCCAAACCGGACACCCTCCGGCCCCTGGCTGCCCCTAGAAATTCTGTCCATAAAAGTAATGAACAGAACCGGTGACAAAGGGCAGCCCTGGCGGAGACCAACACGCACCGGGAACAGGTCTGACTTACTGCCGGCAATGCGAACCAAGCTCCTGCTGCGGTCATACAGGGAACGGACAGCTCTTAGGAGAGGGCCCCGGACCCCATACTCCAGGAGCACCCCCCACAGGGCACCACGAGGGACACGGTCGAACGCTTTCTCCAGATCCACAAAGCACATGTGGACTGGTTGGGCGAACTCCCACAAACCCTCGAGCACCCGATGAAGGGTATAGAGTTGGTCCAGTGTGCCACGACCGGGACGAGAACCGCATTGTTCCTCCTGAATCCGAGGTTCGACTATCGGCTGGATCCTCCTCTCCAGCACCCTGGAGTAGACCTTACCCGGGAGGCTGAGAAGTGTGATCCCTCTGTAATTGGAGCACACTCTCCGATCCCCCTTCTTAAAGAGAGGGACCACCACCCCGGTCTGCCAATCCAGGGGCACTGTCCCCGACCGCCACGCGATGTTGCAGAGACGTCTCAACCAAGACAGCTCTACAACATCCAGAGACTTAAGGTACTCGGGACGAATCTCATCCACCCCCGGAGCCTTGCCACCGAGGAGCTTTCTAACCACCTCGGTGACTTCACCCTGGGTGATGGGTGAGCCCGCCTCCGAGTCCCCAGCCTCTGCCTGCCCACCGGAAGACGTGACAGTGGGATTGAGGAGATCCTCGAAGTACTCCTTCCACCACCCGACCACATCCCCAGTCGAGGTCAGCAGCTCCCCACCCGCACTGTAAACAGTGTTGGTGAAGCATTGCTTCCCCTCCTGAGGCGCCGGATGGTTTGCCAGAATCTCTTCGAGGCCGACTGATAGTCCTCCTCCATGGCTTCTCCGAACTCCTCCCAGACCCGAATTTTTGCCTCTGTGACCGCACGAGCTGCAGCACGCTTGGCCTGCCGGTACCTCTCAGCTGCCTCCAGAGTCCCACAAGCCAGCAAGGCCAGGTAGGACTCCTTCTTCAGCTTGACGGCATCCCTTACTTCTGGGAGCCACCACCGGGTTCGGGGATTGCCGCCGCGACAGGCACCAGAGACCTTACGGCCACAATTATGAGCAGCCGCATCAACAATGGAGGAGGAGAACAGTGTCTCTTTTAATGCATAGTATAGGACACTCAACAAATGATGGTCTGGTTGCTCGGGGCTGCTCCCCTCTGGCAGCAGGTCCAGTGACAGAAAAGGAAAAAGAAAAGCCCCGAATCCCTTTTAACACACATCATTAAGAGTGTTGGTGATTGATCACAGGTGTGCTGGAAGGGGGATCTACGGGCGTGGCCCTGGGAGAAGGCTGTGAGCAGTGTGAGAGCAGTGAAGCAGCTAACATTTTTGCGGAGTCCGGCTGAGAGAGAGCAAAATGCCTAAACCGACAAAACAGAGACGAAGCAACTGCCAGAAATGGCGGCGGATGAGGATTACGTGAGCCTCAGTCGAGTCACGGAACTCATGGAGCAGCAAAGGGACATGTTCAGGGAAATAATACAACAACAACAGGAGAACTTCAAGGGATTCATTAAAATAATCATGGAAGCAACAAACACCCGAATGGATTCACAGATAAAGGACATTCAAGAGCTAAAAACAAGCCTACAGTTCACGCAAGGTGAGGTGGACACTCTGAAAGAAGGAACATTGAAACTCACTGAGCGCACAAACACAATACAAAACGATTTTTATAAAGTATGTGACAATTTGCATATTATCACGGACAAACTGGAGTATCTGGAGGGACAGAGCCGCAGAAACAACCTGGTCTTTGAGGGAGTGTTGGAGACGCCTGGGGAGACCTGGGCCGACGCAGAGGAGAAAGTTAAACATCTACTGAGGGAGAAGTTACAACTACAACACCCGGTGGAGGTGGAGAGGGCCCACCGCGTAGGGAAACCCGACGGCGGGAGAGACCGGCCGAGACCCATCATCGCCAGACTGCTGCGTTGGAAGGATCGCGAAGCAATCCTGCAGCGCGCTAAACACCTCAAAGGGACCAAAATCTTCATAAACGAGGACTACACGGAATCCATCCAAAGGAAGCGAAAAGAACTGATGCCGGAGCTGAGAGCTGCCAGGGAAAGGGGGGAGATTGCCTACTTGCGCTATGATAAACTCATTGTACGTCCGCGCACCAGCACACCAAATCAAGTATAAACACCGGGAAAAGCGTATGGATTTTGGTATGTAAAAGCACATAACTTCACATGTCCTGTAATACATATAGTTCTATAGGAAGCATCGACTTGGACCTTTCATTAAGGAGAATTGCTGAAGCAAATAACCAGGATTTTACATTATCACAATATGACTTACAGAACACTGAGATCGACATCGACCCTGAAAATAACTTCTTTACTAGAGCTACTAATGACTGTCAATATTATACAGAGGATCTTTACAATAGTAAACTTAAGAACATTAAGGCATTCACTGTAATCCACTTCAATAGTCGTAGCCTCTATGCAAACTTTAACCACATCAAAAGCTTCTTAAAACAGTTTTCTAAACCATTTAGTGTAATTTTAATCACAGAAACATGGATTAATAATGACAGAGAAATTGAGTTTTCTATTGATGGTTATGAATTTATAAGTATGAACAGACGAAACAAGCATGGTGGGGGTGTAGCTATGTTTGTAGACTCCAACTATAGTTATAAAGTAATGGAAAATAAGACTATGGTAGTGGATGATGTACTTGAATGCCTTACTGTAGAAATTACAAGGCAAAAAAAGAAAAATATTATTGTAAGTTGTATTTATAGAACACCTGGCTCTGATATAGAGGTGTTTTCTAATTGGATGGAGGAGCACTTTTCAGGTTTAAATCATAAAGTCATGTTTGTGGGGGGAGACCTTAACATCGATCTGTTAAACCCATATAAACACAAAAAGACTGACGAATTTATAAATACTTTATTTAGTATAGGTCTGTTTCCTCTAATAACTAAACCGAGTAGAATCACAACCCACAGTGCGACTTTGATTGATAACATTTTCTCAAATGAAATAGATAGTGATACAGTCAGTGGATTAATGATAAATGATATTAGTGATCACCTGCCAGTTTTTGTATTGTACAAACATGGATATTTAAATATTGATGATGAAAAATGTATTGGTTTAGAAGGGTAAAAACAGAAAAAACTATGGATGCATTTAAAAAGGAACTATTAGCTCAAGACTGGAGTATTGTATACAGAGAGAATGATACTAATAAGGCATATGATGAGTTTACGCAAATATTTCATAAAGTATATGACAAAAATTGCCCAATGAAAAAACATTGTAAAAACAGAAAGTGTAAAGAAAACCCATGGATGTCTAAGGGATTACTAAATGCATGCAAGAAAAAAATTCACTCTACAAAAAATGTATAAATGATAGAACAAAAGAAGCTGAGGATAAATATAAGAAATATAAAAATAAACTGACAGGTATCATTAGAAAATGTAAACAGGATTATTATAATAAGTTGTTAGATAGCAATAAGAATAATATTAAAGGTTTATGGAATATCTTAAATAGTATAATTAGAAATAAACCAAGATCGATTAATTATCCAAAATATTTCAAAGATGAGGATAACACTTTAAATAATATGAATGAAGTAGTCGATACATTTAATAAATTCTTTGTAGATGTTGGACCGAATCTTGCTGCAAAAATTACAAATGTTGAGAACTTTAATTGTGAACTGATAGACACAAATCCTCTGTCCATGTTCCTCAAACCTGTGGAGGAAAAGGAGATACTGGACATTGTTAAAGGGTGTAAAAATAAAACCTCGACAGATTACCATGACATGGATATGAAAACTTTAAAAACTGTTATTGAAAGTATCTCTAAGCCGTTAACATACATCTGTAACCTGTCGCTGCAAACTGGACAATTTCCTGATGGTATGAAAGTAGCAAAAGTGATTCCTCTGTTCAAGGCAGGAGATAAACATCTCTTCACAAACTACAGGCCTGTTTCCCTTTTACCGCAATTCTCAAAAATCTTAGAGAAGGTTTATAACTCCAGACTTGACAGCTTTATTGAAAGGTGTAATTTACTCTCGGACAATCAATTTGGTTTTAGGAATAATCACTCAACTTCACACGCTCTCTTTGATATAATTGAAGAAATAACTAATGCTGTAGATAACAAGAAATATGCCATAGGGTTATTTATTGACCTGAGTAAAGCATTTGATACAATAAACTATGATATACTAATTAATAAACTAGAACATTATGGATTAGGGGGGTAGCTCTACAGTGGGTTACCAGTTATTTAAAAAATAGAAAACAATGTGTGAAAATAGGTGATTATCAGTCGAGTTGTCGACAAATTGTGTGTGGTTTACCTCAAGGTTCCATTCTGGGCCCAAAATTGTTTAATATGTACATTAACGACATTTGTAAAATGTCTCAAGTACTTAAATTTATCTTGTTTGCTGACGATACAAATATTTTTGCATCAGGTGACGACTTACAGCAACTGTGTCGGATTGTTAACTTGGAACTCAAAAGTGTCAATAAGTGGTTCAAACAAAATAAATTATCTCTAAATCTGAGTAAAAGCAAAATGATGATATTTGGCAACTGTAATTCCAATGCTCAGGAAGCAATTCAGATAGAGGGTGTTGTCATAGAGCGAGTGCATGAAATCAAATTCCTTGGTGTTATTATAGATGACAGAATTACTTGGAAAGCTCATATTAAATATATATCTACGAAAATTTCTAGAAGCATTTCAGTAATAGCAAAAGCAAAGCACATTTTAAACATCAAAGCTCTACATATCTTATACTGTTCTCTGATTTTGCCATATTTATATTATTGTACTGTGGTTTGGGGTAGTACTTATAAAAACACATTAAAACCAATAGTGTTGTTGCAAAAAAGAGCTATCCGAGTAATTCATAAAGTTGGGTTTTTGGACCACACAAACTCATTATTTTTAAAATCAAAGATCATGAAGTTCTGTGACATTGTTGAGTTCCAAACTGTACAGATGTTATACAAAGCAAGATACAAACTGTTGCCAGGCCAAATACAAAGAAGGTTCCAAGAACGTACTGGTTGTTATGAATTACGTGACGAATTAAACTTTAGGACTCAGAAACATAGCTCAACTTTGAAAGTTTTAGCCCAACAGTTAATGGTGTACAATTGTGGAATAAACTGGAAATGGAGATGAAACGAAGTCCAAATATCAACCTGTTCAAATATAAATACAAACAAAAGACTTTTGAAATATACAGAGAACAAGAAATGTGTTGCCACTAGGAGGCGCAGTAGGATCAATTATCTATAATCAAGGAAGAGTGTTGCTGCTTGGAACGGTTGTCATTCTATTGCTCAAATTTACAAATTGAGAATTAGGGTAGGCAAGTTATGAATCTGTTGAGAGGGACCCTCCCAACGGGCTCAAAACCTTGTCTTTTAATGCACCACTCAGCATAGGAACATCATATACAAAATCAGCTGTTAGGGCAGCTGGGTGGGGTTTGTTGAGGGGGAGTTACTGCCCTCTTCAACTGGCCCGTTCTACACCCTGGCTTTTTATGCACCTCATTATGCAGGGCTTACATCACACTTCACATATAACTCAATTAAACAAATATAATAATAATGATAAATAAACCCGAATTAAATTATATTAAGGATGGTATTGACAACTGGGAAGTAGCAAGATCTCAGAATATAATATGTATTAATGCACCTTTAATAATGATAATTAATGATAATTAAACCCAAATTAAATTATATTGAGGATAGTAATGACAACTGGGAAGTAGCAAGATCTCAGAGTATAATATGTATGAATGCACCTTTATAACATAAAAGTAGCACATTCTTTTGTTCTTTATTTTGCTGTTGTTTTTGTCTTATTCTTCATCATTTATTGTTACTTTGCCCTATGTTCCTTTGTTTATGATTTGCTACCTTGTAAATATTAAATGTAATGTTACTATTTTTATTTTGGGGTGGGCGCTTATAAGCCTTTGGCTTCAGCCCACTCCCTTTGAGCAGGTTAACTGCTCAAACAAATAAATAAACTAAACTAAACTAAAACTAAACTAAACTAAACTAAGACTAATCTTGTTATCATGAGCATCAATCAGTCTGCGATCATTGTATCTTTCATGAATAAAAGTGGAGTATGTATCATTCAAACACTTTGATACCTGTAGAGTAATGCTATATGGGCTGTAATGGTGATGGTGAATAACAGCAATACCAACATGGTAATAAATTCGGTATAGGAAACAAAATTATACACATGTTATAACGTGTAAGATACTGTGAATGTTGACCTAATATAATGCATTGTTGCATCTGTTAATATGTAACCAACTCAATTGTTAATCGTTTTGTAAGATAAGAACTAAACAGTGTTATTGTTATATATTGTTATTTAAGTTTATGAACAGGGGTGGGAGTCAATAAGCTTGTCTTCTTCCCACTCCTTTTCGAGCCAGAATGTTAATTATTTTTTCTTTATTATATATATATTTTTTTTCTTTCTTTTTTTGGCTTTTGTGCCTTGTGTGTAGCTTGAAATAAAAACTCAATCAATCAATCAATCAATCAATCAATCAATCAATCAATCAATCAATCAATCAATCAATCAACATGGTCCACTCGGACTCCATGTCCCCAACCTCCCTCGGAATCTGGGTGAAGCTCTTCCGGAGGTGGGAGTTAAAGACCCTACTGACAGAGGGATCCACCAGACATTCCCAACAGACCCTCACAACACGTTTGGGCCTGCCAGGTCTGACCGGCTTCCTCCCAGCCAGCGGATCCAGCTCACCACCAGGTGGTGATCAGTTGACAGCTCAGCCCCTCTCTTCACCCGAGTGTCCGAGACACGCGGCCGGAGATCAGATGACACAACTACAAAGTCGATCATCGACCTCCGGCCTAGGGTGTCCTGGTGCCACGTGCACTTATGGACACCCTTGTGCTCGAACATGGTGTTCGTTATGGACAAACCGTGACTAGCACAGAAGTCCAATAACAGACACCACTCGGGTTCAGATCGGGGAGGCCATTCTTCCCAATCACCCCCATCCAGGTCTCACTGTCGTTACCCACGTGGTCGTTGAAGTCCCCCAGTAGAACAATGGAGTCCCCAGCCGGAGCACCATCTAGTACCCCTCCCAGGGACTCCAAGAAGGCCGGGTACTCTGTACCGATGTTGGGCCCGTAGGCCGAAACAACGGTGAGAGACCTGCCCCCGACCCGAAGGCGTAGGGACGCGACCCTCTCGTTCACCGGGTTGAACTCCAACACGGACGCCTGAGCTGGGGGCTATGAGCAAACCCACCCCAACCCGCCGTCTCTCCCCGCGGGCAACTCCAGAAAAATGGAGCGTCCAGCCTCTCTCCAGGAGTCGGGATCCGAAACCCAGGCTGTGTGTGGAGGTGAGCCCGACTATATCTAGCCGGTATCTCTCAACCTCCCACACAAGCTCAGGCTCCTTCCCCCCCAGCGAAGTGACGTTCCATGTCCCGAACGACCAGGTCGTCGAGGCACCCGCCTTCGACTGCCACCCAGTCCACTCTGCACCCGACCCCTACGGCTCCCTCTGCGGGTGGTGGGTCCACAGGAGGGCGGGCCCACGTCGTCCTTTCGGGCTGTGCCCGCCGAGCCCCGTGGGCAGAGGCCCGACCACCAGACGCTCGCATTCGAGCCCCAACCCCAGGCCTGGCTCCAGGGTGGGGCCCCGGTTGCGCCATACCGGGCGACGTCACGGTCCTTGATGTTGTACTGTCCATAGAAGTCTTTGAACTGCTCTTCGTCTGACCCGTCACCTAAGACCTGTTTGCCATGGGAGACCCTACCAGGGGCATGAAGCCCCAGACAACATAGCTCCTCAGAGCTGATCACCCATTGATGAAATGTTTGCTAATCTTAAATTAAATATATGCAGACTTTTTTCTGCATTTGTGGCATTTAAAATATAAAATTTTGCGGTTAAAAATTGCATTAAAGGTGCTATGCGTAACTGTAAATGTTTAAAATAACCGTTTCTAACCCATACATGCTTAAACAATTGCCTGATGTGCTGAATGAGTTCCTGTCTGATCACTGCCATTGCCCCTATAATCCTGTGCAGTCAAATAAATAAGAGGGATTCGGGTCGGAATCTTAAGGTTTGAGCCTGGGCGTGACGTCATGCGCGTTCACACGCACCTGGCTAGCTCTGGGGAGTTTGTGTATTCGACGCCATTATCCGCATCAGCGAAGACTCCAGCGACTTTGCCAAAGTAGAGGATGGATTGTAAGAGAAGATGAACTCCAGTTCATCCCAAACAGCAATGCAAACTCCACGTAAGATAAAGAAGATAAAAAGTTTGTCTAGTTCAACCAAAAGGGGCAAATTGGAGTGAGACAGGCGTCGGAGTAAGACGAGAGTCAACATCGGAAAGGCGTTCATCAACAAATGGGGAGACCTCAGCTCCGCTCTCGGGCTCAAACGGACCCTCAGTTGGCTTTCTTCTTGCTAAAATGGTAAGATACAGTCTGTAATGTCTGATACGGTAAATCTATGTGAACAAATGACGATGCGTAATAGTTGTAATGCTATGTGTTTAGCGTGTAGTGTAGCGTGTAGTGTAGCGTGTAGTGTAGCGTTAGCTAAATGTAGAATCAGAATTGGTTTTATTGTCATGGTCAGTGGACAGGTTCACAAACTAGGAATTTTCTTCGGAGCAATCGTGCAACATAAAACATATAACATAAAAGATGCTAACTATGTTTTGTGTATGGTCTAACCGGTAGCCTTTTGTGTTTGGCTAACGTCTTCAAAATGATGCAAAATGCTAAAAGGTGCTCATGTCCTTGACCAACACGGCTGAATTTTCAACGACGTTGTGTATATATTTTTTCTTTTTCGGCAACATCAGTAAAATGTTCCCGGGAATGTGGTACATTTTGCATGTAGTTTATATGAGGTATGAGGGGAGAAAACATGTTACTTGATAGGCTAACGTTGCTGTTACTGTGTACTCGATTCTAATCAATTGTTATTTTTGAAGAGCGCATATACATTTGTAGTCATTGTTTAGTCCTACTTTAGACCTGGTTTATTCATAGTCTGACCTAGTTCAGACCTGGTGTAGTCCTGGTTGTGTTCTGAGTTAGTCCTCCTGAGTTGGTCCTGGTTTAGATGGTGTGTAAATTGCAAATAAATAATAATAATAATCTCTTTTTACTTCGTCTGAGGTCAATAATGTATTCATGTGCATTTTTTCAAACATTATTGGCTAAGATACTTTGTTTTCTTTTGTACAGGCTAGAGTTTGAGCGAGAACAGGCCACAGATCCATATGACTCCGATTATGTCGCCCCTATATCTTTGTGGTATGTTTTGTCATAATGCAATTCCTACAGTCTTTTCCTTGTAAAGGTGTGAATAAATGTTTTTGTTACACAGCACTGGTGGTCCAATGCAGAATCAAATGGATGAACTTCTCATCATTGGGTTTGAAGAAGCTGTCATGGACATTTGTGACCGGGTCTGCTGTTATAGTGGAGTGGGTGAGTACTACATGGCTATGTAGTGTTTTATAAAAAGTCATGAACAACAATATCAAATGGAAAATAATGTAGGTGCATTTGTAATGCTTATTCTTTATCTGCATAGTTTTGCCCACGTGGACACAAGTTGTGGATGTGAAACAACCAGCCGTTGCTCAAACATGGGACGCAAGGACTTTATGCTTGCAGCAAACGGGCTATTGTCTGGGAATAATTACACCAAGATCGCCCTCTTCTTCAAATACATGAACATGAGAATGGTGACATCTTCTACTGTGGGATACAGCATTTCTACTGCGTACCAGCTGTAAGGGAGTTTTGGACAGAAAAGAGGGCTGCCATCAACCGATTACAGACTAAAACAGTGTTGTTGCCCTTGGTAAGTAATAAACTGCATGTATTTGCAAATCCTCAAATAGCTAACATGCATCTGTATTTCTGTTTTAGCTGACGAATGGAGTTCGTAAGTAAATCTGAATAATTTTTGTATTTGAGATAATGATAGGCATTTTCTAATGTAATGTTTGTGTTTTATAACAAGGAGAGATTAATGGAGAGGGGCATTTTCCATTCCCTACGCCCCGGATCTACCTTTGCCTTTTCATATGAAGCCAGGACATTTCTTGCAGCGTTGGACTACAACCACCACAACCACAAAGGCCAAGTGTTGTAAGTGATTATTTTATGACTTTCCTATATAATGCATGTTTTGGGAACTAATGTCATAATTTGTTCTGCAGGCAAGAACGACTGTACAGCAAGAAGTCACAGACCGGGTACAAAGAGGCAAAAGACTACAGTTACATCCCTGACCTGCAGACAAAAATTCTAGGAATACAACTTCAGTCTGCAGGAGAACTCTCAAGAAAACGAAGCTTGAGACCAGGTGACCCTTGGTTTCTGGGACCTCTGTTTTGCATTGTGCCCCCTCCTACAGCTGATCTGGTGCAGTCACAAGTCCACAGAGGGCAGGTATGTTGTGTTAGTTTTTCATTGTTTTACAATAAACATTTGTTTTTTTCTTTTAGTGTGTGTATATATGCAAGATTCCTATTTTCATTAATATTTTTGCCACATCACTTCAATGTCCTTTTCCATAATAAAATAACTGTTCTAATGGCAAAACATGTATGTTTTGTTTTTCTAGGAGATGCCATTAGCTCCCTGAACAGACTCCAAGTCAAACATAAGCAGTGCATATTTATTTATTTTTACAAACATGGAATTATTTACAATAAGCCGTTTCTTCCCTAATTCATAGCCATATTTTCTGATGTGCTCACTACTTGTTTATTGCCTGAATGGTGCTTCTTTATAGCCAACATAAATGCCAAAAGGGTCAAGATAATTGTCTGTCCTCCTCACTGATAGTCTATAGATGTTGATTGTCCTCTGCACCTTCCCTGCCACTGCTGCCCTCAGTGCTTCCCTCCACAGGAACATCAAATTGATTCGAGCTGTAATTCTAAAGGAAAAAATAAAATATGTTGTTATTGTGATAAAATACATGCTGTATTATTCTACACATCACAGGAAAGAAAATACAATGATAAAGGGGTACTTATTTTACTTCCCTCATATTGTACAGCAGGCCTTCTATTTACTATAGCAAATAACTGTATTTTGATCTGTTCTGAACTGCATAACTACCGGCCCATGCACTGTCTCTTTCCCTGACCTTGTACTGAGTGAACTAATTCCATGTTATGTGTTCCAGTAACCTTTTTCCCCCCCCTTCTAAATGTCTAAACTAGTGAAACTTGTTTGGGGCACTACACACCTTGCTCAAGGACAGTAGTTGAAAAGTATTGGCACAATTCACAGAAACGTTTATCAATGTGTACTGTCCCTGTCAAAATACCTAATAAATAAATCAGCACTGTTGTAGGCTATTTAGGTAAATCAGTTCAGCTTTGTGGAGTGTGATGTAAAATGCTGGTATGTAAGCTTCATAATTAGAAAACAATGTTGAGCAAATTAGTCTCTAATAATGATATACTGCTATTGGAATATGCTACTTAGCAGATTAATAAAACAGGCTAAACCCCAGTAAATATTCGGTGGATTAGGCTGTTTTAGCTTAGAAGGTAATGTCAGTGCCATTTGATTATTAGTTTATTAGCTTGAGACATTTTAGTACTTTTTTGACCAACTAATAGGATGTTTGGTGTGATTCTTATTTTTTTTAGCTTATACAAAGTAATAACTTATTCATGAACGCATTTCCATTATAATCCAATCATAACACAAAACAGGTAGAAATGGTGAAAAACGTTTTCTCCTACTACCCCCGTTTTTCCTCTCAAACATTAATATGTAATTTACTCAAATGCAAATTCCATTCACATATTCAAAATAACTTACAGATTTATAACTTTCTTACCTCTGTAGACATTACGAGTCTAAACAAAAGATTTGTGTAATCGCTGTCGCTGTTGTGTTCTGAACTGCTCGTGCTCGTGCAAGCGTGCGCGTGTTCCATGAGCGTGCACAACTCTGGATGCAATTCCGCTTGTCGCCAAAGGGGTCATAGTTCTGCAAGAACTCATAAACTTGCGTTGTGCACCTTTAAAAGGCATAAAATTTGACTTTCGTCTGCCTGTATATGACCTGGCTGTGTCATGTGGAAAGTCAGGGCCTGTCATTAACACTAACTAGCATCTTTGGATTGCAAAGAGTTAATGTGTCTGGCACAAGACCATATATTTACAACAACTACTAACTAGTGAACATCCTTATTGACTGGTAACATCTGATGAAAAATGACTTGTGAGAAAATAAGTTAATACCCTTTGAGGTAAGCGGTGTACCCCAATCACACTGGACAAGCCTGGCGAAGGAAGGACCGGTGGGCAAAGCATCGCTGAACGGGCTCAAGACCGGGACAGCGACACTAAACACTGCAACACTAAACCCAGGACGAAATCCTGTGGTGCTGGATTAAAATTTTCACATTTCATGTTTCGTTTGTCATCATTTATGTCAAACTGAAGCATGAATCAGACTTTTACAGTCTGTAGTTACTCAGTTACACTCAATACTCAAGTAACATTTTCCTCAAGTACTTTTTTACTCTTAGACCAGCCATTCCCAAAGTCCGGGACTCCGCGGACCCCTTATCGATCCGATCTTTCGGGGCCCCCATAATAATATATTTATTACATTCTGAGGAATTTGTATTCTTTTGCTGAATAAATAACATACAAAGCAACATTTAGTCATGATTTTTGGCTAAATACTGGTTTAAAGTAGTAAATGTAGCAAAGAAATGTACTTTTCCTTTGAAAACATATTTTTTCCATGTACTTGTTTTGTAGACAAGCTTTGGCGCCCCCCTACAGGTCCTCTGAGGCCCCCCAGGGGGCCCCGGACCCCACTTTGGGAACCACTGGACCTACACAAATAAGAACATTCCATTCCATCACCTAACAACAGAGAAATCCACTCATCCACTAAAACAACATGCCAACATTCCACTCCTACCAAAACTAATAAGAGAACATGTCCACTCCCCCATCCAACCTATCAACAACAGAGAACAGTCCAATTCCATCACCTACCAATCAGAGAATCATCGTCCACTCATCACCCTACCCAACTGAGAACTACTTCCACTCAATCATCCCTAAACAACAGACAACATTCCACTCATACTGCACCTAAACAACAAGAGGATATTCACCCAACACCTAACAATTCAGAGGACATCTCACTCCATCACGATAAACAACAGGACATTCCACTCCTCACCTAAACAACAGATGACATAATCTACTCACATCTCCTAACAACAGAGGACATTCACCCTCACCTGACAACAGAGACTAATTCCACACATCACATCAGCTAGCAGGAACATCCATTCAGATTTCGTATATACGAGCTAATGGCGTTGGACAAGGCCACAGAGCATATGTAGAATAGATGCTCTTTTTATTTTCCATGTTTCTCCCTGCGGCCCAGTAGCAATACGGCACGGCCGGTTACTGGTCCCGGCTGGTGGTTGGGGACCACTGACCTACACAACAGAGAACATTCCACTCATCACCTAAACAACAGACAAACATTCACTCATCACATAAACAACACATGCTAGAGCATTTCACTATCACCAACACAGAGAACTTCCACTCAAATTCACCTAAAACAAAGAACATCACTCATTCAACCTACACAACAGAGACCATTCCACCCACACACCTAACACAGAAACTCCACTCACACCTCAACAACAGAGAACATCTCATCCCAGACCTAAACAGACAGACAACATCCACATCACCTAGAACCACAGAGGAGCAGTCACTCCATCCCTGGACAACAGAGAAAATTCCAATACATCACCTACACACAGGGAACATTCCATTCACGAGTTTCGTATAACGACTAATTGGCGTTGTGGACGATGCCCAGCAAGAACATAGGAAGAAAAATGCTCTTTTTATTTTTCTTCTCTGTGGTCCCGAGTAGCAATTACGGCCACGCCTGGTACCAGTCCCCAGCCTGGTGGTTGGGGACCACGACCTACACAACAGAGAACAATTCCACTCGAATCACGCCAACGACAGACAGTCTGCTCCACTCATCACCTGTAGAACAACAGGCGAACATTCACGACTCATTGCACACTGCTACCACAAGCAGAATTAGAGCATTGCCGACTCATCCACCTACACGACGAGATAACTCCATCTCATTCAACGCTAAAACACAGAGAACATGCTCCACACATCATCCTAAACAAGGCAGAGAACATTCCACTCAGTCACCTGTGACAACAGATTAACATTCGACCCAAGTCACCTATACTAACAGGAAATTCCAGCTTCAATCCACCTCACTACAGGGAACATTCCACTCCATCACCTAAACCACAGAAGAATATTCCATCATCACCTAAACATCAGAGAACATTCCAACCCATGCACCTAAACAATAGAGAACATCCACTCTCATCTACCTTACACAATAGGGAACGTTCCACTCATCACAACACAACAGGGAACGTCACTTCGTCACCAACACAATAGGGAACGTTCCACTCATCACCAACACACAGACAAAGATCACTCATCACCATAAACAACCAGAGGATATTCCACTGGCGATCACATAACAACAGAGGACATTCCCACTCCATCACCGTAATACAACAAGACAGTTTCCCACTCCATCACCTAAACAACAGAGGGACATTTCTACTCCAACATCACCCTAATACAACAGAGGACACCACTGCCATCGACCTGGACAACAGAGAAAATCCCACAGATTTCACCTACACTACAGGGAAATTCCATTCAAGAGTTCGAATAAGAGCTAATTTGCGTGGTACAGGACCCACAGACATAGGAGAAAAATGCCTCTTTATTTTCATCTGTTCTCTGCGGCCCAGTCAGCCATACCGGCTATGCCTTGGTATCTGGTTCGCCCTGCGCCTTGGTGGTTGGTGACCCACTGACCTACACACAGAGAACATTCCACTCAGTCACCCAAACAACACCAGAGCATTCCACTCATCCACCTAAACAAACAGAGAAATTCCACTCATCACCTACATCGGAAGCATTTCCACGCATGCAGCTCCAACAACAGACGAACATTCCACCATGCACCGTTACACAACAGAGAACATTGTTCACTCTCTCACCTCACACAACAGAGAACTTCCACTGCATCCAACCACACAGGACAGAGAACATTTCAACTCATCACCTTAATAACAGACGAACACCAGCTCATAACCTAAGACAACAGAGAACATTCCCTCATCACCACGCCAACAGAGAAGTCCACTATCACCGTAAACACATAACAACATTCATCTCCATTCACCTAACAAACAAGAGTAATTCCACTTCCACTCACCTAAAACAACAGAGGATATTCCACTGCCATCACCTTACCCAACAGGAACATTCCACTCATCACCTACCCAACAGAGAAACTTTACAGCTCATCACTACGCGTTCTACTAACCTAACTAGGAGAAATCCTCCACTCATCACCTAAAAGCGGTTAGTAAACAGACATATATCCACCTATCAACATTCAACACCAGCGAACCATTCCACTCATTCACATCACACAGAAGAACATTCTCATGCTCATCCACCACACAATCAGAGAACATCCACTCAATCACCTGTGCGACAACAAAAAACATCGCCTGCACTCAATCCACTATTACTACACGGAATCATTCCACTCACCTCAACCTACACTACAGGAACATGTCCACTCATTCATCAATAAACTACAGAGAACATCCACTCATGGGTCACTTAAACAGAACATTCCACTCTCACCTACACACAGATGACACTCCCCACCTATCACCTGGACAACAGAAAACATTCCATTGCACAATCGCCGCCTATATCTACGATGTGAAAGTTCCACTCATCACCTACATCTCACAAGAACATCCCTCAATCACCTACACTGCCAGAGAACATTCCAACTCATCACCTAAACAACAGAGAACATTCCCACTCATCACCTAAAACAACAGAGAAACATTCACGGCCTGGTACCTTGGTCCCCTGGCTCTGTTTGGTGACACTGACCTTAACACAACTAGAGAACATTCCACTCATCGACCGGCAAACAACAATTGACCATCATTCCACTCATCACCCAAACAACAGAGAACATTCACTCATCACCTAAACAAACAGAGGAACATTCCATAGATCACCTAACAAAAGAGAACATCTCCCATCACCATAAACAAGCAGAAATTCTCATAGATCAACCTATCACCAATAGAGAAAATTCCCCTCGCATCACTACACAACAAGGAGACATTCCACTCATCACCTGGACAACAGAGAACATTTCCAATGATCACCTAACAACAGAGAACATTCCACTCAAAGCACTACATACAGAAGGACAATTCCACGCCATCACCCTAAACAACCAGAGGACACTCTCAACCTAACACACACGTAGAACATCTCCAATCAGCTATCAAACAGAGAACATTCTACTTCAATCCCTTACAGCAACAGTAGAACATCCACTCTCATCACCTAAACAACAGAGGACTAACCAACCCATCGATAACAACTAGAGACATATCCACTCTATTGATATCACTAGAACAACAGAGAATCATTCCACTCATCACCTACAACACAGATAACATTCCACTCATACACCTACACAACAAAACATCCCACTCATCACCTCAAACAGATAAACCATCCACTCATCACCTACAAAACAGAGAACACATCCAACATCATCACCTAAACAACAGAGAACATTCCCACTCCTTCACCTCAAAACAGAACCATTCCACTCACACCTAAACAACAGAGAACAATTCCACCATCACCTACACAACAGAGGAAATTCCACTCATCACCTGAACAACATAAAACATCCACTTCAATCACCTACACTACAGGAAATTCCCCATCACTTTTTAATATTTTTTATTTCTTGTGGCCGCGTAGAATACGGCCACGGCTGGTACGGTCCCCGGCCTGTGGTGGGGACACTGACCTACACAACCCCGAGAAGCATTCCACCTCACTTAAACAACAGAACATTCCACTCATCACAAACAACAGAGAATTCCCACTCATCACCTAACAAAACAGAGAACATCCCACTCATCACCTACCCAACAGAGAACAACACACCCACACCTAAACACAGGTGACATTCCACTCCATCACTAAATAACAGAGGACATTCCTCGAAATCACCTAAACAACAGAGGACAATCCACTCATCACCGGACAACAGAGAAAAATTCCACACATCACCTAATCACACAGGGAACACATTCAGGAGTTCGTATATACGGCAATTGGCGTTGGACACGGCATAGATAATAAGGAGAAAATGCTTCTTTTATTTTCATTTCTCTGCGCCCAGTAGCAAATACGGCCGGCCGGTCTGGTCCCCCGGCCTGGTGGTGGGGACCACTGACCTACACAAAGAGAACATTCCACTCACACCTAAACAACAGACACATTCCACCATACACATAAATCAACAGAGAACATTCCCACTCATCACCTACACAACAGGAAATTCCACTCATCACACTTAACAACAGAGAACATTCCACTCATCACCTAAACAAACAGAGAACATTCCACTCCACACCTCCCAACAGAGAACATTCCACCATCACCTAAACAACAGACAACATTCCACTCACACCAAACAACAGAGGATATTCCACTCATTCACGCTAAAATAACAGAAGGACATTCCACTCAATCACCTAAACAACAGAGGATATCCACTCCATCACCTACCCAACACAGAGAACATTCCTCAATCACTACACAACAGAGAACTTCCACTCTCACCTTAACAACAGGAGAAACTTCCACCTCACCTAAACAAAGAGACATCCACCATCACCTACCCAACAGAGAACATTCCACTCATCACGCTAAACAACCATACAACACTCACTCATCACCTAAACAACAGAGGAATATCCACTCCATCACCTAAACAACAGAGGACATTCCACTCCATCACCTTAAAGCAACAGAGGAAATATTCCACTCCATCACCTACCCAACAAGAGAAATTCCACTCATCACCTACCCAAACAGAGAACATTCCACCATCCTAAAACAACAGACAAAATCCAAACTTCATCAACTACAGCAACAGAGAACATTCCACTCCATCACCTACACAACAGAGAACATTCCCCACATCATCACCAGGACAACAGAAAACATCCACTCAATCCCTATACTACAGGGAAAATTCCACTCAATCACCTACACTACAGGGAACATTCCACTCATCACCTAAACAACAGAGAACACATTTCATCTCATCACCTAAACAGAACATTCCACTCATCACCTACACAACAAGAACATTCCACTCATCACCGACAACAGAAAACATCCACACAATCGCCTATACTACAGAAAATTCTACTCAATCAACCTACACTCAAGGCAAATTCCACTCAATCACCTACACTACAAGGGAACACACACAATCAGCTACAACTACAGAAACATTCCACTCATCATCTTTTATATTTTTTCATTTCCGCGGCCGGTAGCAATACGCACGGCCTGGTACCTGGTCCCCGGCTGGTGTTGGGGACCACTGACCTACCAACAGAGAACCATTCCACTCATCACCAAACAACAAAGAGCATTCCAACACCTCATCAACCACCACAACAGAGAACATTCCACTCACTGCACCCTAGACACAATCAGAACATCCATAAGATCACCTAACAGCAGATAGAGAACATTCCGCTCCATCACCTAAACAAGTAGAGAAATTTCCATAAGATATCTACACAATAGAGAACATTCTGCCCTTCAATCTCACCTACACAACAGAGAATCCATTTGATCACCCTAAACAACAGAGAACATTCCACTCATCACCTACACAACAGAGAACAATTCATCATACCTACCACAACAGAGAATCATTCCAATCAATCACCTACACAACAGAGAACATTCACCCATCACCTAGAACAACAGAGGACATTCTATTCTCTAAGCAACCTATTCAGCAACAGAAGAACTATACTCAATATCACCAGCTATAAGACAGAGAAAATCTACACCTCCAAATCACACACAACAGTAGAACACTTCAACTCATTCTCACACTAAGACAACAGAGGACATTCCAGCTCCCAATCGTAAACAACAGATACTATTCCACCAATCAGAATAACACTAGAGAAACATTCCACTCATTCCACTATCACACAGATATATGTCCACCATTCACCATGTACACAACAGAATAACATTCCCCCACTCATTTCACCTAACACAACCGATAACATTTCCACACTTCATCATCCTTACACAACAGATAACCTATCCATCATCACTAAAAACAGAGAACATCTCCATCTCATCACCCTAACAACCAGAGAACATCACTCATGCTCACTAAACAGATACATCACTCAATGCACCTAACAACAGAAGAACATTCCACATCATCTACCTACACAACAGAGAACATCCACATCATCACGCCACTGTAAACAAGCAGAAGACATCCCACTGTCATCACCCCCTGCAGGAACACATCTCCACTCAATTCAATCTTTTATATTTTTAATTTCTCTGTGCCGGTAGCCAAAATACTGGCACGGCCTGGTACCGGTTCCCCGGCCTGGTGTATTTTGTTGGGCGACATGACACCTATCACAACAAGAACAATTACCACTCATCACTTCAAACACCAGCACACTCCCTCATGGAACACCTTTCCAACACAGCGAACAATTCAACTGCATTTCATAGAAACAACAGAGAACAGTTATTCCACTCATCACCGACCCATACGAGAGAACACTTCCCACTCCATCACCTAATACAAACAGAGACATTTCCACTCCATCACCTAAATGAACAGAGGACATTTCTACTCAATCACCTAAAACAACAGAGGACATCCACTCCATCACCTGGACAACGTAACTAACGAGAAAGTACCGTACACATGCACCCTACACTACAGGACATTCATCAGAGGTTGTCGTAATATGATCTGCGGATAATTGGGGCGGTGGACGATTCCATAGATATAGAGATCGACTTCGTTTTATTTCATTTCACGCGGCTCCTCAGTAGGGGCAAATACCGGCACGGCCTGGTAACTGGTTCCCTGGCTGTGCGTGGTTGGGGACCACTTGACCTACCACAACAGAGAAACATTCCACTCATCACCTAAACAAACAGACAACATTCCACTTCATACATAAAACAGAGCGATCCAGCTCATCCACCTAAGCACAACAGAGGAACTCTCCACTCATAGCACCTTACCGAAAAGCCATTCCACTCATGTTCCCGACCTAAATCAACGAGGAAACATTCCACTCCATCACCTCTACCCAATCAGAGAACCATTGCTCACTCATGCACACTAACACATCAAGACAACATCCGCTCATTCCACTAAACAACAGACAAGGATTCCGACTCATCACCTAAAACAACAGAGGATATTCCACTCCATCACCTAAAAAACAGAGGACAGTTCCACTCATCCCATCAGCCTAAACAAGCGAGGAGGATAGTCCCCCATCACCTCCCAACTCAGTTGAAATCAATTTTATCCACTATGCCATCGTGTAGCGACAACAGAGCCAACCTTCCAACTCATAATCACTAACACAGAAGAAGATATTCCATTCATCACCTAAACATCAGAGAACGATTCAAACTCCATCACCTACCCACAGAAACATTTCCACTCATCACCTAAACGAAACACTACACACCATTCCATTCACTAAACCAACAGAGCGGATATGTCCACTCCATCACCTAAACAACAGAGGACATTCCACTCACACCTGAAAACAAATCAGAGATATTTCCTACTCTCATCAATTGGTTGGCGGCAGGTTGCTGCACCAACAGAAACATTCCACTCTATTCACCTACTCCAAGATAACAGAGAACTATTCCACTCATGCTGTCACGCCTAACAAGTCAGACCAACATTTCCACGCACTACTGCCCCAAGACACACCACGAATCACTTCCACTCATCACTTACGACAACAGATAACAGTCCAACTCATCACCGTAGCTACAACAAAACTTCGCTCTTTCTCCGCTCTGGACAATCAAGAAACATTCCACTTCAATCACTTATACTACAAGGAAAATTCACTCAATCGACCTACACTACATGGAACATTTCCACCTACATTCACCATAAACTACATGAACTTCACTCATCACCTAAAACATAAATTCCATCTTCATCACCTACCAGTAACAGAGAACATATCACACTCATCACTCGGACAACAGTAATAACATTCCACATACAAGTCGCCTATACTACAGGGAAAATTCCACTCAATCAAACCTACATCTACAAGGAAACATCTCCACCAATCACACCTACACTACAGGGAACATGTCCACTCATCACCTAACACACTAACAGAGAGAACACCGACCATCATCTTTTTTATATGTTTCCATGTTCATCTGCGGCCGTCGTTTGTTACGATAATATAGCGGCTCTGGGCCTTGTACCTGTCCCCGTCTCTCGGCTTGGTGGTGGGTACCCACGACCATCTACGAGCATACAGAAGAAAATTCCGATCGCATTTCCCAAGACAACAAGAGCATATCTCACACTCATCACTCTCAAACAACAGAGAACATTCCACTCATGGCACCTAATAACAACAGAGAACATTTCTATAGATCACCTACACAATAGAGACCATCCGCTCACATCACCCTCTGTAAGCAGATTAAGACATCCATCTATAATTACACCTATCACAATACCGAGAACTATGTCCTCCATCGACCTACCACATGATATATTCACCAATACCTAACCAATTCAGACAATAATCCTATTTCTCATTCACCACCAACAGAGGTAATCCACTTCACACACTTTTGGGTTGTAAACAACAGGAGAATTCCACACTACCATTTCACCCCATAAACAACAGAGACATCCACCATCACCTATCGACATGAACATTCCACTCATCAACCTACACAAAAAACATTCCAACTCACGGGCACCTGGACACAGAAACATTTCCGACACAGATCGTATACACCAGTGAAAGATCCACTAACTCACGCGGACACATTACAAGGAAATTCCATTGACAATCCAGTACACTTACAGGAACATTCCACAGCATCACTACACACGTAGCCACGGCGAAGCCATTATCCACTCATGCATCTAATTATATATTGTTTTCATTTCCGCGGCCCCGGTAGCAAATAACGGCACGGCCCTGGTACCGGTCCCCGGCCTGGTGGTTTGGGACCCACTGACCTACACAACAGGAGAACATTCCAACTCATCACCCAAACAACAAAGAGCATTCCACTCATCACCAGAAAACAGAGACACAATTCCACTCATCACCTAAACAACAGAGAAACATTCCTAGATCACCTACACAATAGAGAAACATTCCCCGCTCATCACCTAAACAATAGAGAAACAATTCCCATTAGATTCACCTACACAATAAGAGACATTCCCCCCATCACCTACACAACAGAGAATATTCCACTCATCACCTAAACAACAGACAATATTCCACTCATCACCTACACAACAGAGGACATTCCCTCATCACCTAAACAACAGAGACATTCCACTCCATCACCTAAACACAGAGGACATTCTACTCAAGCACCTACACAACAGAGAACATTATACTCATCACCTATATAACAGAGAACATTCTACTCAATCACCACACAACAGAGAACATTCCACTCATCACCTAAACAACAGAGGACATTCCACTCCATCAAACAACAGAACATTCCACTCATCACTTAAACAACAGAGAACATTCCACTCATCACCTACACAACAGATAACATTCCACTCATCACCTACACAACAGATAACATTCCACTCATCACCTACACAACAGATAACATTCCACTCATCACCTACACAACAGATAACATTCCACTCATCACCTAAAAAACAGAGAACATCCACTCATCACCTAAACAACAGAGAACATTCCACTCATCACCTAAACAGAACATTCCACTCATCACCCTAAACAACAGAGAACATTCCACTCATCACCTACACAACAAGAACATCCACTCATCACTGAACAACAGAAAACATTCCACTCAATCACCTACACTACAGGGAACATTCCACTCATCATCTTTTATATTTTAATTTCTCTGTGGCCCGGTAGCAAATACGGCACGGCCTGGTACCGGTCCCCCGGCCTGGTGGTTGGGGGACCACTGACCTACACAACAGAGAACATTCCACTCATCACTTAAACAACAGAACATTCCACTCATCACCCAAACAACAGAGAACATTCCACTCATCACCTAAACAACAGAGAACATTCCACTCATCACCTACCCAACAGAGAACATTCCACTCCATCACCTAAACAACAGAGGACATTCCACTCCATCACCTAAATAACAGAGGACATTCTACTCAATCACCTAAACAACAGAGGACATTCCACTCCATCACCTGGACAACAGAGAAAATTCCACACATCACCTACACTACAGGGAACATTCCATTCAGGAGTTTCGTATATACGAGCTAATTGGCGTGTGGACAGGCCATAGATATAGGAGAAAATGCTTCTTTTTATTTTTCATTTCTCTGCGGCCCAGTAGCAAATACGGCACGGCCTGGTACTGGTCCCCGGCCTGGTGGTTGGGGACCACTGACCTACACAACAGAGAACATTCCACTCATCACCTAAACAACAGACAACATTCCACTCATCACATAAACAACAGAGAACATTCCACTCATCACCTACACAACAGAGAACATTCCACTCATCACTTAACAACAGAGAACATTCCACTCATCACCTAAACAACAGAGAACATTCCACTCCATCACCTACCCAACAGAGAACATTCCACTCATCACCTAAACAACAGACAACATTCCACTCATCACCTAACAACAGAGGATATTCCACTCCATCACCTAAAAACAGAGGACATTCCACTCCATCACCTAAACAACAGAGGATATTCCACTCCATCACCTACCCAACAGAGAACATTCCACTCATCACCTACCCAACAGAGAACATTCCACTCATCACCCAACAACAGAGAACATTCCACTCATCACCTACACAACAGAGAACATTCCACTCATCACCTACACAACAGAGAACATTCCACTCATCACCTACACAACAGAGAACATTCCACTCATCACCTTAACAACAGAGAACATTCCACTCATCACCTAAACAACAGAGAACATTCCACTCCATCACCTACCCAACAGACAACATTCCACTCATCACCTAAACAACAGAGGATATTCCACTCCATCACCTAAACAACAGAGGATATTCCACTCCATCACCTAAACAACAGAGGACATTCCACTCCATCACCTAAACAACAGAGGATATTCCACTCCATCACCTACCCAACAGAGAACATTCCACTCATCACCTACCCAACAGAGAACATTCCACTCATCACCTAAAAACAGACAACATTCCACTCATCACCTAAACCACAGAGGACATTCCACTCCATCACCTGGACAACAGAGAAAATTCCACACATCACCTACACTACAGGGAACATTCCATTCAGGAGTTTCGTATATACGAGCTAATTGGCGTGTGGACAGGCCAGAGACATAGGAGAAAATGCTTCTTTTTTATTTTTCATTTCTCTGCGGCCCGGTAGCAAATACGGCACGGCCTGGTACCAGTCCCTGGCCTGGTGGTTGGGGACCACTGACCTACACAACAGAGAACATTCCACTCATCACCCAAACAACACAGAGCATTCCACTCATCACCTAAACAACAGAGAACATTCCACTCATCACCTACACAACAGATAACATTCCACTCATCACCTACACTACAGATAACATTCCACTCATCACCTAAACAACAGAGAACATTCCACTCATCACCTAAACAACAGAGAACATTCCACTCATCACCTGGACAACAGAAAACATTCCACTCAATCACCTATACTACAGGGAAAATTCCACTCAATCACCTACACTACAGGGAACATTCCACTCATCACCTGGACAACAGAAAACATTCCACTCAATCACCTATACTACAGGGAAAATTCCACTCAATCACCTACACTACAGGGAACATTCCACTCATCACCTAAACTACAGAGAACATTCCACTCATCACCTAAACAGAACATTCCACTCATCACCTAAACAACAGAGAACATTCCACTCATCACCTACACAACAGAGAACATTCCACTCATCACCTGGACAACAGAAAACATTCCACTCAATCGCCTATACTACAGGGAAATTCCACTCATCACCTACACTACAAGGAACATTCCACTCAATCACCTACACTACAGGGAACATTCCACTCATCACCTACACTACAGGGAACATTCCACTCATCATCTTTATATTTTTCATTTCTCTGCGGCCCGGTAGCAAATACGGCACGGCCTGGTACCGGTCCCCGGCCTGGTGGTTGGGGACCACTGATCTACACAACAGAGAACATTCCACTCATCACCCAAACAACAAAGAGCATTCCACTCATCACCCAAACAACAGAGAACATTCCACTCATCACCTAAACAACAGAGAACATTCCACTCATCACCTAAACAACAGAGAACATTCCATAGATCACCTACACAATAGAGAACATTCCGCTCCATCACCTAAACAATAGAGAACATTCCGCTCCATCACCTACACAATAGAGAACATTCCCCTCCATCACCTACACAACAGAGAATATTCAACTCATCACCTAAACAACAGACAATATTCCACTCATCACCTAAACAACAGAGGACATTCCACTCATCACCTAAACAACAGAGGACATTCCACTCCATCACCTAAACAACAGAGGACATTCTACTCAAGCACCTACACAACAGAGAACATTCTACTCAATCACCTAAACAACAGAGGACATTCCACTCCATCAAACAACAGAACATTCCACTCATCACTTAAACAACAGAGAACATTCCACTCATCACCTACACAACAGATAACATTCCACTCATCACCTACACAACAGATAACATTCCACTCATCACCTACACAACAGATAACATTCCACTCATCACCTAAAAACAGAGAACATTCCACTCATCACCTAAACAACAGAGAACATTCCACTCATCACCTACACAACAGAGAACATTCCACTCATCACCTGGACAACAGAAAACATTCCACTCAATCACCTACACTACAGGGAACATTCCACTCATCATCTTTTATATTTTTAATTTCTCTGTGGCCCGGTAGCAAATACGGCACGGCCTGGTACCGGTCCCCGGCCTGGTGGTTGGGGACCACTGACCTACACAACAGAGAACATTCCACTCATCACTTAAACAACAGAACATTCCACTCATCACCCAAACAACACAGAGCATTCCACTCATCACCCAAACAACAGAGAACATTCCACTCATCACCTAACAACAGAGAACATTCCACTCATCACCTACACAACAGAGAACATTCCACTCATCACCTACACAACAGAGAACATTCCACTCATCACCTACACAACAGAGAACATTCCACTCATCACCTGGACAACAGAAAACATTCCACTCAATCACCTACACTACAGGGAACATTCCACTCAATCACCTACACTACAGGGAACATTCTACATTCTACATTCTACTCAATCACCGATGGTGGTCCGGTTGCTCGGGGGCTGCTCCCCTCTGGCAGCAGGTCCAGTCACAGAAAAGAAAAAGAAGAGCCTCGACTCCTTTTTAACACACATCATTAAGATTAATCTTGTTATCATGAGCATCAATCAGTCTGCGATTATTGTACCTTTCATGAATAAATGTGGAGTATATTATGTATCATTGAAACACTTTGATACCTGTAGAGTAATGCTATATGGGCCGTAATTGTGATGGTAAATAACAGTAATACCAACATGGTAATAAAATGGGTATAGGAAACAAAATTATACACTTGTTATAAATAGGCCGCTGTCAGTGGCCTAAAAGAGGCCTAGAAAGACGGTTTCGTTCCACCAATTGGGGCACTACATACTTTTTTAATTTTTAACATCAGAATTATATAAAGATTCCTTAGGAAAAAGTTCTCCACGCAGAATCCTGCAGTTTTTGAGAAATTTGAATGTGAAATGGGAACTATTTTCTTCTGGCGCGTATGATTTTAGGGTCACCTGACCTAGTTCTGACCAATCAGCGCATCGCGTTGGCACAAGAACCCGGAAGTAAACAACGCTGCCCAGCGCAGCTGTTAGCAGCTATCGTAATGAAAATCCTACTTTCTGAAGACAAACTTTAGATTTCTGTAGCGAGAACAACTCGAGCAGCGTGGCCAACATTCACGAAGACTCGCAAACGAGGATATCGCCCATAGACCTGTTATAATCCCTGGACAGCGAGTACAATGAACTGGAAACTTCCCACAAAGATATCGACAGGCAAAGACTCCTAAAAACGGCAGCCAGGTGGCTGTCCTACTCGTGAGTACATTCTTATTTATTGTGTCGCCTAATGTTAATACAAATAATGATAAAGATCAGTAGAGTGGGAGTTACACACGTGTTGTGCCTTAAGTGTTATTGTGTCATGTTGCACATTTGACCCGAAGAAAATTCGTAGTTTGTTCTGATTCTGGGGTCGTTCCCATTTGTCTGCTTTAGGAATGATAATATCAAACTACCAGTTAGCCACACCAAAAATGGGTTTAAGCATGAAGACATTTATATGGACCGTGACGTCGCCCGGTATGGCGCAGCCGGGACCCCACCCTGGAGCCAGGCCTGGGGTTGGGGCTCGAATGCGAGCGTCTGGTGGTCGGGTCTCTGCCCACGGGGCCCGGCCGGGCACAGCCCGAAGGGACGACGTGGGCCCGCCCTCCTGTGGACCCACCACCCGCAGAGGGATCCGTAGGGGTCGGGTGCAGAGAGGACTAGGTGGCAGTCAAAGGCGGGTGCCTAGACGACCTGGTCCGCGTGCGCAGCTTCTGGCGTTCGGGACATGGAACGTCACTTCGCTGGGGGGGAAGGAGCCTGAGCTTGTGCGGGAGGTCGAGAGATACCGGCTAGATATAGTCGGGCTCACCTCCACGCACAGCCTGGGTTCCGGATCCCAACTCCTGGAGAGAGGCTGGACTCTCCATTTTTGGAGTTGCCCGCGGGGAGAGACGGCGGGCTGGGGTGGGTTTGCTTATAGCCCCCCAGCTCAGCCGCCACGTGTTGGAGTTTACCCCGGTGAACGAGAGGGTCGCGTCCCTACGCCTTCGGGTTGGGGACAGGTCTCTCACCGTTGTCTCGGCCTACGGGCCCAACATCGGTGCAGAGTACCCGGCCTTCTTGGAGTCCCTGGGAGGGGTACTAGATAGTGCTCCGACTGGGGACTCCATTGTTCTACTGGGGGACTTCAACGCCCACGTGGGTAACGACAGTGAGACCTGGACGGGGGTGATGGGGAAGAACGGCCTCCCCGATCTGAACCCGAGTGGTGTTCTGTTATTGGACTTCTGTGCTAGTTACAGTTTGTCCATAACGAACACCATGTTCGAGCACAAGGGTGTCCATAAGTGCACGTGGCACCAGGACACCCTAGGCAGGAGGTCGATGATCGACTTTGTAGTTGTGTCATCTGATCTCCGGCCGCGTGTCTCGGACACTCGGGTGAAGAGAGGGGCTGAGCTGTCAACCGATCACCACCTGGTGGTGAGCTGGATCCGCTGGCAGGGTGGGAGGAAGCCGGTCAGACCTGGCAGGCCCAAACGTGTTGTGAGGGTCTGTTGGGAACGTTTGGTGGATCACTCTGTCAGTAGGGTCTTCAACTCCCACCTCCGGAAGAGCTTCACCCAGATTCCGAGGGAGGTTGGAGACATGGAGTCCGAGTGGACCATGTTCTCCTCCTCCATTGTCGATGCGGCTGCTCGTAGTTGTGGCCGTAAGGTCTCTGGTGCCTGTCGCGGCGGCAATCCCCGAACCCGGTGGTGGCGCCCGGAAGTAAAGGATGCCGTCAAGCTGAAGAAGGAGTCCTACCTGGCCTTGTTGGCTTGTGGGACTCCGGAGGCAGCTGAGAGGTACCGGCAGGCCAAGCGTGCTGCAGCTCGTGCAGTCACAGAGGCAAAAACTCGGGTCTGGGAGGAGTTCGGAGAAGCCATGGAGGAGGACTATCGGTCGGCCTCGAAGAGATTCTGGCAAACCATCCGGCGCCTCAGGAGGGGGAAGCAGTGCTTCACCAACACTGTTTACAGTGCGGGCGGGGAGCTGTTGACCTTGACTGGGGATGTGGTCGGGCGGTGGAAGGAGTACTTCGAGGATCTCCTCAATCCCACTGTCACGTCTTCCGAGGAGGAGGCAGAGGCTGGGGACTCGGAGGGGGGTTCGTCCATCACCCAGGCTGAAGGCACTGAGGTGGTTAGAAAGCTCCTCGGTGGCAAGGCCCCGGGGGTGGATGAGATTCATCCCGAGTACCTTAAGTCTCTGGATGTTGTAGGGCTGTCTTGGCTGACACGTCTCTGCAACATCGCGTGGCGGTTGGGGACAGTGCCTCTGGATTGGCAGACCGGGGTGGTGGTCCCTCTCTTTAAGAAGGGGGATCGGAGGGTGTGCTCCAATTACAAAGGGATCACACTTCTCAGCCTCCCGGGTAAGGTCTACTCCAGGGTGCTGGAGAGGAGGATCCGGCCGATAGTCGAACCTCGGATTCAGGAGGAACAATGCGGTTTTCGTCCCGGTCGTGGCACACTGGACCAGCTCTATACCCTACATCGGGTGTTCGAGGGTTCGTGGGAGTTCGCCCAACCAGTCCACATGTGCTTTGTGGATTTGGAGAAAGCGTTCGACCGTGTCCCTCGTGGTGCCCTGTGGGGGTGCTTTGGAAGTATGGGGTCCGGGGCCCTCTGCTAAGGGCTGTCCGTTCCCTGTATGACCGCAGCAGGAGCTTGGTTCGCATTGCCGGCAGTAAGTCAGACTTGTTTCCGGTGCGTGTTGGTCTCCGCCAGGGCTGCCCTATGTCACCGGTTCTGTTCATTACCTTTATGGACAGAATTTCTAGGCGCAGCCAGGGGCCGGAGGGTGTCCGGTTTGGGAACCTCAGGATCTCATCTCTGCTGTTTGCAGATGATGTTGTTCTGTTGGCTTCATCAAATCAGGACCTCCAGCGCGCACTGGGGCGGTTTGCAGCCGAGTGTGAAGCGGCCGGGATGAGGATCAGCACCTCCAAATCTGAGGCCATGGTTCTCCACCGGAAAAAGGTGGCTTCCCCGCTTCAGGTCGGTGGGGAGTCCTTACCTCAAGTGGAGGAGTTCAAGTATCTCGGGTCTTGTTCACGAGTGAGGGACGGATGGAGCGTGAGATCGATAGACGGATCGGTGCAGCGTCAGCAGTGATGCGGTCGCTGTATCGGACTGTTGTGGTGAAGAGGGAGCTGAGTCAGGGGGCAAAGCTCTCGATTTACCGATCGATCTACGTTCCCACCCTCACCTATGGTCATGAGATCTGGGTAATGACCGAAAGGACAAGATCGCGGATACAAGCGGCCGAAATGAGTTTCCTTCGCAGGGTGGCTGGGCGCACCCTCCGAGATCGGGTGAGGAGCTCAGTTACCCGGGAGGAGCTCGGGGTAGAGTCGCTGCTCCTTCACGTCGAAAGGAGCCAGCTGAGGTGGCTAGGGCATCTGTTCCGGTTGCCTCCTGGTCGCCTCCCCCGGGAGGTGTTCCAGGCATGTCCTATTGGGAGGAGGCCTCGTGGAAGGCCCAGGACACGCTGGTGGGACTATGTCTCCGAGCTGGCCTGGTGTCGCCTCGGGGTCCCCCAAGAACAGCTGGAGGAGGTGTGCGTGGATCGGGAAGTCTGGGCATCTCTGCTGAGACTGCTGCCTCCGCGACCCGGCCCCGGATAAAGCGGAAGAAAATGGATGGATGGATGGATGGACATTTATATGTATCAAAAGTTATCAAATGTTATTGCTGTAATAAAGCACACACCAAATCGAAAAGTAAATGTAAGAGTGCCACTGGTGAACAGCTGTTGTTTTGACAGTCTGTGGTTTATATTCTATTATTGGTGGAATAAGTATCTTCCACTCAAAAGTCCAAGATTCATAAAATGGAGAATATCAGTACAGTTACTTTTACATGATACATAAGGCCTCCTACTGTAGTTTATTTTCTGTTGTTTGCTTATTTCATTTCCCAGGACACCTACATGATGAAAAGATGATGTTGCGGTGGAGGCCTGGTGCCGTAAAGCACAGACTTGCTTCATTTAAAGACTCAACATGAAAGAGTGAGGTATGTATTCATGAAAAATTCAGAATGAATCCTCCAGGGCTCGGAACAACTGGATTCACATTGCAAAATGCTAAACCTTTGCAAACTGCTATCCAACACTTATCTAGAGGCCTTTTTATAGCAATATTCGAAGACTATCTGACTGAAAATGCTGATAAATATATTAATCTAAGCTCTGAATTATCAGTGTCTGTCCTTTTGGCTCCTAAGATATTACTTTGATTCTTGACTGTACACTGTAAACCCGAACAAGTTCATTGAACTCAAAACTTTTGTGGAAAATGTATTACGACAAAAAATTTGAGTTCATGAATTAAATTTTTTACGTTATATCCAATCTATATCTACAAGTTCAGTGCACTCATCCAATGTAGCTTTTTTGAGTTTAGTAGACTTATCCATATTACTTTTTTGGCAATTTGAACTTAAAATTTTAAAGTTCAACACACTCATTACATTAACTTTTTCCTGACTATTTCAACCTAAAATTTAAAGGTTTAGCAGACTCATTAACTTTTGCATGTCTATTTCCACCTATAATTTATACGTTTAGCAGACTCCACTTAGACAAAAATACCAATAATTAAATACAAAAAACATGTATTCAAAGCCATAGAATACATACAATGACATTTATTAAAAATGTACTGCCTTACATTACATAACATTTCTACCATAACAATGCAATTTAAGCATACGGCATTAGCTATCAACGCTCTGTATAATATTTGTATCAGGAGAAAAGTGCATGAAATAACCTTAATAAACTTGTTAAAAAGGCACACTGCGAAACATTTTGGATCACTGTCATCAGCAATACAAAACATGCTCTTAATGACCAACTCGACACTGTAAATGCTTCAAATATGTAGTCGGTAATCAAAGAATGGATTTGGATGAGAACCTAATCTATTCAAAACTCATATTTGGCTGCTTTTGTGAACATCACCATGGAGATAAGCTGGAGACATCCCTGCTCCCATTAATGTTTTTGTTTGTTATTGATATTGTTGAAAAATCTCAACATCTGTAGTGAGATAAATGCATATATTCTATTTATTGGATGAAATGCTACGCAGTGTGGCTTTAAGTGAACCCCTCAAAAAAAATCTGTAATAATTCAAACCCTTAAAACTTTAGAACTGTTGTGAATGATTTTCAGTTGGCATCATTTTAATCGAAACAGAAAACAAGTGGAAAGTGCTCATTTATCAAGGAGAGCAGACATTGTTTCAGAGCTGTGTTCATCTAGGCAGATCACAATCTCTAAGATGAAGTTAAACAGGGTAACGACTTTCTTTAGGTACTCAATAGAAGTTATGCATAATCCATTTCTATTGAAATATAACTGGAACCTCAAATTGAGGAACAATTCAAAGTATAACAAAAGAATAACATTGCAGACATAGCCATGCATAATCTCTATATTAATCACAAAGCAACAACAAAATCACTTCAGACATAGTTGGACATTCACTCACACTCATTGCAATGCTCCCTTCAGCAACTACCTATAAAGCTGAGGTTTCCTCTCGTCTGCCCTGTCTCACCATCTAAGATCAACATCTACTCTGGAGCGACATGAACCCAAGAACAAGAACGCCGCACAGTGCACGTGCGCAAACTGCGCATGTTTGTAGCGTGTCTTGCTGTAAATAGAAAAAAAAATGCCTCAGTCCCCGTTCAAACACTCTGTGGTGGTCGTCTCTGATGTGTGAATTGGATTCTCAGTCCAGTCACCTTTTTATTTCTGTTTAAAGTCCCGAAGAAGTTCATACATTTCCAGTTAGTTGATAAAACAGTGCGTAGCACGTATGGCAAAATCAAAACGAGGGAGACACATTTTGTGAGTTCAATAACAACAACAAACTCTCCTTCCATTTTGCAGCTTATTCGGTGACTAGCCAGTAACACTAGGCCAATCAAACCTCTCCTGGTGCGGTGACAGATGCCAGTTTGACGAATGCAATCGGCCAAAACTAGCTTCACCGACCTCCACAAACCGCTGTCTGTAGCCGATGGTGCTGTCCACACCAAACACACGTGTCCTGATGTCGGCCAAAACCTGCTTGACCACTCCAGACTGGATATTATAGGGTTGAAAAGGTCTTTAGATGTTCCCAGGTGTGAAGAAATCAGGAGAAGCAATGAGAAGGGCAACGGGACGATCAGCCACATTTATTTCACCATTTTGCTGCAAAATACAAATTGTGTAATTAATACTGGGGCAAGAAATTAGGCAATAAGTGAAGAAAATAAGGGACTAAATAAGGCAAGCAGATGAGAAAAGGACAGCAAAAAACATATACAATGCAAAGACCTGACTGTTCTGTCATTATCTTAGCTTAAAATACACTACACATGTATTCTCCAGATCTAGCTCCCAATTTGAGTTTGGACCCCTCCAGATTATTTTCATCTTCTGGCATTCCTTATGCATGTTAAGACTGTGTGTCTCTGCTCTTTATGTACATTTTAAATGGTAAAAAAAAAAAAAAAGGCAATATTTATAGAGTGCTTTTATTCCAACATTTGGCCTAAAGCCCTTTACATGTGTGAAGTTTCTTGCACAATGTGCAAGATTAAAACCACTGACCTTCAAGACGACCTGCTCAAACATCTGTGCCACTGTCACCATTGTTAATTGTAAAATGGTCATGCAATTTAAAAATGACATGGGCTACCATTATTTAGGTAATACAGTTCAAAGCCCACTGTAGAACACTAAATTATAATATAAATCATTTGATTAATGAGTGCATTGTACAATATAAAAAAAACTGCTCAATTCAGGTCACTCACACTATCACCACTCCATGTGTGCAGTGCGGCCAGTTTAGAAGCTTTATAAAGATCCACTATGACTTTGCAAAAGGCTGTGTGTTGTGTTTTAGGCAGTGCTTAATCTAAATAAAATAACTAGTATATTATATTTGGCCAAATTACCCAGCTCTTAATCGTGAGCCTTTATACCTCCACAAACATGCTCTGAAATGCATGTGATTCTTGTGCCAGTTAAACAGTTCATATTTCAGTGAATTTTCAGGGAAAATTCATTTTGTCGATGTATGAAGCCCCACCAAAATATTTACAAAGCACAAATATACTTACATTTCAGCATTCAAAGTAATCTGTATCGTCCTCCTTCAGGTAGATGCAAACTCCTAATGACAAAAAAGTAAATATGAATCATAAAGAAAACAACAGATCTGTAAGCTTTCCATGGTGTGCAATGTACATACTGTATACTTTTCTTAAACCTACAAAACTTCAAAATCTACTAGGCATAGTCTACCTAAGGAGGAGGAAAGGAGAGAAGTGAAGATGGACCACGAACCAAAAAGATAAGCGGATAAAACAGGGAACTATATTGTGAGGCTATCCGCTTAGAAAATCGACATGTTTAATTTTGTGTAACTAGACCTGGATCGTGTAATGTTTCATGTAACTGTATTTAAATAGGGAAAACGTTTAACAGCTTGGTAGCTTCTAATTTTACCCCAGTTTGGAGCTATACTTATGCTGGGAGAGGCTAAATGATAACATTGCGTGACTGAGCACACACACAAAGACCAGACAGGTACACATCAACTTGTCTAAACTAAGGTAAGAACATATCTCAGTATGTAAAAACGGTGGCCAATCCTTTAAGTAACGAGCGATGTATTTTGATAGTTTGAAGTGCCAAAGTAAGCTGGTAATAGTTACTTTTTCAAAACAGTACCTCATTACTTCAGGTCATCTCCTCTCTCAGGCTCAGGATTTCCCTGTCCCAGTGTGGCCAAAGCAGGTCCAAGGGCACTTTTGCCTGGGCAGCAGAGAGAAACCGACTGTATCTACAAATACATGAACATGTATTACAAGTATGATACAAAACCAAACAGAAAGGACAAGAACATTTGTTACCTGTGATCGATCTGCAGGGCCATTGCATTAGGAGATCCTCTACCTCTACATTCTCTTGCAGTCTTGCGTTCATATGAATGTGGATTCACTGCCCAGGTTTTACTCTTTTCATGCCAATGTTGACAACCACCACAGCACAGCCAGATATGGATATCGTGGTACATTAGTTTAAAATATTATGCTTCATGCTTTTTGAAGTTAAACCAAGCACTTCCTTGATCTGCAAGACATGGGGGAAATTAGTATGCAATATAAAAGACCAGCACTAACTCATTTCATGTCATTTGTTGTTCTCACCTAAAATCACATAAAGGCAATATGATGGCATAATATTTCAATATGATAGAAATAATTATTGATGCAATTGTTAATTTACAGCATATTTTCTATGTCCTCAAAGTGCTCTTTTTTTCTTTTCTTTTTTACTGTAAATTAAACTAAATTAACGACTAAACAAAAACATCTAAACCTGGACTAAACCAGGACTAAACAGAAGAATTGGTTTTGGCTCATTGCAGACAAGAATTTTGTATTTTTAGAAGAATTGGCTGCCCCCAGAATAACCTGATTGTCATTGTACCAATGAGCTCGTCCTGCAGACCGCTTCTCTCATCTCCTCCTTCCTAGTCTCTGTCACTCACTGCACCATTTAGGCACTTTCATACAACTATTATTACATTACACTTAGTCATGAGAAGAAGAGATATCGCAACGACCCAGTTCTGACAGAACGACTCCCCGTTTCGGCGCATGTTTCAACACACAGTCACCCGCAGCCGCCACGGCTCAAACCTGAAGCCGAGTCGGTACCTCCGCTAAACCTGCCGCTGGGCGCGGGGTGTACGAAACTCACTGCAACTGTATTCGTGCTCCGCGGTTCTTTACAACGAAGAGAAACGCGGGGCACGAATCTGGCTAGCCGTTCCGTTCCCTTCGCTGCTCGCCTGGGCCAGGGACCTTACAGCGGTTCATTACCGATGGGTTAAACAACCTCACAGCACAGATTTAACGTTACATAATGTTAAATGAATTTACTTACCAAATTAGACCACGACATGAGAAGGCTGCTGCTTGGAGACCAGTGACGATGACGGTGTCTCCTTCCGTGGAGATATAGTTAGCCTTAAACTTGCTATGCTAGTTCTAAAGCACAGACCCTCCAAACACGGCTTCCTTTGACTCTAATTTAACCTTACTGTTATTATAGTCTGAAGAAAAACATCGCGTGGCCAATTATAAGCAAAATAAACGTTTAAATGTTTTAATTTCTGTTCTGGGCGAGAGCGGGTCCTCTCCGCATCAGGCCGCCATCTTGTTTTTTCAAACTCAGTGCGTCAAAAGCAGACAATGTTTGGTGACGTCATGACGTTGAATGGACAAAAACGCAATGTTTTGAAATGAAGTTTCTAACATTATCTTTATTCAACTTAAATCTCAATCAATCACATTTTGTACTCAAAAGATTAATATTCAGTCACGAATTGTCTGTTTATGAGTCAGGTGCCTAAAACAATTATGAGTTTGTATGGCTGTTCGGGTTTACAGTGTACTTTCCGTTAAAAACTTAAAATGTGTTTTGTCTGTATTTTTACAGGGGAGAACCTGCCATCTGTGGCTACATACAAGATCTTATGTGCTTGTCTAGAGGATTTTGGACAACAGAAGAATGATTCTGATGAGCACTCTTCTAAGATCATCAATAAAACTGCAGTCGTCAGAGGCCTCAGATTACAGGTTAATGTATTTTTCTGTTTATCACCGTCTTATAATCAAGTCATGCATTTAGATGTACATGGATTTATTAAACTGGCCTAAATGAATATCAGAGTAGTAAGATTATTTATTTTTTTCATCAAAACTGAGGCCTGGAAAAATGTGTCTGTGGCATCTGACTCTTTCCGAAACCGCCTCTTTCTTTTTGCTTCACACTTCCTCTAATTCCTCAGTGAAGGCTCCTAAATTTGACTCTTCTAAATAAACATGGAACTGAAATAGTTTGGTGCGTGTTGCTCATGGCCTGCTCCGGTGTAACACACACCTGTGAGTCTGCATTGATGCTTATAAGCCACTTCTCCTCCTCCTCTGTTTAGGACAGACCTTTCCTTCGAGGGAACACGCATTTTGAGTGCGTAGGAAAAGGGAGGATGCGGTTTCAGTTCCACAATCATCCATTATCATCCCAGATACTAGACTTTATTTTTTAACTAATAATCTACTTATATGGGCCCCAAAACTGTACATACAATGTAATTAAAAAAAACAACTAATTGGAATATGAAGTATTTACCACCAACATACAATGAACTAGTTAAAGTAAATTAAACGTAACGGTACTTTTTCATTTCAGGTCTGACTGGCTGACGTCAAGGATTCAAGCTGATTTTCCTCCGATCCCCGTCTAATCTGAGAAATAATAGTGAACTTGTGTAGCTGAAACACTTTGAACAAGGACTGTAGTTCAGGAGTTACACTCTACATCAGAAAGAGAGTCTTCACAGGACTCCAACTACAAGAACTTTTCAACCTCCTTGCCTGGATAGAGGGTGCGTTAGAACAGTGGTGCCCAACCTGGGGGGCGGGCCTTCCCACCGGGGGCTCTGGGACGGCAGGTGGGGCCCAGAGCTTTGTCTGGTCAGAGGGTCAGGTCATAAATTTGCACAAATGAAATGGTTAAAAATCACAACGGCGAACTGAGTACAGGTGCTTAAAACAATCTAATTTCAAAAAAGTGTTATCGGTAAATATTTTCATGTTTTGATGTTTTTGGATAATTGGACTGAGAGGCCTGACTACAGCATGCACAGGATGGGCTTCAAGATAAAAGGTTGGGAAACACTGCATTAGAAGGTCTTACATTTAATGAATTACAAGGTCTAACAGGCAAGACTGGTCAAGCTTTCGTCCATATGTCAAGATACACTTGATCTGCAGCTTACAGACCCCCAAATCACAAAAAATAAAAGAATGTTTGAAACTTATCTGGAGCAATTTATTTATGTTCATAAAATCTAATCTGAAAATGTTATATGTGGAAATGGTAGGTCCCATAGTATGCTTGTTTCAGTAGGACGCATATTTCAAAAAAGGCATTATTTCAAAAGTTATTTCTTAAAAACTAGCACTCTTGTTGGTGGCTTTGAAGAAGTGGTTGTTGTTGTTGCAGGGGTAACTCTCAAGCTGTACTTGGAACGCAGCCTCTTTGGCAAAACAGTTTTCATTTCTTTCTTTATTTAATATGGACATAGCAATTACATTGGATGAACTAGATGCATTGTTTAAAGTGTTATAGCACATGTGCTAATTTTCAACACCTGTCCATTGGGGGCTTTTAGGTTATAAAGATAAAAGGTTACAATAAAACACATTATTAAACAAGATAAGGCACATTTTACACATGGGAACAAGTTTGGCCCGATTTGAGCCACTGTTTGAGCTCTCTGGTAAAGAGAAGTTTCAGAGCCTTCAACCGGGGTTCTTTTCAACCGTTCTGTCTTATCTTCTTGACGCTTTAGTGCACAAGTCAAGCGTTTTATGTCTATAAAACGCCGATAGCAGGCCGGGTGAAACCCGTAGTTTGTTGGGATATCTGAGACCGGTTTGTCCAGGAGGGCAACATGTTTATTAGCAATAGCTAGCTCCGTAGTGTCCGACGTTTTGAGCCATTCCTTCGCACATTGCTTTAGTTTTTCCCATTGGACTTCAGTAAAGGGCTGCGGACCTTTCCCGCCATCTTTTCCGACACAAAAAATACATTTTACGGGTGTTAATTGAGCTTGATCTTCAGATGAAGATGTGCTGCTCCCATCCTCCTCCATGTTTGTTTACATGCGCGTAGTGATTTTAGCGTGATTTTGGCTTAGACCTACGTGAATTCTCGATGCTGTTGAAAATCGAGCTCAACCGTTTTACTACTCAATATGCCGTTAATATAGTGCGCCAATAAATTACACTTTTCTCATTAACTGCACGATAATGCATGGAGAACTTTATTAACGTTGAATAGATTGAACAAAAGAAAAGTAGTGCCCCGTTTGTCGGAACGAAACTGAACGATACAGCTCACGTACAGCGGCCTAAAAGTGTAACATACTGTGAATGTTGACTCAATGTAATGCATTGTTGCATCTGTAAATATGTAACCAACTTATTGTTAATTGTTTAGTAAGACAATAAGTAAGACAGTGTTATTGTTGCAACCACATTATCATTTAAGTATATGAACAGGGGTGGGAGTCAATAAGCTTGTCTTCTTCCCACTCCTTTTCGAGCTAGAATGTTATTTATGTTTCTTTTTTTTATATCTTTCTGGCTTTTGTGCCTGTGTTGTGTCGCTAGAAATAAAATATCAATCAATCAAAAAAAAGAAAACCTACACAACAGAGAACATTCTACTCAATCACCTAAACAAGAGAGAATATTGCACTCATCACCTACACTACAGGGAACATTCCATTCAGGAGTTTCGTATATACGAGCTAATTGGCGTGTGGACAGGCCAGAGACATAGGAGAAAATGCTTCTTTTTTATTTTTCATTTCTCTGTGGCCCGGTAGCAAATACGGCACGGCCTGGTACCGGTCCCTGGCCTGGTGGTTGGGGACCACTGACCTACACAACAGAGAACATTCCACTCATCACCCAAACAACACAGAGCATTCCACTCATCACCTAAACAACAGAGAACATTCCACTCATCACCTACACAACAGATAACATTCCACTCATCACCTACACTACAGATAACATTCCACTCATCACCTAAACAACAGAGAACATTCCACACATCACCTAACAACAGAGAACATTCCACTCATCACCTGGACAACAGAAAACATTCCACTCAATCACCTATACTACAGGGAAATTCCACTCAATCACCTACACTACAGGGAACATTCCACTCCATCACCTAAACAACAGAGAATATTCCACTCATCACCTAAACAACAGAGAACATTCCACTCCATCACCTAAACAATAGAGAACATTCCACTCCATCACCTAAACAACAGAGACATAGGAGAAATGCTTCTTTTTTATTTTTCATTTTTCTGCGGCCCAGTAGCAAATACGGCACGGCCTGGTACTGGTCCCCGGCCTGGTGGTTGGGGACCACTGACCTACACAACAGAGAACATTCCACTCATCACCTAAACAACAGACAACATTCCACTCATCACCTAAACAACAGAGAACATTCCACTCATCACCTAAACAACAGAGAACATTCCACTCATCACCTAAACAACAGAGAACATTCCACTCATCACCCAAACAACAGAGAACATTCCACTCATCACACCTAAAACAACAGAGAACATTCCACTCATCACCTAAACAACAGAGAACATTCCACTCATCACCTAAAACAAACAGAAACTTCCACTCATCACCACCAACAGAAACTTCCATCCCCAACAACGAGAACATTCCACTCAATCACCTAAACAACAGGGAACGTTCCCTCATCACCTACACAACAGGAACGTTCCACTCGTCACCTACACAACAGGGACGTTCCACTCGTCACCTAACACAATAGGGAACGTTCCACTCATCACCAACACAACAGGGAACGTTCCACTCGTCACCAACACAATAGGGAACGTTCACTCACACAACACAACAGGAACATTCCACTCGTCACCAACACAACAGAGAACATTCCACTCGTCACCAACACAACAGAGAACATTCCACTCGTCACCAACACAACAGGGAACGTTCCACTCGTTCACCTACACCAATAGGGAACGTTCCACTCATCACCAACACAACAGGGAAACATTCCACTCGTCACCAACACAACAGAGAACATTCCACTCGTCACCCAACACAACAGAGAACATTCCACTCGTCACCCAACACAACAGAGAACATTCCACTCGTCACCTAAACAACAGCGAACGTTCCACTCATCACCTACACACAGGGAACGTTCCACTCATCACCACACAACAGGGAACGTTCCACTCGTCACCAACACAACAGAGAACATTCCACTCGTCACAACACAACAGAGAACATTCCACTCGTCACCAACACAACAAGAACATTCCACTCGTCACCAAACAACAGCGAACGTTCCACTCATCACCTACCACAACAGGAACGTTCCACTCGTCACCTTACTACCACAAGGGACTCCATCGCCCCTCCTGACCACTCCGGTGATTCCACTGCATCACCCAGGACTACGAACCAGGGAACGTTCCACTCGTCACCAACACAACAGAGAACATTCACCGTCACCACACAACAGAGAACATTCCATCGTCACCTACACAACAGAGACATACCACTCAATCACCAAAACAACAGGGAACGTTCACTCGTCACCTACCCTACAGAGGACATACCACTCGATCACCAAAACAACAGGGAAAGTTTCCATCGTCACCAAAACAACAGGGAAAGGTTCCAACTCGTCACCAAACAACAGGGGGAACATTTCACTCGTCACCAACAACAGGGAACGTTCCAATCTGTCACCAAACCAACAGGGAACATTCCCATCGTCACTCAAAACTAAACAGAGGAACGTCCACTCGTCACCGCAACACAACAGGGAACGTTCCACTCGTCGCTCCACGCAACCAACCACAAAGAGGAAACATTCCACTCGTTCACCAAACACAACAGAGAAATTCCCACTCATCACCCAAAACAACACAATAGCATCCACTGATCAAACATAAACAACAGAGAATACACATGTGCCCAACTTCATCACCTACACAACACGATAACAGTTCCACTCATCACCTACACTACAGATAACATTCCGACTTTCATCACTACCTAAACAACAGGAGAACATTTCCCACACATGCGGCTAAACAACAGAAGAAACATTCCCACTCACAACCTTGGACAACGAGGAAAAACATTCGCACATACCTTACTACAGTGGAAAATTACCACTCAATCACCTACTATTACAGGGAACATTCCAACTCCAATCACCTAAACAAAACAGAGAATATTCCACCTCATCACCTAAACAACAGAGAACACTTCCCATCCAATCACCTAAACAATAGAGAACATTCCCACTCCCATGCACCTAAACAACAGAACATATGGAGAAAATGCTTCTTTTTTATTTTTTCATTTTTTTCAGCGGGCCAGTAGGCAAAATACGGCATCGGCCTGAGTACTGGTCCCGGCCTGGTGGTTGGGGACCCATGCCCTACACAACAGAGAACATTCCACTCATCACCTAAACAACCAGACAACATTCCACTCATCACCTGAAACAACGCAGGAGAACATTCCACTCATCACCTAAACACAGAGGAAACAAATTCCACTCAATCACCTAAACAACAGAGACATTCCACTTCATCACGCCAAAACAACAGAGAACATTCCACTCATCACCTAAACACACGGGCAACATTCCACTCATCACCTAAACGACAGAGAACATTCCACTCATCACCCAAACAACAGATAACATTCACTCATCACCCAAAACAACAGAGATACCATTACCTCGCCACTCGCGAACATCACCTGCCTAATAGCACTGACACGGCGAACGTTACCACTCATCACCTACATCAACAGGGAACCGATTCCCACTCGTCACCTATACACCAAACAGGAACGTTCCACTCGTCAGATTACACAATAGGGATCCGTTCCACTCAATCACCAACACAAAAGGGAACGATTCCCACTCTGTTCGACCAACACAATAGGTGAACGTTCCACATCAATCACGCAACACCAAACAGGGAACATTCCACTCCGTACCAACAACAACAACGAGAACATTCCACTCGTCACGCAACACAACAGATAACATTCCACTCGCGTCACTACACACAAGGGAACGTTCCACTCTAAGGTCACTACACAATAGGGAACGTCCACTCATCACCAACAACAAACAGGGAAATTCTCACTTACGGTCACCAACACACCACAGAGACATTCCACTCGTCACAACACAACACGAGAACATTCCTCACTCGGTCACCTACCACAACGAGAGACTCATTCCACTCGTCACCCAAAGTCACAGGAGAACATTCCACTCGTCACCTAATACAACGAAGCGAACGTTCCACTCATTCGACCTACACAACAGGGCACGTTTCCACTACATCACCAAACAACCAGGGGCAACGCTTCCATTCGTCACTAACACAAACACAAGAGAACATTCACATTACAGTCACCAACAGAGCTAACAGAGAACATTTCCACCTCATTCACTACACAAAAGAGACATTCCACTCATCACCTACACAACAGAGAACATTCACTCATCACTTACACAACAGAGAACATTCCACTGCTACACCCAAATAGGGAAACGTTCCACTCATCGCACCAACACAAACAGGGACGTCCTCTGCCTACTCGGGTCACAACACAACAGAGAACATTCCCACCTCGTCCACTTACACAGAGACATTCCACTCGTCACCTGTTAGAGAACATGAACCACTCATCACCCAGATTAACAACAGGGAACGTTGTTTTCTCGTCACTACACAACAGAGAACATCTCCACTCATCACCTGGACAACAAAGAACATTCCCACTCATCACCTGGACAACAGAGAACATTCCACTCTTCACCCAAACACAGAGGTCATTTGACCACACATCACAGGGGAAACATATTTCATCTATCACCCAATACAACATGAGACGTTCCACTCGTCACTTACACAACAGGTACGTTCCACTCGTCACCAAAACAACAGGGAACATTCCACTCGTCACCTACACAACAGGGAACGTTCCACATCGTCACCAACACAAAGCAGGGAACATTCCACTCGTCACCTACACAACAGGAACGTTCCACTCGTCACCTACACAATGTCTATATGCGTCCTCCTGTCCCAACTACATCACATCCTCTAGGAACATTCCCATCTCCGCCAACACATAAGGGAACGTTTCACTCGTCACCAACACAATAGGGAACGTTCCACTCATCACCAACACAACAGGAACATCTCCAACTCGTCAACCAACCAACAGGGAACGTACCACTCGTCACCAAAAATAACAGGGAATTTCTGTTAAACACATGGGAACGTTCCACTCGTCACAAAACAAACAGGGAACGTTCACTCGTCACCAAACACAACAGGGAAACGTTTCACTCGTCACCAAAACAACAGAGAACGGTTCCACTCGTCACCAACACAACAGGAACGTTCCACTCGTCACCAACACAACAGACAGAAACATTCCACTCGCACCAACACAAACCAGAGACATTCCACTTCGTCACCAACCATCAGAGACGTTCACTCGTACCAACCACATGGAACGTTCCACTCGTCACCAACACAACAGAGAACATTCCACCTCGTCACAAAAACAACAGAGAACATTCCACTCGTCACCAAAACAACAGGGAACGTTCCCACTTCGTGCACCAACACAAAGAACATATCCCACTGTCACCTACCACAACAGGAACGTTTCCACCGTCACCAACACAAACCAGAACGTATCCACTCGTCACCAACATAACAGAGAACATTTCCACTCGTCACCAACACAGAGAAATTCCACTCGTCACCCCAACACAACAGAGAAGCGTTCCACTCGGTCACCCAAACAAACAGGAACGTTCTCCACTCGTCAACAACACAACAGGGGAACGTTCCACTCGTCACCCAAACACAGAGAACTTCCACTCATCACCTACACACAGGGAACATTGTCCACTCGTCTCACCTACACAACAGGGAACATTCCACTCGTCACCTACACAACAGAACGTTCCACTCGTCAAACAAAAACAACAGGAAGTTTCACTTTCGTCACCAACACCAACAGGGAAACGTTCCCACTCGTCAGCCAACACAACAGGAACGTTCCATCATCACCAATAACACGCGTAACGTATCGCCCTCACTTCGTCACCCACACACAGGGAACGTTTCCACCAGATTCATCCTAACCACAACAGGGAACATTCCACTCGTCACCTACACAACAGGGAACGTTCCACTCGTCACCAAACAAACAGGAAATTCCACTCGTCACCAACACAACAGGAACGTCTTTCCACTCGTGTCACCAAAACAGCAGGGACATTCCACTCGTCAACCTACATATCTCTTACGTCTCCTCGTCACCAAACAAAGGAAACGTTCCACTCGTCCACCAACACAACAGGGAACGTTCCACTCGTCACAAAAACAACAGGGAAACGTTCCATCGTCACCAAAAACAAACAGAACGTTTCCAACTCCGTCACCAAACAACAGGGAACGTTCCACTCGTCACCAACACAAAGAGAACTTCCACTCGTCACCACACAACAGAGAACATTCACTCGTCACCCAACAACAGAGAACATTCCACCTCATCACCTAACAACAGGGAACAATTCCCACTCGTTCACCGTACACAACGGAACATTTCCACTTCGTCACCCTACACAACAGGGAACGTTCCACTCGGTTCACCAAAAACAACATGGACGTTCCACTCGGCTCACCCAACACAACAGTGACGTTCCACTCGTCACCAAACACTTCTTTTTCCACTCATCACAAAACAACAGGGAACGTTCCACTCGTCACCAACACAACAGGGAACGTTCCACTCATCACCTACACAACAGGGAAAATTCCACTCGTCACTACACACAGGTTTCCACTCGTCACCACAAAAGCAACAGGGAACATCTCCACTCGTGCTTACCAACACAACAGGGAACGTTCCAGCTCGTCACCAAAACAACACGGGAACATTCCACTCGTCCTCACCTAACAACAACAGGAACATCCACTGTCACCAAACAACTAGGAATCGTTCCACTACACACTACTAAAACCTTCACTCGTCACCTACCACAACAGGGAACGTTCCACGTCGTCACCAACACAAAGGTGGAAACGTTCCACTCGTCACCCAAACAACAGGGGAACGTTCCACTCGTCACCAAACAAATCAGGACGTATTCCCTCCGTTCACCAATTTTTTCAGGGAACGTTCCACTCCGTCACCTAACAACAGAGGATATTCCCACTCCATCAACCTAAACAACAGAGGACATTCCCACTCCATCACCTAAACAACAGAGGATATTCCACTCCATCACCTACCCAACAGGAGAACATTCCACTCGTCACCAACAGAATATTCCATTCGTGTCACCAACTGACAACAGAGAAACATTTCCTACTCTGTCTACCAAACAATCAGAGAATCCATTCCACTTCGTCACCAAAACTGACTATTCCACTCGTCACCAAACAACGGAACGTATCCACTTCGTCACCACACAACAGCGGGAACATCCACTTCGTTCACCAAAACAACAGAGAACATCCATCTCGTCACCAAAACAACGGGGAACATTCCACTCGTCACCAACACAACAGAGAACCTTCACTCGTCACCCCCAAACAACAGGGAATTACACTCGTCACCAAAACAACAGGGACACATTCAATCGTTCATTACCAAAACAACAGGGAACATTCCACTCGTCACCTAACAATCAGCGAACATTCTCCACTCCGTCACAAAACACGGGGAACAGTTCCCACTCGTCACCTACACAACAGGGAACGTTCCACTCGTCACTACACAACAGGGAACATTCCACTCGTCACCAAAACAACAGGGAACGTTCCACTCGTCACCAAAACAACAGGAACGTTCCACTCGTCACCAACACAACAGGGAACGTTCCACTCGTCACCAACACAACAGGGAACGTTCCACTCGCATCCACCCACGTCACTACACAACAGGCCCCCGCACACAACAGGAACGTTCCACTCGTCACCTACACAACAGGGAACGTTCCACTCGTCACCAAACAACAGGGAACGTTCCACTCGTCACCAACCACAGGAACGTTCCACTCGTCACCACACACAGGAACGTCCACTCGTCACCAAACAACAGGGAACGTTCCACTCGTCACCAACAACAGGGAACGTTCCACTCATCACCAAAACAACAGGGAACGTTCCACTCGTCACCTACACAACAGGGAACGTTCCACTCGTCACCTAACACAACAGGGAACGTTCCACTCGTCACCAAACAACAGGGAACATTCCACTCGTCACCTACACAATAGGGAACGTTCCACTCGTCACCAAAACAACAGGGAACGTTCCACTCGTCCACCAACACAACAGGGAACGTTCCACTCGTCACCAACACAACAGAGAACGTTCCACTCATCACCAAACAACAGGGAACGTTCCACTCGTCACCAACACAACAGGGAACGTTCCACTCGTCACCAACACAACAGGGAACGTTCCACTCGTCACCAACACAACAGAGAACGTCCACTCATCACCAAAACAACAGGAACTTCACTCGTCACCAACACACAGGGAACGTTCCACTCATCACCTACAAACAGGGAACATTCCACTCGTCACCTACACAACAGGGAACGTTCCACTCGTCACCAAAACAACAGGGAACATTCCACTCGTCACCTACACAACAGGGAACGTTCCACTCGTCACCAACACAACAGGGAACATTCCACTCGTCACCAACACAACAGGGAACGTTCCACTCGTCACCAAAACAACAGGGAACGTTCCACTCGTCACCTACACAACAGGGAACGTTCCACTCGTCACCAAAACACAACACTCAACACACAGGGAACGTTCCACTCGTCACCAACACAACAGAGAACGTTCCACTCATCACCAAAACAACAGGGAACGTTCCACTCGTCACCAACACAACAGAGAACATTCCACTCGTCACCAACACAACAGGGAACGTTCCACTCTTCACCAACACAACAGGGAACGTTCCACTCGTCACCAACACAACAGGGAACGTTCCATTCAATCACCTACACCAGCCATTCCCAAAGTCCGGGACTCCGTTGACCCCTTATCAATCCGATCTCTCGGGGCCCCATAATAATATATTTACTATTTTGCTGGAAAAAATAACATACTGTCATGAGTGTTAACATAACATACAGTCATGAGTGTTGGCTGAATACTGGTTTAAAGTAAAGTAAGTACTGGTTTTGATGTTATAGCAATTTCAGAAACATGGCTTAATGATAACAAACCTGATAACTTCAACATAAAAGGATATGAAATGTTTAAAGTGAACATAAACCACAAAATAAGGGGTGGGGTTGCACTATATGTTAATAACGGCATGCAGACAAAAGTTGTTGAAATATAACTGTAACTATAGATGGCCTTATGGAATGTCTCACTGTGGAACTGTGTTTTGAAAAAAGAAAAACATATAAGTTGTGTAACCAAGTGGGATATTGGGTGTCGGAGAAATGATATCCATTAAAATTAAAGCCAGACAACGCCACCTAAGTTTAACTTAGGACCAAAAGCACGCAGGTTCGTTGATTGAGGCAGAGGCAGAAATTGTATTCAAGTTAACAGTATTTATTTCATTGCTCACTCAATAGCTTTGTTTGTTTCATGATTTTCACATGAAAAGCAACCCATAAGATCATTGTCCATAGGTTAAAGTCCATTTTTACACTTTGTTCTTGAAAAATAATAATAGGTGCAGAGATGGCAAGGCAAGACAGCAGGATGCCCACACACTGACCACGAAGAGCCACCGTTTTCTGTAGATTAGATGTTTAAGTTAGCTAAGTGCAACTGTAACTTTATCTACACACCCCTTGTGAAAATAACATACCGCCTTAAAGTAAGCAGCCGTGCTCTATTAGCGACTTCATTTCGGCCCGGGTGACAATGACGCCCTCAACACAGGCACCACACCACTGACAAGGACGCATGCCATGGCCCACAGTAGAGTGCCATACGCTGCTCGGCGGGAGCTCACAACAGTACTATAGAGGAAACTACATTAGGACCTTTGCTAACAATATTTTAGGACGGCGATAATCTTGCATCTACTACCTGGCATCGCGGAGGATGGTGCACCACGGCATAAACGCCACAACACGCTAGGCGGAAGTCAGAGGACGCGCAAAAGGAAGTTGCGGAGATTTTATGCGCTTGCACGCTGGCGCCGCGTTGTGGTGCAAAGTGCACCCTGCTACATCTGCATCTATAGACAGGGGTTAAAGTGGGCGGGAACGGTCGGGAACGGCGTTCCCCCACCTTCGCATGGCAAAAAAAAAAAGGAAAAAAAAGTTCATGATTGCAACTTTGTCATTTTCACGCACATACGAAATTCTGCCTGTGAGATAAATCAATGCAATAAAAGTACTAGGTTGGGCCTACTCAATATGCGTCCCGGGGGCCAAACAATAAAATCTGACCATTTTCCATAAACATTATATTTCTTCCGGCATTATCCGCGCCACATTCGCGTCGCTCCACAGCAAGTTCGCGGCACTTTGCGTAGCAGTGTGCCTCCGGCTCCGGACCATCATCTCCTAGCGCGGGCTCAAATGAAAACATGGCTCTGTTAAACGGTGTAAGACGCTAAACTGAGAAAACAGGACGGACTGACAGATTTTATCAAACCGAAGCACAAGAACAGTGTGAATCATGTTTTTTGCTCGGAGAAGCAGGACTCTTCACGGTCCGCAGCAGGTGCAGCGTGTGTGCCTTCACCGGTGCAAAGGGCTTAACCAGCGACTTTCAGGTAAGGAACACCAGTTCAGCTGTGGATGTTTGTAAAGCGGACGATAAAGCTGATGGGACGTGAGTTTTGGAAAACTGCACTGCACCACCAGCACTCGTGTTTAACCGCTCAACACGCTAAACCTCGCTCTCTGGGCGCTAACTTTACTAAATAACATCTGAATCATTCATTTGACAGGTGCATTTTTCTTCCTTTCTGCTCTGACTTCATTCAATACGTGTTTGTGGGAAATGTACAAGCGCAGAGATGCTCTTTGCAAAGTTAACAGGTAAACGAGGCTGAAGCTGAATATGTGGATGAGCTCCAAGGAGCGCTTCATTTACTGAGTTTTTTTCATTAAGCGCGAGGTCTGGACAGAACAGCTGAGCAGGAGTTAGTCATGTTGTTTGAAATGTACTGGTGTGGCTGTAATAATGTAGCTCTCTCATTCTGTATTAGGCCTTTGGCCTGGCTGGTTTAGATGTGATTTAGTACTGGCTTAATCCTGGTTTAGTTCTGAGTAGTCCTAGTTTATTATTAGGCTCTTTATTATTCTGTATTAATCTATTGCTGTGTTTTTTTTCGTGTTTTTTCCTCCAAAGCCTTAAAATACTGGAATATAATATAACTTTTATGTTTAGACCCAATTCTATTCTGTTCAAGCAGTGATGAATACGTTTGGTGGTGGGTGGGTCACCCCTGACCAGCCCAGTGGCCAATGGTAAACGACAAATTTCCCCCAGTGAAAAAGTAATGCAAGAGCCCTGCTGTAAGCACCACTGACTATGAAAGAGGATTTTCTTAAATAACATAATAACAAGCCAAAATTGTTAATAAGTAATGTTTCAGCACACATGTTCATTTCTTTGGTTGAGCCTTCTTTGAATAAGTGGATCCTGACATTTTATTTGTTTCTATAATCTATTAAGCTCCTCTCTGGGCAGGCATGGTGCTCTGCAGTCCTATCTAAGAAGAACCCAAAGAGTGGATCTGGCAAAAGCAGAATTTGTTCATTTAGTAAATCACATAGACCTCCAATCATTTATGATTGTTAAAACCTACTAAAGGATATCTAAATATAATTCAAGGTATTAAAATATATTGAAAAATAAAATAATTACAGTATCAAATACCTTGTATTGTGCAGTATCTGTTCAGAACCCATGACTACATGTCAGTACCTAAGTACATAAAAAAATATAAAATGTAGCGCAAGTGTACTGCTTGTTAAAGGTTAGAGTTCCCCCACCTCCCAAATCCCACTTTAACCCCTGTCTATAGAACATCTGGATCCAAAATTGACACCTTCACAGATTATATGGAGGAATTATTTTCAAATTTGGGACAAAGGGAAGTGTTTCTTTGTGGAGATTTTAACATCGATTTACTTAAAATAAAAACACACAGGCCCTCGGAAAATGTCTTAAATACTCTATACAGTCTATCTCTGTATCCTAAAGTAACCAGGCCAACACGAATAACTCCACATAGTTGCTCACTAATTGATAATATATTTACAAATCTTCTCAGCAAAGACCTTCCAAGTGGGATTCTAGTAACAGATAAAAGTGATCACCTACCTGTTTTTGTTCTGTATAACCTAAAAAATAGGAAAACTAAAGATGAAAAAACTCATGTCACTAAATGTATCAGATTGTTAAATGATAACGCGCTAGACGCCTTTAAAGTCAGCTTAGCTGAAACAAACTGGAAATCTCTCTTGGAAGAAACCAATGTAGATGCAGTTTATAATATCTTCTTAAGAACTTTCATGACCCTCTATGACCTGCACTGCCCAAAAACAGAAAGCAATTGTAAAAATAAAAAGATAATGAGTCCCTGGATGACTACGGGTTTAGCAAATGCATGTAAGAAAAAGAATTCACTATACAAAGTCTTTTTAACAAAAAGAACAAGTGAATCTGAAAATGAATACAAAAGATATAAAAACAAACTTAATAAGAAACTGCAAAAAAAAAATTATAGTGCACTACTCGAAAAAAATAAGACGAACACTAAAGCTCTATTGTGTACTATAAATGATGTACTTCGAAAGAAAGAAAGAAAGAAAGAAAGAAAGAAAGAAAGAAAGAAAGAAAGAAAGAAAGAAAGAAAGAAAGAAAGAAAGAAAGATCGATCTGCCCATCAGTCACCCATTGACTGTTATGGGCTCTGTACAATTACAATGTTGATTTTTGCATTATGTGCACGATGAGAGGAGGGGAGCGCTTTATGCGCTGCGCACACTCTATACGATTACAAGAGCCCCTTAGCCAGCCCTGATGGCGCTCGGGCCTAAAAAGACTAAAAGAGAAATAAGGAGTTTACTTAAATGTGGACTTATGGGTGTGGTGGTTTTGATAATTGTGGCCAAGGTTGTTTCAGACAAGGCCAGAACCAGACCAACAACGTTCGAGGAGATCGAGGCGGTTACAACAACGCTGGTGGACAATACTACTCTGATTACTGGCTGTTGAGGGTGCTTAGAAGTCAAGAGGCACTCAGGTTACCTGTGAAAGTGAACGGACAGACTCTTAACAGCTGGCGGATACAGGTGAAACACACTCATCTGTGAACTATGAGACTGTTATCTATGGACACAATCTCCTTAGTGGGCTTCTCAGGAAAGCCACAAGGTCTGCCTTTCACCAAACCAGCGTCTACTCATCTCGCAGGACTGAATCTAGCATACCTATGTATTGGAGCTCCTCAGACTCCTGTTTCTCTCCTCGGACATGATATGCTGATGAAAGCGAGAGCATCAATTCTGTGCTCTCTAAATGGGCTAACAGTGACTTTTCCCTGATGGACAAACACATCGCTGTCTTGTATCATCCACAGGACAGTGGTTGCTGACGCTTGAACTGGACCAACCACAAATCACTTCCGCCATACCATCCATTGACTGCTACACTAGATTTTATTATTTGGTGTACATAGAGAAGCTTTTAAGGCTAGCCTTAGCCGACATGAATGGTCCCTTAAAATAAAACAGGTAAACAAGGTGTGACTGCGAATTGTTTACACCTGTATTAGAACAATAATATGAAATGTCTTATTTTTATATCATTTGCTCTCTCTCCTGGACAACAGGCTAAAAAATTAGGCCCCATGACCAAAGCGTTGAGTGAAACAACAGATTGGTAAATTTAAAGTTTTTAAATGTCCTGTACTCTCTTACATGTCTTTCTACTTTTATAGATATTAATGCTATTGTTTTAGATTGTAATTCAGGGAATAAAACAATGATTTTGATTTTAATAGAACAAGTCTCAGTCTTCTCTTCGTAAAGAATACGCCAACAGTATGAATCTGACCAATCAGGGAGTCGATAGTCCCGTGCATTTCCTGTCCTGACAGTGGAGGCGGCTTGAGAGTGGAGCCTGCGGCGGTAGGGACCTCACAGTGGAGGCCGGCAGGCAGGACCTCTTGGGTTTTTTAGGGTTTCTGGTAGGTTTTCAGAATGGAATACGTAACCATGGATACGGTTCAATCAGCAGTGAATACCTAAAAAATAGTTGCTCCTAGAGCCTCTTACAAGCCACCGGCCTGGAAAGTAATGGCGCTATGCTAACCACCCACGCAGGCACTGCGTCACTGAAAGGTCAAATACACTCTAACATCATAACATAAAAAGTTGCATAGTGCACCTTAAATAATTTCACTTTTGTGCTTGTGTCGCTGATCAAACGGGAAAATACATTGGAATTATGCTCATTAAAGTCCATCAGCTTAATATTGCTTTTAGATACCCACACAATATATTTTTAATGCCACAAAAACAAGAAATCTGTGCATATTTTGTTTGTCAAGCAGAGGAAAGGGGACATTTTGCGGCAGATGTTTGCAGTTCCTGTCCAGTCAGTCCAGTGTGTACTTTCCTCGGTGTAAAAGTCTGAATTATTCAAATGTTTTTGACGTTGACTGGAGTGAATCGATCGATCGGTCCAAAGGTCGAACTCTGCTCTGAGGGACAGTGACCTGCTTCAGTCCTGCTCCTGTCTGAGAACTCTCGGCTCTCCAAATATATCCAAAAGTTTACAAATTCATCTTTTCAGGTAGGATTTTATCTGAATTTTTGATTTATGCCCGCCAAACTTCCTCTACTCATGTAATGTTTAACCAAGATGGAGGCTATTGTTTTCCTGCAGATTTTGTGGTCTGGTTGCGTAAAGTCATTAAATAAACTGTCAATATGGGCCAAAACACACAGGTGAAATTCGTCGTACATTTAAACAAATTTTTTGCTCAAGGGTTTCTCGTTGTGTGCAGTTTACTTTTAAATATAAACATTTGCCTTAATGTTTCTGTTTGCAGGAATAGTGGCATTAAAATGTTTTTGTTAAGGCTTTAAAGTGGCATTAAAGACTGTAAATGCTGGTTGAATGAATGGGTTTGTTGGTACTATTAGTTTTAAAGGCTTTAAAGGATTGGAGCATTGACTAATATAACTGAGACTGTGTGGGCGTTCAGACCATTGACACGTCGAAGGCTGAAGTTTACAAAACTGCGAATAAAGGACTAAATCAAGGCCATAAATGTCTTTAAAAGTATTAAATCGGCGAGGCAATTTTATTTGTAGAGCACAGATCGTATGATGCAGCAACTTAATGTGTAGAGCAGGTTGTCTTATGACTGAAGGGTCGGTGGTTCGAATCCCACGGGAGCATGCGGTTGTTCTGTCCATTTTAATCAAGCAAAGACAAAAGCACAGGAAGACTTGTAAACTATATCTAACGACGATGCTCAACTGTTTTTACTTAAGTGTCAAAAATTATGAATTGAACTGCAGTTTTGGCTACGATTTTAACGTAGCCAAAATTATGTTCCATCCGTCAAACTGGGGGACGACGGATGGAAATTAGCCCAAGGCTACAATCCTGTTGTGGCTTGTTTACATGCATGAGACTCATGTATGTTCATTAACATTCACTGTCCCGACCAAATAAACCAATAAATGAATACATGTTTTTTCCCCTTATTATTATTATTATTATTATTATTATTACAATAGATAAACGTAAAAACACGGGATACACTTACACAATTGGTGTACCCACCCAAACCCCTCACACTCACACTTATCAACACAAAATACCGGTAGTTATCTCATGCCACATTGGCCTTGAAAGTATGCTACTAGGGCTGCACATACTGTATAGCAAAAGTCTCATTAGGTGATGCAATGCAGTATCTTATTTTGTGTTGAACTTCAAAGGATGATACTGTGTTAAAACAGTTTAGTATTGTAATAAGCTCAAAAGTTTCCCATTCTGTCCAGTTTGCTTTTGAATAGTAAAATCTCCCCTCATCCCTCTGTTTGATGGAAAGTTTGCAAATCTTTTAGAAATGAAAAAGCGCATGTCTTTTGCGTTTGTGGCATTAAGGCAAGGCAAGTTTATTTGTAGAGCACAATTCATACACAAGGCAATTCAAAGTGCTTCACAGTTGCAGAAAAATTACAAGAAAACAGATAAAATCAATCAATAAAACATCAACATAAAGTTAATCAGTTACAGTAAAAGGCAAGAGTGCAGATAAAATACTTTCAGTTTTCATATGCACAGGTAAAAAGAGCTGTTTTCAGCCTGGATTTGAACATTGTCAGAGTTGAGGCCTGTCTCACATCCTCATGAAGACTGTTCCAGATTTTAGCTGCATGAAACTGAAACGCAGCCTCACCGTGTTTATTATTGACTCTGGGAACCACCAGGAGACCCCTCCCTGAAGTTCTCAGGGCCCGAGATGGTTCATACGGCTCTAACATGTCAGAGATGTACTTTGGTGCTAAACCATGAAAAGACTTGTAACAAGCAGAGCTGTTTTAAATTCTATTCTCTGAGTGACAGGAAGCCAGTGCAGAGACCGGAGCACTGGACTAATGTGGTCGTATTTCCTTGTTCTTGTCAGGACTCGAGCAGCAGCGTTCTGGATGTTCTGCAGCTGTCTAACAGCTCGTTTAGAAAGGCCAGTTAAAAAGCCTAAACCCTGTTCATGAGAAAACTGTTTTAGCTTTGGTCTCTTCTGAAATATTTAGAGCCGAGTATTCAGTTATTTATGCACATTTACTTGAGTATTTGAAGAAACTGTAGCTAGAAACTACATGAAAGTTTAGGCGCCTAAAGCTTGATCGGCATAATACATTACTTACTTACACATATTTGTGTCTATTCTTTGAAAGCACGGCATCTATCCTCCACATACATCTTTAATCTTACTTTAGTATCACTACTTTTTCCGTTTCCAGGTTTTCAAGATGTGTTGTTTTGAATTGGAGGTGAACATCTTCAATTCTGAACTTTTACAAACCTCATGTTGCTTTAATAAAGCAGCTGATGTTTCTCTCTCTGCAGGATGCGTGTGCTCCTCTCTCTCCTCCTCCTCCTCCTCCCCTCTCTCTCCCTCTCTCTCTCCGACATCTGCAGCTCCAAACCCAAAGACCTGCCTCTGGAGCCACGCTGCGTTTACAGGACTCCGGACACAGAGGAGCCCACAGCAGCTGCCGACACAGGTCAGAGGGACGATCAGCACCTCTGCAGAAAACACGCCACATTCAGATAATTTTTTTGACATAAACAAATACATTGGCCATTATTTCATTATTATTATTTTTTTTTTTTCTAGGGACAGATAAATTGACGAACTGTGACAGAATTCGGACATGTGGATCATGGCACTACAGCAAAAGCTAATTTGCAGCACAACTTTTACAGAGTTAAAAGTACAAGACGCTGTAGAGGGATGAGAGGACAATGACATTTACAGGCTTTGCAAACATGAGCACAGTGTTACGTTTTTTGATAATACCAAATATTTTGCCTGGCTCTGCCATACTATTCCCTGTCCATTCCACGGAGGGAAGTTGGTCTGGTAATTGGTTTATTTCACTGACAATCAGCAATTAGTGGACGTGACGACAGCTGGAGTCCAACTCACAAAATATGAACTGAATGTAAACTGACGAGAGACTCCTTCATCCATGTTAAGTTTTGGCTAATAACTCCTGCATGTGTCACTGTTGAGTGAACTACAACATAGCGGCGTAGCGAGAAACGTAACCTTGTCAATTCTCTGTGACGGTCGTGATTGGTTCGGCTGTGACCTGCCAGATTTCTCTCTGTCTTTCTCCACAGCCCCTGACCCCATCCCGGAGAACACAAACCCGCGAGTGTGGGAGCTGTCCCGGGCCAACGGCCGCTTCGCTCTGTCCCTGTTCAAGCAGCTGAGCGCAGGACGCCCCTCCTCCGAGAACATCTTCCTGTCGCCCATCAGTGTCTCCACCGCCTTCGCCATGACCAAACTGGGCGCATGCAACGACACGCTCCAGCAGATCATGAAGGTGACTCTGGAACTTTAAGCTCCAATGCAGAACAATCCACAATACACTGTCATAGGGTTAGCAAAAGTCTGGACACTTGTGCTTTATTCTAAGAAGTCATGAAACCTTTTTTGTTCTACCCTTTTCTGCGTTGAGGTTTTCGAGTTTGACACGATCAAGGAAAAGACATCTGACCAGGTGCACTTCTTCTTCGCCAAACTGAACTGCCGGCTGTTCAGGAAGAAGGACGCGACGACGGAGCTGATCTCCGCCAACAGACTGTTCGGAGAGAAGAGTCTGATCTTCAATGAGACGTACCAGAACATCAGCGAGACGGTGTACGGTGCCAAGCTGCTGCCGCTCAACTTCAAGGTTCATTACGAAAACATTCTTTAATTTAGTTAGAATCTTGGTCTTTTGATGAAAATCATTTATAATGAGCACACTACACGATTTTTGTGGACGATTTTGCTATATAATTATAAGCTAGTTCTCTGGACTCGCGTTCCAATCGTGTAATGTGGGTGGCAGCCAGACGCAACAACGTCAGTCGCAGAAGATCATCGGTTTAGGACACACAGGAGAAGCGTCCCAAAAGTGACACACACACACACAGAAAGCAGCAGCCAATGACAGAGTGAAATACTGACAGAAAAATATCGTAGCTACTTATCTTTTTATTTCTCTGTCATAACAGCAGCACTAAATACTAATTAATGGCCACAGCCCCACGACCCACGCCAAACAGCACATTATATCACCAAAAGGTCACAAGAACAACTTTATCCAGCCACAAACAGAGTTTAGCAGCACTTACTGTGTTCAGATGCAGACTTCTATTCAGCTGCTTCTCTCCTGATGTCCGTCTCCTTTTCTTATTAGATCCACTGAAATACATCCCACTTCTTGACAAAACTATAAACAACTTCAGGACTTGAACCTGAAGCACTGAACTGTGTTGTGCCAACAGTGAATACATGACACTGTTGAAAAATCGGGACACGTGTTTCCCACGCTCACAAACAGAAGCCTTTCTTTGCTGATCTGGGGTCAGGTTTTCTCCTCCAAAGAGAGAAATGAAGCAGGAAAGAGGACAGAGATTCCGGCTGTGTTATAATACATCACATCAGCTACAACAGACTGGTGTAGTCAGTGTGTCTGCTCTTACGATTCTCAGTCATTATGTGTGAACCCCCGGTCGCCTATAATCGCGCTAAATCCTGTCATGTAGTGTAGACCCCCCCCCCCCCCCAGTTCTGTTCACGATCTGCTCCTGATGGAACCCAACATTCTGAGTCATATATATTTGTACATATTAAATCATGTATTAATTAATTCCAGAATGTAAATATCCTCATCATAAATTACAGATGCCTTTATACAGAAATAAGTTGGTAATATCACTTGTAGTCTGTTGCCAATGTACAATGTATAACTGCTAAAACGTTTGAATGCTGCCGTTCACAAATAATGAGGGATTAAATGCGCTGCATAAATGTTATTTGATGAAGACCAATGTGGACCTCGATCCTGCGACCTTGTGTTCCCGAGGTGTGTGCTCTGCTCGGTGAGCTAACCGGGCGGAGTGTTGCTTTGCCACTGTATCTGTTTAAGGGACTGACCCGCGGGCAGAGAAGGAAAACCCTTCGGCGATGTACAGGTTTTATCTATTTAAACATTTAGTAATGAGCGCTAATTCGCGTGCTCAAAGGTTTAGGTAGGTCCTTGAGCATGTGGCACCAATTATTTTGGGGTTGTGTTGGTTATTAGTTTTGGATTCATGTTTGGTCATTCATTTTCTCCTTTGGCTGCCTTTTGCGCGCTGCACTTTTTGTCCTTACATGGTGAATCAGAGGCGGTGACATATGCTAATTAGTCTTCAAACACACATACTTCCAAGTTGGGATTCACAAACATGAGAACCCAGTTGGGATCGGCCTGTCATTCCGACACACCTCCATTGCGACATCCCGTCAATCTGACACTTTTTGACACGGCTATTCCGACAATAGGTCCTTAAGGTTAGGGCTAAGGTAAGGGGAGGGTTAGTTTGTAAACTCCACTATCCTTAAGGTTAGGGCTAAGGTAAGGTTAGGGTTAGCTTGTAAACGCCACTATCCTTAAGGTTAGGGCTAAGGAAAGGTTAGGGTTAGCTTGTAAACTCCACTATCCTTAAGGTTAGGGCTAAGGTAAGGTTAGGGTTAGCTTGTAAACTCCACTATCCTTAAGGTTAGGGCTAAGGTAAGGTTAGGGTTAGTTTGTAAACTCCACTATCCTTAAGGTTAGGGCTAAGGTAAGGTTAGGGTTCGTAAACTAACGAACTAACGTGTGTCGGAATGGCAGGACGTTGCACAAAAGTGTCACCACTCCGACAAAGGGGGGAAAAAATGTCGGAGTTGTCGGTGTGTTCGTTATTGGATGGAACAGAAGACGGAGACTCGATTGATTAAAATCAGTCATAGTTTTATTCCCTCATAATACAATTCTAAAACACAAGTTATGTGAGCGCTAAATCTGTCCCTAGTAAGAACATGGTGGTCCAAGGCGGCTCCGGCCGGAGAGCACAGCACTTCCTGTGCTCGAGCAATTTAAAGGAACAGGAAGGAGTAGGCGTGTCATTGTCGAAGAACCAATCAGCGCTCCTGGATGTTAGTGTCGTCACTTCCTCTTCACAATCTGACTCCATAGTATTTGTATGCATTGTCCTCAGAGGGCCGCTCAGACCCAGCTCAGTACCCTGCCCCCAGTCACTTTCCCAGTACTTTTCCATTAGTAAAACAGAAGAACAATGGGGCTAAAAATTAAAGGAATGTCGCACCCAGTTGTAAAGTACAAAGTCCTAAACCACTCAATTTCATCTGACACTCAAGGCACATAATTACATTACATCCCCCAAAAATATAAAAAGCGTACCGGACCGAGAGAGAATACAAAGAAACAAGAAAGATTCACACAGCTTGCTTAGCTCCCAAGTAGCTCCCCAACGTCTGATGAAGGGCCAAGACACCCGAAACGTCACCTAGGTGTAAGCATAAATAAAATTTCTACTTGGGAGCTAAGCAAGCTGTGCAGATCTTTCTTGTTTCTACATACATCAACACAGTAATGTGTGAGATCAATAAAACCTAGAATGATAAAAAAAAGTAGGCATAGAAACCCCATGAACTGCTACCTAACGTGGTGGGGTTGTTTGAGTGCCCGAATGATTCGAGGAGCTATGTTGTCTGGGGCATTATGCCCCTGGTAGGGTCTCCCATGGCAAACAGGTCTTAGGTGACGGGTCAGACGAAGAGCAGTTCGAAGACTTCTATGGACAGTTTAACAACAAGGACCGTGACGTCGCCCGGTATGGCGCAACCGGGGCCTCATCCTGGAGCCAGGCCTGGGGTTGGGGCTTGAATGCGAGCGCCTGGTGGTCGAGCCTTTGCCCACAGGGCCCGGCCGGGCACAGCCCGAAAGGACGACGTGGGCCCGCCCTCCTGTGGACCCACCACCCGCAGAGGGAGCCGTAGGGGTCGGATGCAGAGTGGACTGGGTGGCAGTCGAAGGCGGGTGCCTCGACGACCTGGTCGTTCGGGACATGGAACGTCACTTCGCTGGGGGGAAGGAGCCTGAGCTTGTGCGGGAGGTTGAGAGGTACCGGCTAGATATAGTCGGGCTCACCTCCACGCACAGCCTGGGTTCCGGATCCCAACTCCTGGAGAGAGGCTGGACGCTCCATTTTTCTGGAGTTGCCTACGGGGAGAGACGGCGGGCCGGGGTGGGCTTGCTCATAGCCCCCAGCTCAGCTGCCATGTGTTAGAGTTCACCGTGGTGAACGAGAGGGTCGGTCCCTACACCTTTGGGTCGGAGACAGGTCTCTCACCGTTGTTTCGGCCTACGGGCCCAACATCGGTGCAGAGTACTGATGTTGGGCCCGTAAATGGGTCTACTCCAGGGTGCTGGAGAGGAGGATCCGGCCGATAGTCGAACCTTGGATCCAGAAGGAACAATGCGGTTTCCGTCCTGGTCGTGGTACACTGGACCAGCTCTATACCCTTCATCGGGTGCTCGAGGGTTCGTGGGAGTTTGCCCAACCAGTCCACATGTGCTTTGTGGATCTGGAGAAAGCGTTCAACCGTGTCCCTCGTGGTGCCCTGTGGGGGGTGCTCCGGGAGTATGGGGTCCGGGGCCCTCTGCTAAGGACTGTACATTCCCTGTATGACCGCAGCAGGAGCTTGGTTCGCATTGCCGGCAGTAAGTCAGACCTGTTCCCGGTGCGTCTGTTCATTACCTTTATGGACAGAATTTCTAGGCGCAGCCAGGGGCCGGAGGGCGTCCGGTTTGGGAACCTCAGGATCTCATCTTTGCTGTTTGCAGATGATGTTGTTCTGTTGGCTTCATCAAATCAGGACCTTCAGTGCGCACTGGGGCGGTTTGCAGCCGAGTGTGAAGGGATGAGGATCAGCACCTCCAAATCTGAGGCCATGGTTCTCCACCGGAAAAAGGTGCTTCCCCTCTTCAGGTGGAGGAGTGGAGGAGTTCAAGTATCTCGGGGTCTTGTTCACGAGTGAGGGACGGATGGAGCGTGAGATCGATAGACGGATCGGTGCGGCGTCAGCAGTGATGCGGTCGCTGTATCGGACTGTTGTGAAGAGGGAGCTGAGTCAGGGGGCAAAGCTCTTGATTTACTGATCGATCTACGTTCCCACCCTCACCTATGGTCATGAGATCTGGGTAATGACCGAAAGGACAAGATCGCGAATACAAGCGGCCGAAATGAGTTTCCTTCACAGGGTGGCTGGGCGCACCCTCCGAGATCGGGTGAGGAGCTCAGTTACCCGGGAGGAGCTCGGAGTAGAGTCGCTGCTCCTTCATGTCGAAAGGAGCCAGCTGAGGTGGCTAGGGCATCTGTTCCGGATGCCTCCTGGTCGCCTCCTCGGGAGGTGCTCCAGGCATGTCCTATTGGGAGGAGGCCTCGTGGAAGGCCCAGGACACGCTGGTGGGACTATGTCTCCGAGCTGGCCTGGTGTCGCCTCGGGGTCCCCCAGAACAGCTGGAGGAGGTGTGCGTGGATCGGGAAGTCTGGGCATCTCTGCTGAGACTGCTGCCTCCGCGACCCGGCCCCGGATAAAGCGGAAGAAAATGGATGGATGGTATAGAAATACTTCCACATTGTATAACAATATTTCCACAAAGTGCCGGGATGTTTGATTAAAAAATGAAAACACCCACACTCCGACAATTAGACCTCAATGTCAGCGTGGGGGGGTGGTTACTTAAGAATGTGTGATGAATCTGTGATGAATCTGGCGCAGTTTCCTGACGCTGCCTTTGTAAGGACAGATTTTAAGAAGCTTCTGAAAGGAATAGGCCAAGGTTTTACATACTGAGATATGTTCTTAACTTAGCTTTGATGAGTTGATGTGTAACTGTCTGGTCTTTGTGCATGCGCCCAGTCACACAATTGTTGTTAGCATTTAGCCTCTCCCAGCAAAAGTATAGCTCCAAACTGGGGCTAAAGTTAAGGTGCGTTCAGACCGAACGTGCGTCCACGCTCCGTCAGCCTCTAGTTGGACGCCAAACATTGCCGCTTCACACTCGCGAGAAACGCCTGTTTGCTGGCGTGTGAAGTTTTGCAAGCGTCATAATTAGGAGGCGTGTCATACAACTCAGGCCGAGCGCAAACCGCGATGATCAACTTCTCCTCCATGCTGCCGGTCAGGGGCGCAACTACCGCAACTACCCCCCCTCCCACACACAAATACACACATGGCTCTTTGATGGTTGTTTCTTTTTTTTTAAAGAAAATAGCTCCTCGTGGGGCTGCAGGCTGCAGGAGATGACAGTCCCTCTGCACTCCTCTCCGCCCCACTCCAGCAGTGACTTTTGTTTCGCAAATAAGCACAACTAAAGTGACGCCCCTCCCCCAAAGAGGAATAAAAAAAAAAAAACTTCACCACCGCGAACCTGTTCATATCGTTCACTGTAAAGACTCGTTCAAAAGAGCCGGATCGTTCACGACCGACACAACACTATTGGCGCCCCGTCCTTTCAGCGCCCCATGCAAGGCATATATTGTGTATGCCCTTTTTGCTCCACTGCTGCAGGTAACAGGTGACGCTTGTGCTCACTATTTGAGCCCAGTCCCTGATTGGTTAACAAGGCGTAAATGAACGCACGTGTAGATTGTGATTACTTGAGTGCATGCAGCAGTGGGCGGGGCATCGCTGCTCTGTACCGCGCTGTTCTCCCTGGTTTTGACGCGCGTTTATCCTCATCTGCTCGCATTTGGAACGCTTCATACGCGCGGACATCTTTGCTTACATTTCGACGCGCGTCGAAGCACGTCTACATAGGGTTAACATGGAAGTTGGTGGCGTGTCAGCGTTTGGTGTGTACGCACCATTAGAAGCTACCAAGCTGTTCCACGTTTTCCCTATTTAAACAGTTACGTGAGCCTTTACACAATCAAAATCAAACATGTCGATTTTCTAAGCGACTGAAAAGAGGTACTACAGTATATATGTAAGGCGTAATAATACCGAAGCTAAGATGAGAACATATCTCAGTATGGAAAAACGGTGGCCTGTTCCTTTAAGAAGATGTTCATGAATGAGGCCCAGTGTCCCCACAGGTCCTCTTAATCACTCTGGACTCATAATACCACATTGCCTTCTTCCATTGCTCCATGGGCCAATCTTTATGCTTCAAAGAAATTGAAGCCTTTTTTTAGGTTAGCCTCACTGATTGAGTTCCCTTTAAATTGTCCTTGTGGAAACGCTCTTTCTTTCACTATTAAAACATAGCCCTGACGTGTGCAGTTGTTTTTAATTGATTTTGTCAAAAGTTTAAGAGATCACTGATTACAATCATTCAGGATTTTTCTCTGACCAGTTCTTCCTTAAAGACAATTGTTACCCAATGTCGTCGTAGTTTTGAATTTTCATAATTTCGACAATCTCCTTAGATGTTTTCTCTGCTTGATGCATGCCAGTGATTTGACCCTTCTCTAATACGTTTTAGATTTAGTTGACTAAATATGCTTGAATTTTTTACCAACTATAACTAGACAAAACTTGAAAAGAATTATTTGACAAAATCTTGATAATGAATCCCAGGTCATACTGCTGTGTTGTCCTTGGGAGTGGCACTCACCCTTCTGTTCATGTTCTGAACGCCTCCTCCAACGCAGGAAAACCCGGAGGAGTCTCGCGTGACCATAAACGAGTGGATCTCCAACAAAACGGAGGACCGCATCCAGCACACTCTGCCGCCGGGAGCTCTGGACTCCACCACGGTGCTCGTCCTCATCAACACCATCTACTTCAAGGTAACGCTGGCAGGGTGGTTAACCCGTGAGGAGGCTCTGGGTCGGACTCCTGGTGACTGGAGTTTGTTGACAATGCAACAAATGTAATGACAAAAGTGCATATATATTTTTAAAGGGGGGGTATTATGTAAAATGGACTTTTTCAAGCTTTATATCATGTTATTATGTCATTCCCTCATTAAACACATGCCTGGAGTGTTGCCTTGGCTCATTCACATATTTTTGAGTAATCAGTAAAAACTTAGACGGCAGCCATTTTAGGTGTAGCTATGCCTCAGTCCTCCTAGGAACGCCCCCACCTCCTGGAGACGCCTCTGGACCTTTTGTCACCAGCCAAGCCACCAACCACTGCTCCTCAGCTCAGCAGAGCCCCCTCCCCGCACAGTAGTGTTGTTTAGATGCCACAGCAGTGTGCTGAAGGGGGCGTGTCGGAAAGCTTCTTAAAGAGACAGAGGCCTATTTCAAGACGTTCAGTACAGCCATTTTGAGAGAGCAATTTTATTCAAGGCAGTTATTTTAATTTACTGCATATACAGACCAACAGAAGGTTACGTCATCATTGTAGTATGCTATAGACTGGTGCTATGTGATTGAAAAAAGCATAATACCCCCTCTTTAATGAAAGAAACATAAGAACTCTAAGCAGTTTTAAGTCCTCCCTTAAAACCCACCTGTTTGCACAGGCTTTTCAATAAGTTGAGCTGTTTGTCCATTGTTTTTTTTTCTGTTTCATTGTTCTTGATGTTTTATTATGCCCTGTATTTTTTGTTTTGTTTATTATCCTTTTTATGTGAAGCACTTTGGGCACTTGACCTTGACCTTGACCTTGATAAGAAAGTGCACATTTTCTTTAAGAATTTCAATATTCAAAAGCAAATTGGACACAACGGGCAACTTTTGTGCAAAACTTCTGTACAATTTCAGCAAAAACTGCGGCTGAATGTGGACAATACCATCAGCTAAAGAACCGTTGTTGTTAGTGAATCTTTAATCATATCCAGAGGTGAGTAGAGTAGCCAGAATATTTACTCAAGTAAGAGTAACGTTACTTTGAAATAATTTTACACAAGTACAAGTAAAAAGTAGAGACCCAAATCAATACTCAAGTAAGAGTAAAAAAGTACTTGGAGAACATGTTACTTGAGTACTGTGAGTAACTGTCTGAGCGTAAAAGTCTGATTTATATTTCAGTTTTGACATAAATTATGACAAATTAAACTTTTATTCATGTGAAAATAGTAATATTTCCATCCCATCAAAAATTTATTCAAATGTATATTGCAGAAGAAAAAGGGGCACTAACGACATATATTTTATGTCAACATGAAACTTTAACTTTAACATTTACTCGAAGCGGCACAAGTGCACTGGGTTAGAAGGGCCAGTCACAAGATGGCCGACAGAACTGCCAATCATTCCAACGTATTACAATGGTCACGTCCTATCTAGAGTTTTATTAAAGGGGCCTAATTACTCTAATAAGTACAGTTTCCCCAAAATGTTACTCAAGTGCTTGTACTTGAGTACTTGAGTAAATGTAACTGAGTACTACCCGTCTCTGATCAAACCAGTCAAGTTTGAGATTTGAAAATAAGGTACATTTTGCCTGCTGCGAGCCGTCCCATCACCCCTCCGAGGTCCAAGAGGGGTAAAATACGGTAGTTTCCCGGCCAAAACGGTAGGCTTGACAGCTATGCTAACCTCATGACAACTGCCAACAATACTGCAGGTGGCAGTTCTTGCGAGGGTAGTGACAGTTTAGTTTGGAGAGGCAGAGGGTATAATACGGGAGATTTTTGGAATAACACTAATACGAGAAGATGGGTAAAACACTTTAGTTTCCTGGCCAAAACAGACATGACTGCTACGGATTTACTGCAAAAAGGAATTAACTAGATTAGTTTAAATGTCTCAATTTGAGCATAATAATCCAAATTTGAGCTGTTTTACTAGTTAAGATGTAGCTGGGCAGTTGACCTAGATTATTTCACTTCTGACTCATTTCAATACATTTTGTCAAATTTTCTTTGCCAATGGGGTAAGAAAAATGGTCTCCTGTTGGCAGTTTTACTTTTTTATTTCAAGCAAGATTACTTTAGAACTAGTCTGAAATGTCCTCAAACCAGCAACGTAAACTTGGTCAGATCAGGGAAAAATTTAAATGAGTGAAAACCGCTCAAAACAAGATACATTTCCTCAATTCAAGTAATTTAGGCCAATGCTTGATATTTACTTTTTGTAGTGTTTCCATGCCAGGTCGAATCCAATTGTGGGATTTATATAATTTCTGTGGTTTTTCCATCATTAACATGTTAAAAGATGACATTTAGAGGCAATTGGACGCATTTCCCTCCCCTCAAAAGGCAGAAACTGAATACGAGTTATCGTAAGAGTAAAATCTGCAAAGGTCTGAACATTCATTAATGATTCCTAACGAGGCTTTGACATCACTTAAATGTGGCCTATGGTTGACAACAGCTGAAAACATCTGGATCATTCATTATTCGTGATGTTTGAGGTTAATGCTAATGGATATAGTCAAATACATTGAGCAGGCTAACAAAAACTGAGCGTATACATTAAGATCAAACACCATTTCTTCTTTTTATTTCTATGTTCTTAGCTGCACCAATTCATTTTTAAATTATAGGCTGTTAACAAAGTTGTGATTCCCTGCAGAACCTTATCATGTTTTTACCTCCTCATTTTAGGGGCTGTGGAAGCACAAATTCGACAAAGACAACCTGTTTGCGGCGGATTTCCACGTGTCGCCGGCACAGACCTGCTCCGTGAACATGATGTACCAGGAGACGCGCTTCCGCTACAAAGACCTGCCCGAGGAGAAGGTGCAGCTACTGGAGATGGCCTACAGGGGGGATGACATCACCATGGTGCTCATCCTGCCACACGCCGACACGCCCCTGTCACAGGTGACCAATCACAGAACACTTCTATCGCCTTTTTACCACCAGTTTCACAGACTTGTGTTCCTACAAATGTATAATAGAGTTCAGGATCGTGATGTCATATCGCTAAGCATCATGGGATTTCCAGTGGGCTTTTCCCATAACATGCTAATGGAGATTTAAAGGGTAAAATACTGGAGTTATTGGTCATATTAAAACATTTGGACACTGATGTGTGTTAGATGGATTTACCAGCAGTGACTCGGCAGCTTTTCTCCACTTCTTATACTGTTTTTAGCCAATGTTAGTCTAGAGATAATGCCCAATACCCACAAACATGGCGGATCTCCATGGTAACAGGGATGTATAACATTCCATCCTGAACCCTATAAAACACCAAATAGGACGTTCCAGCCGTAGCCGTGGCAAATGTGGCGGCCATCTCGCATTTATACGATTTGAATTCAAATGATTTTGTTTTTGACTAACTCCCACTTAGCCAATGTAGGGTAATGATGACTACTTCCTGTCCACATTTGTAACATTTGAAAATAAAATATGATTTAGAAACTTTAGAACCCCGTGAACTGCTACCTTAACGTGGTGGGGTTGTTTGAGTGCCCGAATGATCCGAGGAGCTATGTTGTCTGGGGCTTCATGCCCCTGGTAGGGTCTCCCATGGCAAACAGGTCTTAGGTGACGGGTCAGACGAAATGCAGTTCAAAGACTTCTATGGACAGTACAAAATCAAGGACCGTGACGTCGCCCGGTATGGCGCAGCCGGGGCCCCACCCTGGAGCCAGGTTGGGGCTCGAATGCGAGAGTCTGGTGGTCGGGCCTCTGCCCACGGGGCCCGGCCGGGCACAGCCCGAAGGGACAACGTGGGCCCGCCCTCCTGTGGACCCACCACCCGCAGAGGGATCCGTAGGGGTCGGGTGCAGAGAGGACTAGGTGGCAGTCAAAGGCGGGTGCCTCGACGACCTGGTCCGCGTGCGCAGCTTCTGGCGTTCGGGACATGGAACGTCACTTCGCTGGGGGGGAAGGAGCCTGAGCTTGTGCGGGAGGTTGAGAGATACCGGCTAGATATAGTCGGGCTCACCTCCACGCATAGCCTGGGTTCCGGATCCCAACTCCTGGAAAGAGGCTGGACTCTCCATTTTTCTGGAGTTGCCCGCGGGGAGAGACGGCGGTCTGGGGTGGGTTTGCTTATAGCCCCCCAGCTCAGCCGCCACGTGTTGGAGTTCACCCCGGTGAACGAGAGGGTCGCGTCCCTACGCCTTCGGGTTGGGGACAGGTCTCTCACCGTTGTCTCGGCCTACGGGCCCAACATCGGTGCAGAGTACCCGGCCTTCTTGGAGTCCCTGGGAGGGGTACTAGATAGTGCTCCGACTGGGGACTCCATTGTTCTACTAGGGGACTTCAACGCCCACGTGGGTAACGACAGTGAGACCTGGACGGGGGTGATGGGGAAGAACGGCCTCCCCGATCTGAACCCGAGTGGTGTTCTGTTATTGGACTTCTGTGCTAGTTACAGTTTGTCCATAACGAACACCATGTTCGAGCACAAGGGTGTCCATAAGTGCACGTGGCACCAGGACACCCTAGGCAGGAGGTCGATGATCGACTTTGTAGTTGTGTCATCTGATCTCCGGCCGCGTGTCTCGGACACTCTGGTGAAGAGAGGGGCTGAGCTGTCAACCGATCACCACCTGGTGGTGAGCTGGATCCGCTGGCAGGGGAGGAAGCCGGTCAGACCTGGCAGGCCCAAACGTGTTGTGAGGGTCTGTTGGGAACGTTTGGTGGATCCCTCTGTCAGTAGGGTCTTCAACTCCCACCTCCGGAAGAGCTTCACCCAGATTCCGAGGGAGGTTGGAGACATGGAGTCCGAGTGGACCATGTTCTCCTCCTCCATTGTCGATGCGGCTGCTCGCAGTTGTGACCGTAAGGTCTCTGGTGCCTGTCGCGGCGGCAATCCCCGAACCCGGTGGTGGCGCCCGGAAGTAAGGGATGCCGTCAAGCTGAAGAAGGAGTCCTACCTGGCCTTGTTGGCTTGTGGGACTCCGGAGGCAGCTGAGAGGTACCGGCAGGCCAAGCGTGCTGCAGCTCGTGCAGTCACAGAGGCAAAAACTCGGGTCTGGGAGGAGTTCGGAGAAGCCATGGAGGAGGACTATCGGTCGGCCTCGAAGGGATTCTGGCAAACCATCCGGCGCCTCAGGAGGGGGAAGCAGTGCTTCACCAACACTGTTTACAGTGCGGGCGGGGAGCTGTTGACCTCGACTGGGGATGTGGTCGGGCGGTGGAAGGAGTACTTCGAGGATCTCCTCAATCCCACTGTCATGTCTTCCGATGAGGAGGCAGAGGCTGGGGACTCGGAGGGGGGTTCGTCCATCACCCAGGCTGAAGTCACTGAGGTGGTTAGAAAGCTCCTCGGGGGCAAGGCCCCGGGGGTGGATGAGATTCGTCCCGAGTACCTTAAGTCTTTGGATGTTGTAGGGCTGTCTTGGCTGACACGTCTCTGCAACATCGCGTGGCGGTTGGGGACAGTGCCTCTGGATTGGCAGACCGGGGTGGTGGTCCCTCTCTTTAAGAAGGGGGATCGGAGGGTGTGCTCCAATTACAGAGGGATCACACTTCTCAGCCTCCCCGGTAAGGTCTACTCCAGGGTGCTGGAGAGGAGGATCCGGCCGATAGTCGAACCTCGGATTCAGGAGGAACAATGCGGTTTTCGTCCCGGTCGTGGCACACTGGACCAGCTCTATACCCTACATCGGGTGCTCGAGGGTTCGTGGGAGTTCGCCCAACCAGTCCACATGTGCTTTGTGGATTTGGAGAAAGCGTTCGACCGTGTCCCTCGTGGTGCCCTGTGGGGGGTGCTCCGGGAGTATGGGGTCCGGGGCCCTCTGCTAAGGGCTGTCCGTTCCCTGTATGACCGCAGCAGGAGCTTGGTTCGCATTGCCGGCAGTAAGTCAGACTTGTTTCCGGTGCGTGTTGGTCTCCGCCAGGGCTGCCCTATGTCACCGGTTCTGTTCATTACCTTTATGGACAGAATTTCTAGGCGCAGCCAGGGGCAGGAGGGTGTCCGGTTTGGGAACCTCAGGATCTCATCTCTGCTGTTTGCAGATGATGTTGTTCTGTTGGCTTCATCAAATCAGGACCTCCAGCGCGCACTGGGGCGGTTTGCAGCCGAGTGTGAAGCGGCCGGGATGAGGATCAGCACCTCCAAATCTGAGGCCATGGTTCTCCACCGGAAAAAGCTGGCTTCCCCGCTTCAGGTCGGTGGGGAGTCCTTACCTCAAGTGGAGGAGTTCAAGTATCTCGGGGTCTTGTTCACGAGTGAGGGACGGATGGAGCGTGAGATGGATAGACGGATCGGTGCAGCGTCAGCAGTGATGCGGTCGCTGTATCGGACTGTTGTGGTGAAGAGGGAGCTGAGTCAGGGGGCAAAGCTCTCGATTTACCGATCGATCTACGTTCCCACCCTCACCTATGGTCATGAGATCTGGGTAATGACCGAAAGGACAAGATCGCGAATACAAGCGGCCGAAATGAGTTTCCTTCGCAGGGTGGCTGGGCGCACCCTCCGAGATCGGGTGAGGAGCTCAGTTACCCGGGAGGAGCTCGGGGTAGAGTCGCTGCTCCTTCATGTCGAAAGGAGCCAGCTGAGGTGGCTAGGGCATCTGTTCCGGATGCCTCCTGGTCGCCTCCCTCGGGAGGTGTTCCAGGCATGTCCTATTGGGAGGAGGCCTCGTGGAAGGCCCAGGACACGCTGGTGGGACTATGTCTCCGAGCTGGCCTGGTGTCGCCTCGGGGTCCCCCCAGAACAGCTGGAGGAGGTGTGCATGGATCGGGAAGTCTGGGCATCTCTGCTGAGACTGCTGCCTCCGTGACCCGGCCCCGGATAAAGCGGAAGAAAATGGATGGATGGATGGAAACTTTAGAAAGTTAATGTCAAGCCGAGTGTTTGTCCCCAAAAATGTGTTCAGACTGTGTTGCTTATTTAACCATTTGCAACCGTGAAATTAGCTCTAGCCTTTGCTTCAAGGCTAAAACATCATTGATAAACACAGAAGTCTCCTCCGGTGAAGTGCAGAAGTTACATCCAACTGCTTGTTTTCTGCTACTTACTGTTTACTGTAAATATTCATTTGAACAAGACACAATAATGTTGAAAATTAGCAGTTTTTCAATAACACTTCCAACAATGCATCTGCTTTGTCCAAAGCTATTATGTCCAAATATAATTAAAAAAAAATAGCCTCAGAAACCCAGCCCTGGGCTCTGTTTTATACAGAATTAGAGTATCTTTGCGTCACACTGTCTGACACATCCATCATTAATTATTATTTAGTTAATAGTTTTTATTTTATTTTATGTTGTTTATAAATTTATGATAAGGCTTATAGACTTGCATAATGAAATTATAATTGTTCTTATACAGACTGACCAGAGCAGTATCAGGTACAGCAGTGCTTATATGGACTATAGTAATAATAATAAATAATAAATAATAAAATAAAATAATAATAATAATGCATCGGTTTTATATAGAGCTTTTCTGGACACTCAAAGACGCTTTACATTGCATTATTCATTCACTCCATACTGGGGCCACCACCAACCACTCACTCACTACATTCGCTAGGCTTCCTGGTGTTACCAAACGGTCTCCCATCCAAGTACTGACCAGGCCCTTCCTGCTTAGCTTCCAAGGTCTGACGGGATTGGGCAGAGCGAAGGCAGTATGGCCACAGTAGTGATATTCTCTGTTACGTTTTGTCTGTCTGTCTGTCTTTTTTACATGTTTTTATGAATCAGAATCAGAAGAGTGTTTATTGCCATTGTTTGGAACAGGTTCACAAACTAGGAATTTTCTCGGTACAATCGTGCAACATAAAACACAGAATTTAGATTAAAAACGCTATGAAAACTTTAAAACTATAAGGCTATAAGGGCATGCATGTAGAAGATTAAAATAAAAAAATAAAAAATAAAACTAAGAGTAAAATATGATAAAGACGACAACAATTGACATATAACAACAGGTGTAGTAAGTAATAGCAGTGGATCTAAGTGTGGACAGACCACATAGTGCAATAGAGCTGTGCAAATGGCTGGAACAGGTTATTCTGTTCATGAGTCTGATATAGAGTTATTGGGACTTGTGTTTTGTTTGTTTGTTTGTTTATTGGTTTATTTGGTAGGGACAGTGCAAGTTAATGAACAAGCCACACCGGATTGTAACCTTGGGCTAATTTCCATCCGTCGTCCCCCATGCGCACTCTCAAACACACTCACATTCAACCTGGCCTATTGTACATGTTTTAGTGGTAGGGGAAACCGGAGTACCCGGAGGAAACCTACACAGACACGGGGAGAACATGAAAACTCCACATCATGAGTTCATGAGTCTGATGGCGGAAGGGGAAAAACTGTTCCAGTGGCGGGATTTATGGGTCAGAATAGACCGTAGCCTCCTGCCTGAGGGGAGAAGGGGTGAATAGTCCATGTCCAGAGTGAGAAGAGTCAGCTGTGATCCGACCTACACACCTTTGGGTCCTGGAGGTGTACAGGTCCTACAGCCAATCACCTTCTCAGCAGCATACACAAATGGGCCTTCTTTGAGGGAGCTGATGGCTCCCATTTGACGTCCTGGGTGATGCTGAAGGAGTCCACAATGGGGGTGGGAGAGGGTGAGGGGGGGGTCAGGGTGAGGGGGGACGGTGGGGCTGTGTCTTTCCTGAATTCCACGATGATCTCCACTGTCTTCTGGGGTTTAACTCCAGGTTGTTATGGCTGCACCAGGACGACGCCGGTCCACCTCTCTCCTGTAGGCGGACTCATCACCGTCCGAGATGAGCCCGATGAGGGTGTGTGGACCTTCATGAGTCTGAAATAAAAATTGATTGACACCAAATACAAAAAAATGCAGAATTTAATGAGCCAAATTCAAAATGATTATATATTTTTTCTATTTGATTGGTCAAACATGGACGGTAGATCAGGAACACACACATATAAAAGTCAAAATATCTATGTAAATGTGGAGAGTCATTATTTCACAAGTAGAATGGGCAGTGTCAACATGGCTACCAGAGCTGGACATTTGTTCCAATGAACAATAACCCCCCTTTGCACAACTACGTGCAATATTGTTTTTGCAGCGTCACTTATTCACTTATTGACAACCTGCACTAGGACTGTAAACTTTGCACTGCCGATGCCGACCTTCATATTCTACTCTTTATAGTCTGTTTTCATTTCATTTTTAATTTTATTCTTTATTTCCTTATTGTTTATATTTCTGCCCCTTAAGATTTTTGCTTTTACTCATTGTACATAAGATACCTCTTTTTTTTTTTTTACTACTTAACTACATTTCCTGTCTATTTTGCACACCCTAAGTGATCTTATTAAGTGCCGAAAGTAACAAGTGAATTTCACCATTGTGAGATCAATAAAGGATTATCTTATCTTACCATGGCAACATCCTAGCTAGAGTTTTAATATAGATCTGTTCCACTCTAAAAATATATGCCTTTGGTTCTGAAACTGGCACCAGCCCAGAATTAGCCCCTGACTCCTGAATATAAAATGTACTTTTCTTTGTCAGATCGAGAAGCGCCTGGACCAGCAAAGGCTGACCTCGTGGATGGACTCGATGGCGGAGACCACGGTGTCGGTGCACGTGCCGCGGTTCAAATTGGAGGACAGTTTCAGCCTCAAAGACAAACTGGAGGCCATGGGACTGAGCGACCTGTTCAGTGCCGAGCGGGCCAGTCTGCCAGGTGAGAGAGGGGGAGGGGACAGGTGAGAGGGGGAGGGGACAGGTGAGAGGGGGAGGGGACAGGTGAGAGAGGGGGAGGGGACAGGTGAGAGAGGGGGAGGGGACAGGTGAGAGGAGGGGGAGGGGACAGGTGAGAGAGGGGGAGGGGGACAGGTGAGAGAGGGGAGGGGACAGGTGAAGAGGGAGGGGACAGGTGAGAGAGGGGAGGGGACAGGTGAGAGAGGGGAGGGGACAGGTGAGAGAGGGGAGGGACAGGTGAGAGAGGGGCTAAGGACAGGTGAGAGATGGGAGGGGCTAAGGACAGGTGAGAGAGGGGAGGGGACAGGTGAGAGAGGGGGGGGGGACAGGTGAGAGATGGGGGCTAAGGACAGGTGAGAGATGGGAGGGGCTAAGGACAGGTGAGAGAGGAGGAGGGGCTAAGGACAGGTGAGAGAGGGGGAGGGGCTAAGGACAGGTGAGAGGATGCCATAGAAATCCAAAAGAGAAATGCTGTTTGATCTGAAATATGCAAGTTAGCCTGCTCACTGTATTTTCCTTATGACCATTAGCATTAGCTATCAAACATCAAAAAAGTATGAACGATCCATATTTTTCAGGATCTAGATTTTTCAGATTTTCAGCTATCGTCAACATTTAGGTGAAATCAAAGCCTTGTTATAAATCATTAATGAACGTACAGACCTTTGGAGATTTTACTTTAGATACAAATTAGTGTTTAAAAGTGTCCGCTAAGCTAAATGCTTACTCAGTTTCAATTAAGTTTCTGCTTTTTGTGGGTCGGATACACGTCCAGTGGCCACTAAAGATCATCTTATAATATGTTAAAGAGTAGTCCGATTAGGTTCATTAGGTCTTCAAATTAATATTGTAGCTATTGTTCCTATAGACAGACCTTAATGTTAGTTTTTCGTGTTAAAGAGTAACTAAACGGGCGTGCCAAAGCCTTTCCCCACCCACAAACAAAAGTCAAAAATTGCTGTGAAAGAGGTGGTCTCTGAAGTTTGGGGGTGACATGCGGGGGTGAGTGTGTGGGCCTTTGCATTGGCACAATCACAGCAGACTGATTACGTGGGAGGGACTTGGTTATAAACCACAGGTACAGGGGCGGGACAATGGGCAGCACCTGATGACGATGTGTGGAGCTGGTGCGGCTTATGACGTTCTGTGGAGGCCGTGGACACTCTCCAGCCAATCAGGAAATTCTAATTTAGTAGCAGAGTTTACCCTGAAGGGGGCGCAACCCATTCGTTTTCAGGCCAAAGTTAGGATTTAACACATGTTTGCGCTATAATGTCAGAATAATGTCAGGGACCAATGGACAACACTATGAGACACCCATTGAGACAGTTTATCAGTAAAAAAACTTGATTTGGTGTTTAGTTGCTCTTTAACGATAGAGAAACCACTGAAATTATATAAACACCATGAAACGGACATATCATACCTCCCCATTCTCTGCGAGGAGAGGCTACGGGGAGAGGAATTAAAGAGGGGCAGTAGGGGTTGTAGATTTTTTTCATCACATTTTTCTTGTACCATGTTGGTGGTTTTGTAAAGCGCAGAGTAATGAAGCAGAGAGCAATTAAACGATAACCTTGTCCTTCAGGGATGCTGGAGGACGGCAGTGACACACTCTTCATCTCAGAGGCCTATCACAAAGCTTTCCTCGAGGTGAGTTCTTTAGAGTTTTACTTTACTTAAGTTCTCAACCAAAATACTACTCATTACTTTAACTCCACTACATTTGAAAGATAAATATACTTTCTTTCTCCTCCACGAGATTTCTTAAAAGGCCCAAAGTGAAAAGTAAAAGTAAATTTGTCCATGCGTTTTATTTTGTAAGCCTAATAATTCATACTCCAGGACAGTGGGTGGCGCTGTGCAGAAATATTATTAAATGCAATCGACTCCTGACAAGGAAGGTTTGTCCCCGCTCAGCCTGCTGTGTTGCCGTAACGGAGGGAATTCAGGCACAATTTTCGTGTTTTTGAAGCCGCAACGTTATTTTTTTTATATCACTCCTTACACTATTTCCAATCTTTTTCCCCCTTCCCCGTTTTTAAAATGATTTCCTCAGTTTTCTTTTCTTTTCATTTTTTTTAAACAATATTTCCAATCTTTTCCCCCAATTTTTGTAATTTTTCCCAAATTACCCTGAATTGTTCTTTCTTCTTCTATTTCATTTTTCCTAAATATGTCTATTTTTTTATTTCCCCCCATTTTTCTTGACATTGAAAGATATGACAATTTACAATAGAGTGTATCTCCGCACAGCCATTTGTATAATATGTTTGATCAGGAGCGGCATTAGGAGCTGGTAAAGCCGTGTCACTGCACTCTTCTCTGCAGGTGAACGAGGAGGGCAGCGAGGCGGCGGCTGCCACTGCCGTCGTGGCCATCGGTCGCTCTTTCCGCCCGGACAGAGAGGTGTTCATGGCGGACCGGCCCTTCCTGCTCGTCATCCGAGAGGCCACCATCAACGCGCTGCTGTTCACGGGGCGAGTGGCCAACCCCTGCCCCTAGAAGCACTCGACTCGTCCTAGGCTGAGGCTAGAGAGTGGAAAGTTGTATTTGCAGACATTTGTGAGGGAAAAGATACTACTGTACAAAGTCTGCAACATATTAGGAACTCATTTTAGTGATTGAAACCCCAAAGGTAGCGCTGATGGATGCTAGTTACCATGCAAAAGGGGAAAAACTGTCAGTAAAGTACTGAAACAATCAGAATTCACAAATGGTCAATGCAGAATCAGAGCTAAACTTTACAAAATAATGTTCTGCATTTGTAAAACTCTGAAAGAACCTGGGCATCAATGAGACTTGTTATAACTTGTTTTGGAAAACCAGAATTTAAAAAAATATTTCAGCTAAATGTTTTGTCTAAAATGGAAATTAGTAATAAAAACAAAACGTGACATTTTTTGGTAGCAATGGCTTCCTTATAAATCTGTTTCTCACCCTTCATCTGGTAGCGAGTCCTGTATTTATTTGAGACAGATGGAAAAAACGGTCTGGGATAAGGGCTACGTTTTGCAAACAAACAAAAACAAACACGCAACAACTTAAAAATGTGCAAAAGTTACATTTTCATCATTTTTTTCCAAATGTGTTTACCTTAACCTCTATTGGGTTCTGATTTTGCATTGTTTATGTCTTGTTTTGACAATTTGTTGACAAAGCAAATTATTCAAATGTTCCATTTATTTAATGGAGCATACATGTGTTACAAGGTTAGTTCTAAGGATTTTCAACCGGGGTGCCAGGGCACTCAGGTGTGCCGCAGGGGAGCGGTGGGTAAATTGATTATTTATATGACAACTAGTTTCTTATGGGTTACAGGTGAATTCCAACAGTTAAATTTAATGATTTTTTATAACTTAGGCCTATCTGGATTTAAGTTAATTTCACCATTAAACAAAAATAACTAATTCATACATGTAGATTTACTTAGTAATAAAGCATAGAGCTCAACAGTCCCACCAACCTCCGGTTATATGTCTGGATCTGACGTAAATTACCCATTTATTTTTAGCATTAATCAGCTATGTGCTAACTACCAACCATTGCGCGGATAATTTCCAAGAAAGAAAACACTCAATATGTTTTAGACAAATCTTCAGTTTAACCTTGTGTGTTTTATGTCCATAGCTGATTAGCCGGCGTCATGCTGTTAAACTCAAATTTTTTATTTTTTCTTTTTTTTTCTTTTTCTTAATGGATGCTAAAAATAAATGGGATATTTTACATCAGATCCAAAGACGTGACAGAAGGTGGGCAGGACTGTTGAGCTTTATTTAGCCGTAGGTGGCGTGGCGTTATGCAGCTAACACTTCTCTCTCACTCAGTGGAGCGCGTTTGACAAAGCAAAGTGAGTTCTGGTGCGAAAGATTGAAAATGTTGAGATTTGAACAATTCTCTGAGTTTATATTTGGCTAAAATCGGCCCATGGACAGCTGAAAAACGTCTTGTTAAAGTCTTCAATATTTATTTAATTCAACAGCGATCGATCAGCAGCGTCGCGGTGTTTAAAAACACATCAACAATGTTCTCCTACAAATTTGACTTAGCCTCTTCCCATCACGTTTGTGCCTGTCCAGAGAGAGAAGAGGAAGAGGAGGAGGTGAGGAGATACAAGTAAGGGAAAGCTGCAGACCCAGAGGAGGCAGATCAACCGTGAAGCGAATCCACCATGATAGTGCGCCCTCTGCTGGAAAAGCGGATCTAGACGATCAGCTTTTAGGAAGGTTGATGTTGATCTACTCAATGCATGTGAGGAGTCAGTAACGGAGTTATTTACATTTTTTCATAAAAAATAAGATTTCTTCTGAACACATTTGGAGATGCTTCAGCTGGTTGACAAACATACAAGCCGCTTATTTTTGTTCCCAAATAACCCTAACCCTAATCCTAACAACCCTAACCTAGCCCTAATACTAACTACCCTTGCCTAACCCTAATAACAAATACTATTTAATTATCTTCTGTGTTATTCCTGATGAAGGTAGAGATTTAGGTGAATTTAGATGAATAATAAATATGTTATCGTGATATTCCCGTTTTATACCGTGATATACATTTTTGTTCACATCGCCCTTCCTGTGGACTCAGGGGAGCATGTGTAGGGGTGCCCCAGAAATTAAAAGGTTGCGAACCAGAGTTAGACACCAGAGCACCCAGAGGTTTCCGAAGCAAATAAATGACCCAATGCTGAATGATACACTTAAAGTGCTTTATTGGCGATGCGTCCTGTGAGTGATAGTGGTTTAAGTGAAGACATTTTTCACATTTTTCTAAACTAAAGCCCCTCCCTCCACCATTTAACATGCAACAGAACCCTGCCCAATATATTAGCATATATCTGAATCAACAAGAGTAATCTCATATGTGGATATCATATAGCATCGATTCACAGAAAGAGACTAAAAACAGTCGGAGATTAACAAACAGTTTCAAACGTATTTGGTACAAAATCATAAAACGTAAAGCAAAAAACAATAATGAAGTGTTTCTGATGATGAAGATGAGGTTTAGCTGTTTTCACAGTTTGGAAGAAAACTGAAAAGCGTTGGGAGGAAAAGTCAGATTTGAAAATGAGCTCTAACGAGGGGAGAGAGGAAAAAGTCTAATACATCGACCAGCCCTGGGGCAAAGGTTGAGAGGACTTTCAGATGAATATGGAAGCTTTGTGGATCCAATCGCTACCCAATAATGGCTAGGTTCAAGATTCAGAGACTTCCTGTTTGGAGATTTTTTTTATTTTTTTTATTTTTTTAAAGTCTCCTATAAAGTTATGTAGATTGGAGTAACATCTGGGCACTTTGGCCGAGTCCCGCCCCCTCAGAGTGAAAAGCGTTCCTTTTATTTAATGGCGACAGATACAAATCTCAGATATTTTCTCTTTCTGGGAATAAAATACTCAAAACCAGGGCCAGAACTGTGGGAAAAGAAAGAAACTTTGGGAGGTGCAAAGTCTCCATTATTTTACAAACACTGCTTAAAGGCCTGGCTCCAGAGTTTTCTTTTTTCTAAAAACTGCTGTGACTCACGTGACAACACTGGGTCGGGTCATATTTTTAACCGTGCTGGTTTTTGTGCAGCAGAATTAAAACGTTTAATTTTAAGTCTTTGACAGGCTCTGGCGCACTATGGCGGCTCGTAGCCACTTCCCACTTTTTTGTCCTTTTAAGGAACATGCTCTGTAGGAGGGGCAAGGTGCACCATGTTCATTTCATAAAAACACAGGACCATTATCATGAATGGGGCGAAACATCTACTGTCCATCTCCTATATTAAGTATATTTAAAGCGCACATTAACATTAGCAATAGCAGCTAGTTTAGCGTGTGTTGAACACAACATGTATAGAAATAGGCTGATGTTTTGCTCCCTCAAAGTATTAAACTACAGCAAAGGTTGCAGACATTTAATTTGATAACAATTAAAAAGGGACAGAATAAAAGCTGAAGCGACGATGACATTATAAATCAACAAGCGAAAAAGTGCAAATGTCACTGACGTAACGATCACAGTGAGTTCAGCTAAGTTTAAAAGCGTGAACGTCAACGAATTATCTGAAGCAACAAATATCTTCCTTTGCCTTTTCATTTCTAACAAATTCATCTCAATAGGTGGCGTTCACGATTTAGAATGTGATGATGTCATAATGTCAGGTGGAGGGCAGGGGCCAATATAACTCTATGGGAGAAATACAGTTTTTGTAAGAAATCTCCTAAACTAAAATAGAAAAATGGTTTTGCTCATCAGTATTTGACAGTGATTGGATTCAGAAACTTGTGATATTATTTTTATGTCTGAAAGTCCTTTCTACTGGACAACATCACGCTCATGTTTTTGAATACTTTTTGACACCTTTTAGGGAAAATAATTAGACATTTGTTCATATGTGCTGGAAGAGGAGAAAATGAACTTTGTGACAGTTTTTGTTTCATGAGGATTCTTCCAGTAATGACTGTGATATGAGCCAAAAACAAAGACATTAAAATCTGCATTTTGTCAGTTACTGCAGTTACCGCCATAGAATTTTCAGTTGCCCTCCACCTCAATTTTAAACTATAGGCTCTTTAGAATGTTGTGATGTCACGTGAACGCAACCTATAGGGCTGCCACAAAGTAAATTGTGTTTTATTGTATTCATGTTTATTGTGGGATACTAGAAGATTATGGACTTTTTGAACAAAACTTTACCGTCAATTTTCAAGCTTCAGAGTTTGTTTCTGTGACATTAAAAGGTCTTCAATAATATCGTTTATGGCAATAATTTGTTTTTTTCAGATGTAAATTAGAAGTTCTCAGCCAATCTTTGCCCATTCATTTCACTGGAGAAGAGCTTCCGTTTAATCCACAGGGGGCGCTAACAGAGATATTGCTCCCATCATTTGATAATCCCTGTACGACTGGAGACTTCACCAACAAGTCACTGAGCAAAAGTGTCCAAATTATTCATAAGGAGAAGCGGCTCATGACAAATGAAGCCCCACTCTATTTGGATACAGTGAAGTTCATCAATTATTTCAGATCTGACTTTTTCTCCTGGAGTTTGTTCCTTGAATGCACCGGAGTGAACTGGCAGCAGCTGTATGTGAAAAAAAAAGGCAAAAACAAAATACAAACCAAAGTGAAAGTAATAAAAAACAAGGCGCCCACTTTTGCAAACTGTGGAGTCTCATGAACGGATGTTGAAATGAACTGTGTGACAAAAATGTGATCATGACCCGAGAGGTTGAAGGTTTTGAGGTTAAGCTCCTCCCCCTCCGCAGCAGCAGAAGCCGCGGCCTCTTCACGGCGCGAGGGGAAGGTTCGTGAGTCTAAAAAGAGAATATCGTACAGGGTTTCGCTGAGTGAGTTCAGTCCTGGGTTAGATTTTTTGTTTTCCCGGAGATTTTTTTGATGTTTGAGGAGCAGTTTTTTGTGCTGGCGCTGAGCAACGCCGACAAACGAGGGGCATTATATTGATATTTTTCTTCTCCACTTTTTCATATTGTGTTTAGCGAATGTTAATCTGTGGACAATCTTTGCTAGTTTCCTACAAAATGTCTGGTTTCTGCGTTAACATTCGAGGAAGAAGGATATTGAACGTTTACAAGTCTTTTCTGCATAGCCACTCAAGACATGAAGATAGAGACAAACATCTGATTTGGTATTATAAGAGGAGCATGTCCCAAAGTATTTCCATTTCCCTTTTTGATCAAATGGGTAAACATGTTCTAGACTTATTGCAAATGAAAGCCCCATAAATGAGATTTTTTTTTACTATTAATGGAAGACTTTGTTAAAACAAAATACAGTTGTGCGCAGCCCATCTCATTATAAAGTCGTTTTATCGATCCTGAACAAGCAGCTGAGATTGACAGACTATCAGTGCAGAGTTGACACTGATGACATCACTATATCGGACTGTTGTGGTGAAGGAGTCGTCGAAATGCAAAGCTCTTGATCTACAATCAATCTATGTTCCTATCCTCCAACGGTCATGAGATCTGGGTCCAGACCGAAAAAAGACAAGATCACAGATACAGGCTGTTGAAATGAGTTTCCTCCGCAGTCGGCTGGGTGCTTCCATAGAGTTCCCAAAGTAGGGGCTTGGGTCGCAAACAGTGTTGCCACAGTTACTTTGAAAAGGTAATCTGATTACGGATTACTCCTTTAAAAAGTTACTTTACTGATTACTTGATTTTTTTTTTTAAAGATGTCAAACATGTAATATTACTTTTCACAAAAAAAGTTGCATAATCCACTTTTAACCAAGAATATAATTAAGGCCCAGGCCCATGCATCAGGAACATTATCATCAATATTGAGCCTGATCAGCGGCAAGATAACGAGCGGCCCCCATGTCAAATAATGCACAGGGCCCCATGAATGCCTGGGGAAAACCTAAACCAGGACAGAGAAATCTCTGAAATCTCCATGACCTGGCTCCAGATAAAGCAGAAGATCAATGGAAACTCCCTGTGATGAGCTGGTTACAAAGTCTTGTAAGTTTCAAAGTCTCGTAGTTTCATTCTGTTTGAACACTGAGCTTTTGTGGACAACATTATTATTGTGACTTCTCATAAACCGTGTTAATTTCGTCGACTAAAATATTTAGTCTTAATTTTAGTCAAAGTGATATTTTGACGACTAAAACCGGACTAAAAGTAAAGTAACGTTTTTCATGAGACTAAAACTATGACTAAAATGTCCAGATATTTTAGTCAACTTAAAATAAATATGAAAAGGAGAGACTAAAATCATCCAAACTTCTATTGACAGTCTGGAAGAGCCTCATATCATGTAAATTCACTGCCAAAGGAACAGCTCTGAGCTTTGTTCATGTGGGAGCAGCTCCATGAAGCACAGGACCGCGATTAAATATTATAATGAATATTATAAATGCAACTTGCAAGTCGACTAAATTTGTCTTAAATTTAGTCGACTAAATTTACTTGCAACTTTATTCGACTAAAACTTAGTCGACTTTTTTACTAAATCACGACTAAAATTGAATTACATTTTCATCAAAAGACTAAGACTAAAACTAAATTAAAATTTGTTGTCAAAATTAACACTGCTCATAAACATGACTGAAGCACCAACACAATCATGTGTAAGGGAAATTTCAGATGTGAGGCGGTTTTATTATTTGCAGCCTGATATTGATGTTTGAATGATCAGATTAATCATAGGCCAATCATGATAATCATAGATGACAAATATTTTAGTATACAAAGTATCAGGTTTCAGTATTGTAAAGTAGTTAAGAATAACTTCCATTATTTGTAAACAAAAAACCTCAGGTATAGGGCCTTTAATGCTAAGCTTTATGAATCATGTTAAAATGATTCAGACTTTTAAATCAGGCACTGTCCTGTTTGGTTAATTGGAAAAGGTTCTGCTCACTTGTCGGCGTTGCTCTGCGTTTGTATCTGACCCGCTGCGTCGACTACAGCTGTGATTGTTCTGAGGTTTAGCCGTTAGCGTCCTGCTACGTTGAGGAAAAAGGTAAACGTCCTTTTTGACTGCACATGTCTGTTTTTAATACCTGATAGTTCCTGGGTTATTTTCTCCTGAAGAGTGAGGACTTTGCATAAAAAAAAATCAAACACCGACAAACCGTGTCCACTGAGAATAGATTCACAGCTCCCAAAGAGAAACAGTAACAGCCGTCCGCGTGCTACCCGCCAGCGCTAACGTCGGGAATCTCACTAATTTCTTACGCAAAAAACAAACAGAGTCATACAAGTAGTTTAAATATGCTTGAGTGATAATATGTAGGTTTCATAGTTCAGTTTCTATAAAAAGTCTCTCTTCGTTGCTTTTCTCTCTTTTTCTCTCAAGTGCTTGAGTTGTTTTGGCGCTTAAAATCTGAGGCCACGCCCACTTTCCTTTGGTGCTGCGTCCTGATTGGTGGCCTCACGTTACATCCATCTGGTCCTGACAGGGATTGGCTCCTCGGCCCCGTCTCCTGATCCGGGTCGACCGATCAGAAGCGTACGAAGCTGAAACAACGCGTTATGCTGCCGTGAAGTCGTAGGTCCAGCTGTATTCGTCTCTGAATTGACTCGTCGCGTCGTATTCCAGCTGCACGTTTGCCGTTAGCACGAAGGCTAACAGAAGCTAGTGTTGCATATTAACAGTTATAGGGGAAGGAGGGTATTGTGTGGTTTCTCATGAAAAGCGAAGACAGTTTGTGAAAATGGACACCGCGTCATGAGCTTTGCAATTGTCTTGTGAAACTTTGGGGCCAAGGCTGTACAAAGATTAGAGACCACAACGTAAAACTCAAGGATTGGATTTTATAACTTGATCAGAGTCCGAATAATCTAAACAGCTAGACATCTTCATCCAAATCTCTTCAATCACATGGACTCAAATTAGGTCACAGTTTCTAGACTTAAGGCAAAACACTGCAGCTGAATTGGGAAAAACATTTTTAATTTAGAAATATAAATTTTAATCCTTTGCTGTAGATTACTGAGATGTGACGAATAATGTGTTCTGTCATTTTATGTTTTCAGCAAAGAAATCTAAGTAATGGATTGAGCTAGGTTGAAATGTATATATATTTTTTATATATATATTAATTTACAAAGAAAGGTTTAGTGAGATTAGTGAGAAAATTTGTGAAAATTCTAACTTTTGGGGGGGATTAAACATACAATAAAACTGTCTAGGAATTAGATATTAACTAATCCCTTGGAAAAAAACCTTCAAAATATTGTCATGTACAAGACTGGAGAGTCTTGTACAGTCTTGAGAGTCTGTAGCTGCTATGAAAATGTAGATGTTGCGAGAGTGTGAGGAAAGCGCATTCTAAAAAATGGACCATAACGTTTGTAACGTCTGCACATGCGCCTGTACAATATATCTCTGAGGTTTTTTTTGCAGCTGCAGTCTCACAGAAAAGCAATTATCAAATTTGGATTACAGTGTCATCTTGGTCGCGTTTCGTGCTACACGTGGATACCAAACTTGACGTATTTGTGAATGAATAAGTGTGGGAAAGACGAGGGAGCGCCATGTTGGAGTACTTTCCTGAAAAACTACGGCGCACTACTCTAGAAACGTCATAAATAAACAACGTAAAGGGTGAGACATTAAACTAAGATGTTAAGAGATAAAACTAAAAATCTCAAGACCATTATGGGAGTAATCAAGGTTTTCACCAGCAGTGTCTCGCCCTGAACCTTAACATTTCGGCGTTTAAAAAAATCATACTGGTACTTTCTCTGATGCAAGTGATGAATAAAATGTGGTAAAAAAAGAATTCTTATTTGTATTACTCACTTTTCTTTTCCTTAACGCTGCCACACACATATTCAGACGCGTTTACACATGCAGCAGGCAATTATCGCAGAGTGTCTCACAGTTTACTTGGCGCACAAAGTTGCCTAATCTGCCGTAGATCCAGCAAAATGTCGGAGGGATCAGAACCCGAGTCCATTTCCACACACGGTCTACGCCTAAGGAGGAGGTAGGCAGTGGTTTCCCTTCATACCCTTTACATAGAAAAGATACATCTGAAACTCCGTACAGCCACTAAACCTGACGTCAACAGTACGAGATCCTACTCATCTAAACTTTATCAAATAACTAACAACTTTTAAAACTTTACTCTTTACATTGGCAAGTTTACTTCTTAGCTAAATTAAACGGAACATTTTATTACTCTGCTAACTGCTAACACTCTATTACTTATATTTTTGCTTAATAAACTAACTAAATAAAGTTATTATATGAACTTATAGCAGAGACGAACTCCTATTTTTATCTAACTATTCTTATTTAGTAAATAGTTTTGAAGCTAATGCTCATTCTTGCATCTCCTAACATCATGCTAACGTTAAAGTGCCGTTAGCATTTGAGGTATAGATGATTTAAAACAGCTACTACTTACACAACCTGCCATTAAATCATGCTTTTAGATAAATATATTTCTATTTAAATGTGAGGTTTATGGTTTTGTGTGAAAATATCGTGCAACTGGAATACAATCCGCGAGAGTATAGCTAGCATGTTAGGCAGTTAGCTTGTTTATGCCTCAATACGTCCAAAATGAGGCGTTGTTATAGAAGCTTGTGGAGGCATTTTGGTCAATTCTAGACAATTTTTGAGGCGTATAAATCAAAATACGGCCGGATAAAAGCGTTGTTTGCTCGTTTCAGACTCTGATCTGGTCTTGACGCGGTTCCAATCGCTAAAAATTGTCTCTCTCTTGTCTCATTGTCAGAGCAACAAACTTAACAGTGTCCCAAAAAATAAAAAGTGGTACAGAAGAAGGATAAAGAGCGACATGCTTGTTGTAGAAAAGTTTCTGAGAAGACTGTGTGGCGTCCCCTGGTGGTGACGCGGCGGTATTGCGTTGTGATGAGAGGTAACTGAGCTGTAGCTTATCCTGCTGTGGTCAACAGGCTGCCCATGGGTTTTACTGCCACAAAAAACAGTTAGAAATTGACATTTGCTTATTAAAAGATTCCCTTCCATTTCTGTGTGACTGGGGTTTGTGATTTAAAAACTTGGGATTCATTTGATGAAAAGGCCACAAAACAATTATGCAGTATAACGATATGATCCTATTGTTTCTAGAAGCCCATTTTTAATCACCATTGGTGGCATATTCAACTTAGATTATCTTGGGAATTATACAGTAAAATTGCTTGAAATTCAGTCAACATGTAGTGGATGTGATGAGGAATAATAATTGAGTAAGCGTCTTGTGTCACATCAGAAGGACTTATTACAAGCTCTTGCCAAAAGTAGCATGTATGGCATTTTGGGTAATGATCACAATGAAGACTGTAAGCATCTTGTCCTTGAACTTTGTCAGGATTTTCACAGTAAAAAGGGTTGAGATCAAGTACATAATTAGTATGATGTGGAATAATAATTCAGTGAGTGTCACCTCAAATTGCAATTATTATAATCCTTTTCAAATCTAGCATAGATGGCATTTTGGACAATAATTTTAGTGACAATCAGTCAAAAAAGCCAACACACGATTGATACCACGCTATATCGATTGTGTTGATAGGCTAATATCAGCACCCTCCACAATAGCGACGTGTTTTTTTTTGACCGATTGTTGGTATTTTGTCCATGAACTTTCTCAGGATTGTAGGATGTAGTGGGGAGTTTTGTGTCATCTCAAAAGGAATTATTATAATGCCTTTCCACAATAGCATACAGTATTATGGCACTGTGGGTTACCAAAAGGGCTGCTATAAAAACTTAAATATTTGTAACTTATTTCTTAAGGCTACGCTCAGACTGCAGGTCCTAAAGGTGCATTAGGGAACTTTTTATGTGAAAACAAAACATGTAGACATGGATTGAACACAGAATAAATCATGGAAAAACCAGATATAACTTGGATAAGGATCACTTCACTTCAGGCTGCAGTTTGAGTGTATCAGTCTTTCGAATTAGTTTACGGATGCCTACTACAGTACAAACTATTCAGACAAGTCTTTTAAACTTAGCTTAGAGGAAAAACAATCACGTTTTAATCATTTGCTATTGACCTGAAGTTTCCTTAGTATAGACAGTTCAGAACAGAAAAGGGAAGTGCTACTAATATTGTCTTTTATAACTTGAATGATTAACTATGATTTGAATATTTTATAAAGTGCAAGATGTTATACATTGTGTAGTCAGGATTGCAAATGTCAATACGTATCTAAATATCTTATTTGGCCTTTTATAGCTCAATACAAGTGCCAAAAAGTGCTAAAATGGATGGAAAGAACATGCATACACTTAACTTTTATCAGTCTACTGCTATTCTTAATATAATACATGATATAAATATATTTTTACAACTATGTACAAATGTTCAGGGAAAGATAAAGTTTGCAAATGGAGTGATTTCCAAAAGGGGAAAGGCCATGGAGTAGATCAAAATGCTTTTGACAGTCACTAGTATGTTATTAGTTTACAATGATCTTAACTGTACATTGTTTAGAAATAACAATGCGTCCGAAATGGTCAAAATAGAGCTGTACCAATCCACCAATTTTTTGTATCCAATACCGATACTGGAGGTTAGAGTATCTGCCGCTATCCGATATTATCTGAGTGAAAGAGTTAATGATTCTCCCCATAACTGGTATCGGTTCAGTATCGGATATGTGTATCTGATACCAGTAACACATTTTTTCCAGTATCGGCCCCAACATCCGATACCAGTATTGGATCGGTGCATCCCTAGTCAAAAACTAAGCATTTGCTCAGTAATAAGTTTCATTTTACTCTACATTTACGAATACTCAGAGTGACCAGATGTCCCAGTTTACCCGGGACAGTCCCAGTTTTGAGCCCTTTGTCCCAGGTCCCAATAGATTTCTCCAAAACCATTGATTTGTCCCAGTTTTACTCGTAATCTGTCCCAGTTGTCCCGGTTTTGGCCAATGTAGTCCTCAAAATAGCATAATTAACTTGAAAATGTATGTCTTTGGCCCATGGGAGAATCCATTACCAAGTGTAAGCCAATTCAAAATCTCAATTCAGGATGTGGATTGGTGCATGTCATAATGGTTGACAGTTTAACCATTCATCGTAGGTAAAGACAGTTTAGATTTGGAACCCCTGCAGCCGATTCCCGAATATTGTCCCAGTTTTTTAGTTGGAGAATCTGGTCACCGTACGAATACTTCTAGTCCTTATTTCTACCATTTGTGGTTACTCAACTCAACTCACTTTTGTTTGTAATTTACTAAGTGCAAATTTATAATAACATTTTAGTGGTAAAGCTAATTAAAAGCTTCATTCAACTCAAAACTTTATCAGGGACGATTTCTTTGTTCAGTTTAAACCCCAGTCACAACAGATCTAGATTTTTACTGCAATTTTTTTTTTGCAACTAAAAACACTTCTCCAAGAGCTGATGTGGCTCTTTTAACTCCTGCTGGGTCAATTTAAAAAATAAATAAACCCAGGAGTTGTGGATTGTCAAGGCAAAAACAAAACAAAATAAAATGACTTGTGGCACTGAGAAATTTTGGCAATTGTTTTTGTAGATGTTTTCCAGCGGACAGACTGTTGCGGCGCTGCATCATGAACCTGTGTGTCATACCTGTAACTGCGATAATAGATTATTTGTAGTAAAAGGTTTGTCTTTAAACGAAAGTTGAAGTTTCAGCCACACTGGAGCCGTGTGGCGGATGAGGTTTTAGAGTGTGTGGAGTTTTTTCTTCATTTCTGTAGCTTCTCAAACTGTTCGGTTTTGTGAAGGTAGATGCGGTTTAGATCGATCGACAGCGTAACGAGAACTGGAGGCGGAGTTCCAATGCTTTGCTTGTACCCATTTTCAACAAGATATTTGAATAAGAAGGCAGTTTCACCAAGTTTCACTCTCTTGCTATGACTTATGTAGGTGTCAATCTGTAGTGTTAATAGAATCGACTCAAGTTAAAGTTGTCTAAAATGGAATTAAATAAACTTTTTACTCTTGAGATTAAGCCCTGTATGGTTAATTTTTTACCAGATTTAGCAGTTTGTACATAAGGAAGTCTACATTAACGTTTGCCTTATGGTTAGCATTCACTGTTATATGAACACATTTGGGCTGTTGAAGCACGTTGCTCCCTTCGATGTCTCTATCTTAATTTGATAAAAATACATCTATAAGCTAACGTTTTGTGTAAGGTGTTGTGGAGCAGTCGGTGAAAGAGTTTTTACTTTTCCTCTTGGGCTGTTTCCCAAAGCCTAGGTACCTCGCCTTGCCGTTGAAGGCAGTGCCTCCAAACTCACTTCCTTCCAGTCCAAGGCAAGAGTCCTGCCTGGTCCAAAAAGAGCTGCTAATGGAACACACTTCAGAGGTAAAGGAAGTGACATCACAAAATAAAACAGGAAGTTGTGTTTCATCCAGGGGAGAGGGGAGGATTTGCTGAGGAGGGGAGATTCTGAAGCACTGGGGGGTGAAAGTATAATTGTATTTTTACAGACTACAAATAAACAAATAAAAAGCAGACAAAGATGATGAAACCAATCTGAAAATACAAATAAAACTCGAAAGCGTGACTAAAAACTTAAATAAAAATTTTAGATTTGAAAGCGTCTTACTGTATGTCAATTAAATTAAATGCCCAACAAACAAATCTGGTTCTTTGTTGCTCAATGAAGCAGTGACATTTGCTTGAATGTTTGAATCAAATAATATAAATTTCAAGTTAACAAAAAATTACTGATTCAGTAATTTCAATATTGACTAAAAAAAAAGACAAAACCTAAAATTCATTAGGCTATTTGACCAAATCTTGCAATTAAACTGAACACTGGCTGCAGAGCCAATAAACAAGTCAAAGCTTGTATTTTTCTTAAAAAGTGGAATTTAAGTGCTTTAACAAGTTACATAAGCCAGCACCACCTTTTTCCTTCTTTCTTTTTTCCTTAAGAGCCGTGGTGCATTATGGGTGATTTTAGCTGGGGCAAGCCAGTCAAGGCTACACTGATGTATCCATGGCAAATTAGCCACATGCTAAGCAAAGGGAGGACACACGGCTGCGGACGACTTGAACATTGGAACAGGACTTGGGCGGCGAGTGATGATGTAGAAGCCTGACCACTCATTTCAGACCAAGGCAAGGCGAGGTACCTAAGCTTTGGGAAACAGCCATCGTTTTCCCGCTCAAATGTTCCCAAAGATGCCGTCTGTATCTTTGTATGGGCGCTAACAGACCCGTTTTTCATTTAAACATACAGGTAAGTTTCTCGAAATGCAGTATCGGAATTTTAAATATTGGAATTTTAAATATAATTTTAAATAAATACAATGCATTCTGAGCCTAATATTTATCGTCTTAATATTTTCCCATTTTTTCTAATGTAATACTTTATTTTTTTTCCAAAGTAAGTCACGTTCTATTGTATTTCTTGTTGATTGTGGGATATTTTAAGATTAAGTCCTTTTCAAACAAAGCTTACCTGTAATTTTTAAGCTTTAGAGTTAGTTTCTGTGGCAATATAAGGACTTCAACAATATCGTTGATCGTGATAGTTTGCTACCTCAACATATCAAACCTTTAAGATGCAATACTAAACATGACCACAAGGTGAAACTCCTCCTTATCCAACTCCAGTTCTCGTAACGTGTGTTTTCTCAGAGATTTCGCCCCTTTTTTGCGTGCCCCTCCTCCCCATCTTGCCCCTCTCTCCCGCGTGGTCAGTCAGGCCCGTAGTGGACACTGAAGCCTGGGGGCCGTCTCCGTAGGGCCCCCTCCTCCTCCACCGCTGCCCCCCTCGGGCTCCTCCTGGCTGGGCGACGCCTCGTCGCTGGGCCCACCTCTGGACGTCACCATGGTGGTCTCCGGCGACGCGCTGTGGGCTTCCTGAGGGGCACAGCCGGGGTGGTTCTTACGGAAGTGCTGGTTCAGGATGGCCTGCAGAAAAAGGAGATTAATCAGCGTTGGTCTCCAAGGGTAACTGGAGGCCGGAGATAGAGCCTTAATCAGTGAATTGCTCTAAACAAGGTTCCTGCACAGTTTGCAATGAGAATTTAAGACCTAGAATTATACAATTTAAGACCACAGGCTCCTAAAGATGACTCGCATTTTATGTAAAATTAAGTCAAACAATGAAAATAAAATAAAAAGCCATTTGATTCAATAATAATAATGCATCGGTTTTATCTAGCGCTTTTTTTGGACACTCAAAGATGCTTTACATTGCATTATTCTTTCATTCCAGACTTGGAGGTGGTAGGCTACTATTGTAGCCACAGCTGCCCTGGGGTAGACTGACTGAAGCGAGGCAACCAGTCTGCGCCATCAGCCCCTCCGACCACCAACCATTCACTCACTCACTACATTCACCTAGGCTTCCTGGTGTTACCAAACAGTCTCCCATTCAAGTACTGACCAGGCCCTTCCTGCTTAGCTTCCAAGGTCTGACGGGATCGGGTAGAGCAAAGGCGGAATGGGCATATTTGTATAAATTACATAATTTAGAGCAACCTGCATTACATCAATTAACAAATGGTTATAGAAATAAGTATTAGGGAAGGAAGTAGTGGTGGGCCGAGATACAAATCCCATGAGACGAGACGAGACACGAGATTGAGTCCACGAGAACGAGACGAGATTTTGACATAATTTGCAATAATAAATAATATTTTGCAATTATGTTTCTTTTGTATGGAGCTATTGTATTGTATTGATTTTTAACAAAATGAACAAACTAATAATGATGGGAATTGATAAGATTTTACCAATATTATCAGGCTCTATTTGTGTGCATACAGTTTTTTTTCCATTTTCATTTCATTTATTTATTCATTTGAGCAGAAAAGACTTTTGCTCAAAAGGAGTAGGAAGAAGTTCAAAGAACTTATAATAGACCTACCCCTTATTTCTCATCCAAGTAACATCACATACACTCATGCAAGAAACTAAGGCATGAGTCTGTGCTCATGCATTAGCTTATGCATTATTCTTAAATATAAATCGTTTATGATCGTACAAGTGTCATTTATCATTTACTGTACAATATCAGAGGATTTTTCAATTACAGTCAAACAAAATAAAGGATTTATCATTTACGGTCGTACAAAATAAATACACCATATGGTACAGCTCTCTTTCATTGTGATTATACAAAATATACACACTTCAATATCGCTCGGCCCTACTATACCAAATATACCCATAAGTACAAGCTCTGTATAACCATGTAGGCATAGAAACTGTCTGCCTATAGTCATACACTTAAAATGGACAGGAAAAGGACAAATTAAAGTAAAAAAATAAATAAAATGACATGTATACATCTGTACAGTGTACATACGTATATGTAATCTATGACAATTAACATTGGAAACGTGTTATTTTTGTCCATAGTCATGAAAAACTTGAGCAAGCTGACCTGACTTTAAGGTCACACAAAATTAATTCCAAACACACTAAAATTTACTGTAGTCAATGTTCAATGATACAATAGAGTCTTAACTTTCTTTATAATACTTCGATATTCATATCCAGGCAAACCCCACAACAACAACAAAAAGCGCAAGTGTGTGCCTGTCTGTGAAAATGATAGTAATTATGATACTTCACTAGCATAATTTTTAAAGATAATGTCTTTACATGTTCTTTTAAAGTGTCCTAGTGTTTTGCTCTGTTTTGTCTCTTTATTTAAGTCATTCCACGATGTTATTCCTGCTTGGGAAATGCACATACTTTTAAGGGTGGTGTGAACACAGTGTTTTCTCATCACAAATTCTCCTCTTAAATTATAATTTCCTTCTCTACAGCTGAACAATTTTTGGGTGTTCCTGGGGAAAAGGTCACAACTTGCTTTGTACATTACAACAAGAGTTTTAAATTTAATTAAGTCTTCAATTTTCATTATACGAGATGCTAAGAACAACTCATTTGTATGGTCCCTAAAACCAACGTTATGGACGATTCTTATCGCTTTTTTCTGAAGTTTATAAAGTGGATCTAAATGAGTTTTATAAGTGTTACCCCAAACCTCCGCACAGTAGCTGATATATGGGAGAATTAAAGAACTATATATAATATGTAAGGCTCTATATTTTAACAAATGTCTAGCTCTGTACATTACCGATATACTCTTTGCCATTTTTGATTGTATGCTTGTTATATGGGGTTTCCAGCTTACATTATGACTTAAAATCACACTCAGAAATTTACATTCGTAAACTCTCTCTACTTCCATATTATTGATTTTAAGTTTTACTTCAGTATCCTTGATTTGTTTCCCAAAAATCATCATTTTTGTTTTCATAATATTCATTGACAATTTGTTATTATCGAACCATTGTTTTAAGTTATTTATTTCTGTTGAGATTTCCGTCATAAAAAGCTGTAAATCCTTTCCTGAACACAGAATCGTTGTATCATCAGCAAATAGTATGAATTTCAGTTTAGAAGAGGTATAACAAAGATTATTTATATATAGTAAAAACAGCATAGGACCCAAAATCGACCCTTGTGGCAAGTAATATTCTGCATTTCAGACGTGCATTCCTCCAGTTGAACATACTGTTTCCGGTCTGAGAGGTATGATTTGACCCAGTTCAGTGCAATGAATGAATGAATGAATATTTGATGGTTCACGCTTTTTTAAGGTCTATAAATATTCCTACAGAGTATAACTTTTTGTCAATACTGTTGGTTATATCCTCAAATACGTCTGTTAATGCTAGGGCAGTTCCTCTATTTTTCCTAAAACCATACTGGCTTTCATTGAGTAAATTGTATTGTTCTATAAACCTATCAAGACGATTAGAGAAAGGTTTTTCAAGGATCTTAGAGAACTGAGGTAGAATCGATACAGGTCTGTAATTTGGCACCTCATGACTATCACCATTCTTAAATATGGGCACAACCTTTGCAATTTTCATTTGACTTGGGAATTTCCCAGTCTGGAGAGATAGATTACAGATATGGGTTATAGGCACTACAATTTCATGTATGACCCTTTTGATAAGAGTCATATCAATTTCATTATAGGCCCTAGATTTTTTGCTCTTACATTGATTAACTAAATCTATAATTTCTTTTGTATCTGTAAGAGTCACACACAATGAATCTCTGCTTTCCAATACATTTTCTAGAACGTTTACATTGTCCAAATTATTAATTTGATTTGCCATTTCGGGCCCAATGTTGACAAAATAGTCATTAAACATATTCTAATATTAAACAGTTTAATATTAGAACTAACTAGGCTAATACATTTGGCTCTTTTCACAGGTGTATTCTGATTACATTTCCAAATTACAAATAATTAGATATAATTTGAAGCTTAAAAGTTGATTTCAGGTGGAGGAGGAAGAGACAGGTTTAGATTGTGTCTGTGCCAGACACTGACGCACAGGAGGTTTTAAACATTAAACAGAGAGTGATTCTACTGTAGTTAGACTGACCTCTTTCTTCCTTAAATGTCCCGCTGTAATCATCCCTTTATATTCTGCGCGCTGGCCTGCCCTCTCCCTCGTTGTCTGCGCGCGCATGTCACATCCGCGTTGTTTTGCTTTTCCGTGCGCGGTAGATGCGCGTGTACAATCACAAAATAGACGACGGATCCACCCGGACTCGTCGCGGTGTGCTGCGACTAGGGATGGGAATTGATAAGATTTTATCGATATCAATACCATCAATAATTTTACCTATCGATTCGATTCTTTATCAATTCTCTTATCGATACCTGACTTGTCTGTGTGTTGGGGAAAAGCAAGGAATGAATGTGCTTTTGATAAACTCTATCAAAAAAGACACGTTAGTTTTCCCAAGAAAAATACAGTATGTATTAAATAAAGCAAGTTTCCAAATATACTGTGGCTCCTGCTGGCACTCAGCCTGCCTGGCATCCTCAAATATAATGGTAACATTTGTACTTTTTCACCAAGTGTCTGTAACTTATAACAGACTGATGCTGTTTTGTAACACCTAAACAACAGGACTCGGTCTCAGCCTAAACCCTACAGTTTTTCATCTATTTTTGCTTCATCCTGCGCTACATTCTCCTTCCCCTGTCCGTGTGTTGTTGCTTCTACCGCGGGTCGCTGTGTCTGCAGCCCGTTAGCCAGAGCTGCGAGAGATCAGCCGTTCCGCTCATATAGCGCACTCATAGCGGGGACGGGCAGAGGTAGCCCCGCTCACAGTGCACTCAGGGCGGGACAGGCAGCCGCAGGCTCCGCTTTGAGCCCCGGGCCTGTGCGGAGGCTGCAGAGGTGCTCTCAGACCGGGGACAGACTCGGACCCGGGCTCAGAACACAGCAGCAGCAGGCGCAGCAGCGAGGCATTGAACCCCGTGTATCATGACAATAGCGATGTATCGCAAGTTTGGAAAGAAACTTCAAGCCAAAACAGCGGAGCGTTCGCAGCAGCAAAGCGAAAACGTATAACTGACACGTTTATTGCAATGGACTGTTTTAATTGACGACTCGTCTCTCGTGAACGCGTAAAACGGAGGGGAAGGGCTAAGCGGAGGCTAAGGGGTAGAATTGAGATTGGGCCGATGTTTCCCTGCTTACTTCGAATAGAATAGAAGGAGCATTAACAGACTCGGAGAACCACATCATTACGCACGTGCGTCTAGCTCCGCGGCGCGCTATGGTGTCCGAAAAAGGGGGGAAAAGTGTTTTCAGAGCGGGAGCATCGATAAGAGGGATCGATAATGAAGTAGACGTACGGTTCCGATGCTTTGCTCAAACAGAACCGGGTCTACTTGTAGAACCGGTTCTCGATTCCCATCCCTAGGTAAAACGTAGCTTCCAACAGCAGAGCCTTTAGTTTGTTAATGAAAGAGAAAGTAACGAGGTGCGAGTGTGGATCTGCAGGCATGAATCTGCAGCGGCTCCAGTCTGCAGGTTTGAACACCGAGGCTGTGGTTCAAAGTTTTCTTTTTTTAAGCGCCAATCATTATATAGTACACATTATTAGAGAACTATTGCCTAAATATTCCCATGAGTCCTATAAGGAGTCTACAGGAAAGTAAGTAAGTAAGTGCTTTATTGTCATTGTACAAGCGTACAACGAAATAGTGTTCAGGTGTTAGTCCTGAGCTGCTGCGGCTGAGCCGCGCTGCCGCTGTGTGTCAACCTGACCGCATGACCTTGGAGGTCGGGGAAACTGTAGCACTCGGAAGAAACCTGGATGGCTGCCCTCTCTCACCGTCTCCTCTGAAACGTTGCACCGCCTCCTGGGTTTGTCCCTGTTTCAGAGCGTGGTGTCCTGCACTGGTCAGCTCCACCTCCTCCTTCCTCTTCCTCCTGCAGCTCCCTCCTCTCCACAACAGTCTTTCACCATCTTCTCGTTTGTCCCTTACTTGTTTCCTGTAGCTCCTCTTGTGACGCCTCCACTGTGCTGCAGCTGTGGGGCTCTTAGTGCCTCTTCAGTGTCTCAGAAGAAGAATGTGTAGGTCTCAAATGGGTTTAGCTGATAAGCTAGCATTTTGTTTACCTTTAAAAAGCTGCTTTCTTCAGGACCATTTTAGACTCTCAAAGTAAACAAATCCACCAAACCTCCACAAAAACTCGGCAAAGACGTACAAAAGTATCCAGAAAAACAATGTGGAACACAGGAACCACAAATGCAGGTCGCATAAAAAGGTGAAACATACGTTGTACCAGGAGAGAGGGAGGTTTCTTCCTGTTTTCACATCGCCATGACAACATAAGAAGAAGGTCTATATCTAAATTTCGTAAATTTCAACCTATAAAAAAATGAAAGAAGAAAAAATATTACGAGATCATTTTGCAGTGTGACGAGAAATCTCGTGGCAATTTGATCTCGCAAGATCTCGTGTCATGAGATCTCGGCCCATCCCTAGAAGGAATTTTCTTTTACATATTGCCTTAATTTGCAATTGTATACAGATTATTTATGTGTGCATTAGGCATAGGCATAGGCCAGGATGAATGTGAGTGTGTTTGAGAGTGCGCATGGGGGACGACGGATGGAAATTAGCCCAAGGCTACAATCTGGTGTGGCTTGTTCATTAACTTGCACTGTCCCTACCAAATAAACCAATAAACAAACAAACATTAGATACTGTATTCTATATGAATTACAATAATGTATTATTCCAAATGAATGGACTATGAGTTCACACTTAATGCAGTGTTCACCAATTAATTAAATGAAAAACAACTGCCTGACAGTTATTTACTCATAATCATTGCTCAAGAAGATAAAAGTAAAAACACGGCCCCAGAGACCAATAGCCGCTAGTACCAAGGGCCGAGTCTACAGTGAAGATCCCGCCCTTATGCCCTTTTTAGGAACATGCTTCGTCAGAGCTGGGGAGGAGTCTGTAAATCTGCCATGATTTCCCCTCGAGCGTAGTCATTATGGTAAACGGGAGGAGTGAGGAGGAGTCATCTATTATTTTTTACGGTCTATGCCAGAGACGCACGTTTATGTGAAGAAACCAGTGAGTTTAAGCTGCTCAAGACGTTAGGATGCTACTGGTTAGCATTTAGCTTCAACAGCTCAGCTCTGACCTCTCTAAGAGAAAGCCCTGAACCACAAACATCTAGCCTTGGATACAACATGTGACAGAGGTCAGAGCTGAGCTGTTACTGTAGTAGGCCTGCCACGATAAGTAAAATGAAGGACGATAACATTTTTAGTCTCGATAAATGCAGGATAACTGCACGTGCTGTGTGTGTTTAAAATAAATACAGAAACATGAACGCTATCACAGCGCTGAGTGAGTGGAGCGTCCATCCAACCCGTCTCTCTGTGCATAAAGACAGCATTGAGCACACCAGCCGTATCCCCACATGTATCCAGATCATTTATAGATCAGCGCTGCTTTCGGAGAGAGGCGGGCTGTAAACAAAGTGCTGTGCTTACTACGGAGCTTTGCTGATTCCGACACTTTCTGTGAACTTTATCGCGGAGTAACAGGGACTTGTGTGAAAACACTTGGAATTCCAGCCACAAGAACGCATCATGGAGAGAATAACAACATTAATGCGACTGCAGGTTTGTCCAACTGAGAACGAAACTAAACCACCGCCCAGTCAGTGTATCAAAGCTAAACAGCGCTACTGTTAGCGAGAGGAAACCGACCGCTTTAGCCACTATCCAAATACAAGCGCGATAGTGCTGAGAACATTACTCAGTGCTTAGGTCTACATGTTACTGTTCAAAATCCAGAGAAATGCTGCAGCGGTTTGACAAACAGTCAACAAGTTTCCCAAAAAAGCTGTTTCACTCCAACAGCGGTGGAGGTTATATTTTAAAAGAAAAGGAAAAAGAACACAACATATGGCTACTCTACTTTTGCAGTACAGTATTATCTAAATTCATACATTCAATATAAATTTTATTCTAACCAGGTTTATTTTAACACAGAAGTGAGTTTTTGTCAGGGAATATTTAACCAGAATAATGCAGATGAAATATCAATATTAAGGTTGTGACAGGCCTAGTTCAAACACAGAACCTGGTGAGAGTGTAAGTTATGTTAAAAGGTTGAGAAGCACAGATGGATACAGTGTCCTAGAATATATCGACCCTTCTAGTTTGCACTTTTTGTTTGGTATAAGGTGTTATTATTTAGTTAGTAAATAGTTGCTTACAGTTTTCTTTTTATTGCCTACAGTATTTGCATTATACTCAATATTATAGTTTATCGCGATATTTTCTGAGACGATATATTGTCCTAAAAAAGAAATCATGGCAGGCCTATACTGTAGTAGCCTGGCCTTAGCCATCCGTAAACTCCGGTCAATTATAATTTCCCTACATGTACGTCTGGGCTTGATCTCAGTGGCTGAGTGGTAGGTTGAATTTCAACCTACCACTCGGCGAGCGGGGGAGGCGGGTGTTGTAGGTGACGTCAAGCATTTGCGCCGCATTTGCTGGTTGTAGTTCGGCAATGGCGGCGGATACGAAAGCAATGGAAGCTCTTTAATCCGTTCTGGCTCGGCTCCCAAATATCCAGAAATTATAACTGAAGCCTTAGAATGCGCAAGGAATGCTCCCAAGAGTTATGATAGCTGCTTCACTCACACGGGCGCATTACATACGTCATGACCAAACGTTATTGAAAATCAGATCCAATCGTTTCAAAGGAGTTCACCCCTCCCACCCGTTAACGGAGCTCAATTTTGAAATTCCAGACCCTCTGTACGAAACGAAATGAGTACGAGGGTATGGTAAAACCAGGCTAATACTGTAGTATTTCCTCAGTGTTCATAGATGTAAGCCACACATGTGTTTATCGTGTTGAAGCCTTTAGCAGTTGATTGAATCAACTGTCAATGGTTGAAGCTAAATGCTAACCGGTAGCATGCTAACATCTTGAGCTGCTTAACTCATTGCCAGCCATTTTCAAATCAGAGAGCTCCCCACTGCCAGAGGTTTTTCAGGATTTTTACTGAACTGAAAGTTTGTTTGTACCTCTTTCCATTCTTTAGTAATCTTCTATAGAAAATAGGTGAAATCCCCCAAAATGCTGGTTTCTGACCAAAAAGCTGAGAAAACAAGTTTTTTGTAATCAAGTTTGTTTGTTTGTTTATTGGGTAGGGACAGTGCAAGTTAATGAACAAGCCACACCGGATTGTAGCCTTGGGCTAATTTCCATCCGTTGTCCCCATGCGCACTCTTAAAGGGATACTTCGGAATTTTTGACATAGGGCCTCATTTCCTAGTTATCCAGAGTGTTGTTGATGTCTGGAGATATTTTTTTCTTAAATTCATGCAGTTCTTATATTTGAAGAGTCTAGTTGCGCTAGGCTAGAGCAAGGCTAAAGCATTTCTATGATAACCGCTAGCGTGCATTAAAAACAGTCTGACCCACTCCACAGTGCACCTGAGGTAAATCACTTATAACGCCAGACTAACGATATAAATGTCTGTGTTAATAGAATAATTTTTGAAATATAACTGACCTTGTATCACATGAATTACCGCATTTTGAGGGACTATTTTCTCGCAGATCACTCCGCCGCTGCGTTAGCTTACAGCCACGAAGCTATGCTGCTCAAATATAAGTTATTTTAAATGCAAAATGGTTAAAATTATTCTATCGACACAGACATTTATATGGTTAGTCTGGCGTTATAAGTGATTTACCTCAGGTGCACTGTGGAGGGCGCCTGACTGTTTTTTATTGCGGGCTAGCGGTTACCATAGAAATGCTTTAGCCTTGCTCTAGGCTAGCGCAACTAGACTCTTCAAATATAAGAACTGCATGAATTCAAGAAAAAAATATCTCCAGACATCAACAACATTCTGGATAACTAGGAAATGAGGCCCTATGTTAAAAATCCCGAAGTATCCCTTTAAACACACTCTCATTCATCCTGGCCTATTGTACATGTTTTTAGTGGTAGGGGAAACCGGAGTACCCGGAGGAAACCTACGCAGACACGGGAGAACATGCAAACTCCACACAGAAAGGACCTGGCCTTGGTGGGAATCGAACCCGGACCTTCTAGCTGTGAAGCACGAGCGCTAACCGCAAGTGGTTTCCTTCTATAAAACAGAAGCACACCGAGAGAGAAGCAAAAAAACTGCTTCTCTCTCGTGTTCGCTGCGATGAAAGGCGCCGCCGGACACTATGTCTGGATGCAGGCTCGGGGTTAGCATTTTTAGCATGCTCGTTTTTTAGGTCTAAAACATGTCTGCTTCCTTGATCCTCCTCCTCCACCATGATCCAACACTCTTACGAGAATCACTGCTAACCAAAACCTGTTCAAGTGTAAGTTGCCTGTATTTTTCCTTACGTTCGGCCATACTCTCTGGATCTTCTCCTACTGCCATAGTCCTCCCCTCGTCTGAGATCACGGTATATCAAAACAAGTAGCCGCTCTATTTCTGCCTGTGATCGCATCCAAAGAGCAATGCTACGACCTGCTGACTCAACAAAATGCCTACAATTAAGATATTTACAAGGAAGCTGGACATGGCTTTACTGCACCCGTCCGCGCTGAAAAACGTAATTAACGTCTTTAGATGTCATTGGCAGTCAACGTTCGGATTTCAATTGACGTCTATTCACCTTATTCCGCCCTGCCCACTTTTGCCTCTTTTTGCTTTTTCTCGGCACTTCCGTTGTCCTGACACTTCCGGTCGAGCGCGAAGCCCGTTCATTTAAACTGAGAACGAGGGAAAATGTTATCTGCTCAAATCATCTGATGTTTAGTAGACTGATTTGTGTAAAATGTCCAATGTTCATTTGCACCAACAAGTCAACACGGCACCGTTTTTTCTGCGCGGCCGAAAATCTGCTTTGTTTTTGTGTAGTAACTGATTTTATCTGGACTTCTCCAGTTCCATGTTAACTGATAGGAGAAAATGGATGGGCACAATTCATGGGGGCGCCCACGCGAACCTCGGGAATAAGGTGAATAGACGTCATTGGCAGTCAATGAGTTAAACATTGAGACTCTGTTGACATGAGAAACACATGAGAAACTGTAAAAATCACAGAGAAAGGTTTTCTGTTTCCTCTCTGATGGGTTAATTTAGTCTGAGGAGTGAAGCAGATCTTTAGTAAATCCTGCTGCAGCTCGACAGACACAGCTGCTACGTCTGTGCCACATTTGCTGGTTATATCACATAAACATGCGTCTCTGGGGCCGTGTGTTTACTGTTGTCTTCTTGAGCAATGATTACGAGTAAATAAAAATGCCACTGTCAATCAGTTGTCTTTCATTTTCATCCTGAGTAGAGATATTGTTACATGTTGTGGTACTGCATAATATTTTGGTATTTAAAATGGCCGCCGGAACAATGCATGATGTCATTGGAAACGCATGTATACAAGAAGCTTTTTGAAACAACACCAGAGCGAATGTGACTTAAATTGCTTTTTTAAACAACACCAGAGCGAATGTGACTAAAATCTCAGATATTTCCCTCAACGCCTAAAAACTAGATACAAATCAAATTAAATCAAAGGAGTCATCTGTTAATTACTTAACAAAAGGTAATAAAGTCATAATGGTGAAAACAAATGCTAAGGCTAAGAAATCCATGTCCAGAATATATGACAAACAGAGAATATAATCCAATCCAAGCAAATAGAGAAATAATAAAGATAACCACTGTAACACAAGAGAGAAGGGCAGGCTCCAAGTTTCATTACCTTTACAAAGAAGTGAGGACAGTTTCCCCCCTGACCCTGTGGGAGTGGCGTTACCTGGAAGGGGAAGCTCTTTCCGCACACGTGGCAGTGGAAGGGCTTGTTGCCAGTGTGTTTGCGGATGTGGTACTCCAGCTGGTCTTTACGCGTGTACTTTTTCCCGCAGATGCGGCAGACGAAGGGGGTGATGCCCATGTGAAGCCTCATGTGGCGGTCCAGGCTGCCCTTCTGGTTGAAGGACTTGCAGCAGTAGATACAGGTGAGGCGGGGGTTGTACCGGTACCAGCGGTCGCCCACCTGCTCCCTCAGGTAGTCCTCGTACCCGCCCATGTCCAGCGTCGCGTGCTCCTCTCCCTGCAGCGCAGCAGAGAAACCAGAGGTTTACGTTTCAGTGCAGTCAGTTGTGCGACAGGCCTCGAACATTATAGGCCTCTTCACTGTGGTATCACACTTCTGACTTTTTCTCTTGGAGCATCTTCTGCTGACAAGGTCATTGTAAGCTTACAGGAATTTTACAAAAAATATATTTCTTTTGAGCAAGTTTTTAGTGGTCCCTGTATGGAATTATATTTGTGCCACCAATGAAATCCATCCATTTGAATGATTAAGTGCATAATAATTTATCTATACAACACGCTGAACTGTCAAATGTATCTTCAGTGAAAAAGTCCAGATGAAAAAAGATTGGACTCCTCTGTCTTAAACTATACAAACTTATCTATAAAGCCTCGCGCCTTATTTTACATTTATTATAAAGTACAAGTGGGCGCAGATGGTAGAGCGGGTCGTCTCATGATCGGAAGGTCGGGGGTTCGAATCCCGCCTCCTGAAGGTGCACATTGTCGTTGTGTCCTTGGGCAAGACACTTCACCCACATTGCCTCCAGTGTCTGCGTACACTGGTAGCCCCCTAGGAGAGACCAACAGGCCCGGTTTGAATCGTGAGGCCGTCCTTCCGTGGACCCACCACCTACAGAAGGAGCCATGGGGGCTGGTGCTATGTGACCTGGGCAGCTCCAATGGCTGCCCCACGACCCGGCAACGGACAAGTGGAAGAAAATGAATGAATGAATGAATAAAGTACAAGTGTGCATATCTATCTTGGAGGACAGTGAAAGCAGTGGAAACCTTCAGAAAGCAGTTGTGTGGAGTCACCTGAGAGCTGGGCTGCCGGAGTTCGTCCGCTCTGTTCGGAGACTCGCTCTTGGCTCTCTGCCTCTCAGCCAGCACCACCACGCTGCCCGTCGGACTGAACCTGACAACAGCGGACAGACACAACACTTTAACTTAAACACTTTAATATTAAGATTCTTGGATGTGACGCGGCACAGCGTGGGCTCATACACACTGGGCGAAGGTTCAAAGTCTGAATCAAAGCTACAATGAGCAAGTTTCAGGCTCTTGCTGAAGTTCATTTTCAATTCGTTACAAAGATTTGTTCAGAGTGGATTTTGGACGTCACATTTAGTTTTATCAATAGGTTGCATTCATGTGACATCACAACATTCTAAAGAGCCCATAGCATGATGTTACCCAGTAGAAAGGACTTTCAGCCATAATAATAATGTGTCAGGTTTGTGAATCCAATCACTGTCAAATACTGATCAGGAAAAACACTTGCCTCTTTTCATTTTGGAGATTTCTTACAAAAACTGTATTTAGCCCATAGAGTTGTATTGGCCCCTGCCCTCCACCTGACATTATGACATCATCACATTCTAAAACGTGAACGCCACCTATTGGTGAAAAATCTGTAAAATTAATAAGAGGATTGAGTTAAGCAAGAGATGGAGAGATGAGGAAATCAGCTTTCTCTGAGCCGACCCCCAGAACAGGAGAAGATTCCGAGACTACTCAAAGATGCACAAGGGGGTGGAAACACAGCTCCAGGTCGGTTTTTGATGAGAAAACAACGTAACATGGTTAAAAGATCTAAAAAGTGTATGTTTACATGTAATGACTAGTGTTAGAGAATAACATTAAATCGCTATTTATCATACTGGGTCAAGCTGTAAATTCGTACGATCTCTTTCATAGCCTTGACTGTAGGGCTCAGGCGCCCACTATCAGCCACTGAATGTTTTGCTTGCGTATTAGTATGACGCTCTTAGACGGCATTTATCCCTCTTCTGTGGAAGAATAGACAGACTTGAATGGTATGACTAGCACAATGTCTCGAGTTCATGTCTCCGGGTCCCGTAACGATGGTAAATAAACTTCTCCTGTATAAGACATCCTGACTGCCGCCTATTCTTCATCAATCCTCTCGAGCACCATTGTTATTTCTCTAACAGATCTAAAAAGTGTACGTTTACATGTAATGACTAGTAAATCCTCATGGTTGGCCACGCCCCTCACCTGTCCGTCTCGCTGAAGCTGCTCGATGGTTGAATACTGCTGCGTGTTGCCATGGCCCCTACAGCCGTCGCCGTGACGACTGTGCTCCGCCCCGAGCTGTCGATCATCACGGTCCCCTCCTCCACGACCCCGCCCTCATCCAGGTGGGATTCCGCCCCCATCCACTCCTCCACGCGCTCCGTCTTTATGCGCACTCGGTTCACTAGGGGACAGATACGAGTGAGGATCATGATCGTGCCATTATTAAAGCCAGATGCTGCAGGTGGATAGTAAATGAACGTAGATATATCTATCCTTTCACTTATAAATTACTGACATAAATGAGAAAAAATGTATTGATATAGTCTTCCTAATGACTCTGCTTCAGTGACTGATGGGGAATTATAGAGTTAATTCGGCCCTCACACACTGCCCTTATCATATCGTACTAATCTATGCACTGACAGTGTGCACGTGTATTAGGCCACAAGTCATGTAGAAGGCCAAATGTACTGATTTAGCAGTACGATATGATAAGGGCAATGTGTGAGGGCCAAATTAACTCTATAATTCCCCATCACCGACGTCCTCCCTCCCAGTGCGCAGTACACACACATTCTTCCTTGGGGCCCCTTGGTCGACCTACTGCTGATAAAAGCCGTTAACTCCGGAACCGAAAGTGATAGAGACCTGTTTATTGTTTTGGAAAGAGCTCAGTCAGAACTTTAAAATGATCACCGCGTAAAATGCCGCAGTTAATCAAGGCTAGGACAGAAACTATGGATCACCTAAAGTAATAAAATAAAATGGTTTGTATTTTAGTTTATGAAACACTGTTAAAGAATCACTGATCTAACATATTTGTAATGTGAGTTGTTATTAAAGGGACTATACGTTTAACCACAAATAAATATACTAATTTAAAATGTCTTCCTCATACATGCTCCAGCAATGCCCTGGTGTGTAGAATGAGCCCTGACCTTTTCACCACCTCTATACTGTATGCCTGTAAATTCACTTGAATAGTCTATGCTCGGGGCGAACAGCGTAATGCGTAATGATTTTTATTTATTTATTTATTTATTTGGTAGGGACTAGGGATGGGAATCGAGAACCGGTTCTACAAGTAGACCCGGTTCTGTTTGAGCAAAGCATCGGAACTGTACGTCTACTTCATTATCGATCCCTCTTATCGATGCTCCCGCTCTGAAAACACTTTCCCCCCTTTTTCAGACACCATAGCGCGCCGCGGAGCTAGACGCACGTGCGTAATGATGTGGTTCTCCGAGTCTGTTAATGCTCCTTCTATTCTATTCAAAGTAAGCAGGGAAACATCGGCCCAATCTCAATTCTACCCCTTAGCCTCCGCTTAGCCCTTCCCCTCCGTTTTACGCGTTCACGAGAGACGAGTCGTCAATTAAAACAGTCCATTGCAATAAACGTGTCAGTTATACGTTTTCGCTTTGCTGCTGCGAACGCTCCGCTGTTTTGGCTTGAAGTTTCTTTCCAAACTTGCGATACGTCGCTATTGTCATGATACACGGGGTTCAATGCCTCGCTGCTGCGCCTGCTGCCGCTGTGTTCTGAGCCCGGGTCCGAGTCTGTCTGTCCCCGGTCTGAGCGCACCTCTGCAGCCTCCGCACAGGCCCGGTGTAAAGATTTTAAACTACCCCCATTTCAGGCTACCCCCCGGTAATTTGAAATCGATTTCAAGTTACCCCCGGGGGTAAGATGAACGCGATTTCAAACTGCCCCCCCTGATTTCAGATTACCCCCCTCTCAGACGATCATATTAAGTCGGCCTATGATGATTATTAACTATTTATAAATTATATATATGATAACTAGCTCTCAGCGTTAGAATCACTCATTCTGTCGTATAATTGTTCACAATACAATGCGCAAAAAGTTTGGTATCTGCTAACATGCGTTTGTAACATGTTGGAAAAGTATAAGTACTCTTATTTCTGACACTGTAAATTTCATTCAATATTTATTCCTGTGTTTTTTAGAATTACATTCTGCAGGTAATTGCATCAGATATCGTTTTTTTTAATATTGCATTGTAAATAAATGTGTAACTGCTGTTGTAAACCAAAAAGACAACTTAAAAAATAATAATACAACAGTTATTTTTTTAATAATACAATTACAATAAAACTGTTAACATCTAACTCAAACATGAAGCATGAAACTTGGGTGTACTGTCCTAATAGCCTGCAACTGCATGAACATTGGCCCAGGAGTTACAGAGAAATTGGCAATAAACTAAGGCCAGTAATCTGATTTTTTATTGTAACCATAGATTTTTGAACACAATCTATTAGGCTAATGACACTCAAAGTTCTGCAGGCTCAAAGTGGTTGGACAAATTACTGAGCATGATAACCTCGTGTGCGTGAATGTCATTTGCCTGTGATGGTCCGAGTGGTTTGTACTCCAACCATTTATTGTCATTTCCATATTTACTGAACACATAAATCCTGGTATTCAGCATTGTTGCCATGGCAAAAATCTCCACTTCAGTGCCCCAGGTTGCAAAGGCAAGGCAAGGCAAGTTTATTTGTAGAGCATAATTCATACACAAGGCAATTCAAAGTGCTTCACAGTTGCAGAAAGAGAAATTACAAGAAAACAGATAAAATCAATCAATAAAACATCAACATAAAGTTAATCAATGACAGTAAAAGGCAAGAGTGCAGATAAAATACTTTCAGTTTTCATATGCACGGGTAAAAAGAGCTGTTTTCAGCCTGGATTTGAACATTGTCAGAGTTGAGGCCTGTCTCACATCCTCATGAAGTGGATCATTTTACTGGAGTTGATGTGCTGAATGACACTGGGGCATACGCTGTTGAACAAGTTGGTATTTTCCATCATGAATGAGACAATTCTTGCTCTAAGGATAGCATGGTTTTCCTGAGTCCCAGTTAGAATCTGACTGAAGGCACGAAACAGACAGTTACCGTCGGGTAGGATGCGGCAGGTTCTCAGGCCCTGGTTCACTGGGATGGCGCGCATACCCGTGCCATGCGTTTTTCCATTTGAGCTGTCAAAGTCCAGGTTCAGGTGAGTTGAGTGATATCTCTGCCAGTCCTCACAAACAGGCGTGATTGTGATGGATTCCGTCACAAGATCTTGTGTGACCTCTACTTCAGACAGCCTTATGCGTTTTGGAGATGGTGGCGATGAAGAGAGCGTTTGGTGTTTTTTATCAGGTGAAGAGGGCGCCTCGTTGTATCTGGTGAGGTTACATGAATTTACTTTCTTTTTCAACACATTATGTGAATCCGATACTCGGTAGGTGTTTTTGCCACACACTTCTGCCACAGTGTACGGACCTGTATGTCGCTCTGTAAAATTCCCTCCTTTTCTTGTCTGCCCGTACAAGGTTTTTGAGCAGCACCCGGTCACCAATACTGAAAGTTTGCTTTTGGTGTCTCTTATCGTATTGTTTCTTCTGGGAGCATTGCGCTGTTGTGATGTTGGTGGCAACCTTAGCCATCATCTTGTCACGTATAGCCACCATATGCTCTATTTTGTCTGGTATGTCCAAACACTCCTGACCTGTCGCTGTGCTGGTCATCTGTATGGGAAGCACAGCCTGTCTGTTGTATACACTTGAAAAGGCGTCATTTTGGTAGGTGCGTGTTTGGAGGTTCTATACGCAAACAACACCGCTGGCAAACATTCTACCCAGTTGCTACGGCCATTTAGAGATTTAATTAATGCGTCTTTGATGGTACGATTCTGGTGTTCGACGAGACCATTAGCCTGCGGGTGATACGCACTGGTTATGTGTTGCTCAGTTCCAGTCATCTTGTGAAGTTCGGTTGACAAACTCTCTACCTTGATCATTTATCTGTATTTTGACACAACCATGACGACAAACGATATCCTCGAACAGGAATCTGGCAACACTTTCCGCAGTGTGGTCTTTAAGAGCGCGCGCTTCAGGCCATTTAGAAAAATAGTCGACAGCGACGACAACACAGCAGTATCCATCCTCTGTTTTGGGCAGATTTGTTAGGTCAATGCCGATTTGGACCATGACCTCACTTGGAACAGGCACTGGGTTAAGCCGTCCAGCCTCTGTCTTTTGTATTGGGTTTACTTTCTGGCAGCGATCACAAACCAAAATAAACTCCCTGACATCTCGGCCAACGTTTTTCCAATAATATCTCTCTAGGATTTTGGCTCTAGTTTTTCAATTCCAAGATGACTTCCCATGCAATGGGCAGTGTCGCCGTTTCCAGAACCCATATGCACACTCCTCACAATGCGCAGCTGCTCAGTGCGATCCCGAATAACCTGTAGTTCTGTATATTCGCCATCATATTTTTGTGTACTCTAAGCTGGTAGTAAAGCTGCCCTGATTGAGCAACGTAATTTATGGACAGTCTCCGTAGATTAGCTTTTTCATTTTTGGTCATTCCATTGGCATACTTGCCGTTTACAACATAATCAAAAATTAGATCAATGTTATTGGCTTTTGAACTGCTTTCTTCGTCCATCATAGAAATACCTTACATGCACCGAGCACTGTTGAAAGTTTGGAGCAGAAAACCGCAGATGAAAAGTTACGATCGAGAAGCTAAAGTTACGAGCTTAGCTATTAACATCTGGGCTTTTTTCTATTAGCGCCAAATAATACCCAATGTAATTTTAGTAATTAAGATCCGGGCATTTTCTATTTAACACGGCTGTTCCAAACAATACATTGTAATTGGCGGGGGGTAATCTGAACTCAGGGGGGGTAGCTTAAAATCAGTTTCAGGTTACCCCCGGGGGTAATTTGAAACTGATTTTAAGTTACCCCCCGGTAATCTAAAATCAATTTTAAAGTACCGGGGGGTAAGGTGAATGGGGGTAGTTTAAAATCTTTACACCGGGGCTCAGAGCGGAGCCTGTGGCTGCCTGTCCCCGCCCTGAGTGCACTGTGAGCGGGGCTACCTCTGCCCGTCCCCGCTATGAGTGCGCTATATGAGCGGAACGGCTGATCTCTCGCAGCTCTGGCTAACGGGCTGCAGACACAGCGACCCGCGGTAGAAGCAACAACACACGGACGGGGGGAAGGAGAATGTAGCGCAGGATGAAGCAAAAATAGATGAAAAACTGTAGGGTTTGGGCTGAGACCGAGTCCTGTTGTTTAGGTGTTACAAAACAGCATCAGTCTGTTATAAGTTACAGACACTTGGTGAAAAAGTACAAATGTTACCATTATATTTGAGGATGCCAGGCAGGCTGAGTGCCAGCAGGAGCCACAGTATATTTGGAAACTTGCTTTATTTAATACATATTTTTTCTACTAACAATTTGTCTTTTTTGATAGAGTTTATCAAAAGCACATTCATTCCTTGCTTTTCCCCAACACACAGACAAGTCAGGCATCGATAAGAGAATCAATAAAGAATCGAATCGATAGGTAAAATTATTGATGGTATTGATATCGATAAAATCTTATCAATTCCCATCCCTAGTAGGGACAGTGCAAGTTAATGAACAAGCCACACCGGACTGTAGCCTTGGGCTAATTCCCATCCGTCGTCCCCCATGCGCACTTTCAAACACACTCACATTCATCCTGGCCTATTGTACATGTTTTTAGTGGTAGGGGAAACCAGAGTACCCGGAGGAAACCTACGCAGACACGGGGAGAACATGCAAACTCCACACAGAAAGGCCCCGGCCCTGGTGGGAATTGAACCTGGACCTTCTAGCTGTGAAGCACGAGCGCTAACCACTGTACTACCGTGCCACCCCATGTCATGCGTGTTCACGCTCAGCCCTAGCGTTACCCTGAATTTACACCAGAGCCGTTACAGCACGTAAGCTCAGCTAAGCCAAATGTGCGTGAGATAGCTTTCTACTTTAAGCAGTCAGGCAATCTGCACTAACAGTGTTTTACGCGCGCTGAGCGCCCGTATTTACGCTACGCTTCAACTAAATTAGAATAGAGTTCTAATTTGGGCGCGTATACACAGCAATGTCCAGCATTTTACCAGTGCAAATACAGGAACACGGTATGAAGTGTCAAAATAAACTTGAAAATATTTGTGTAGTTGACTTCGTCTGTGTAAATTGACACTTTGAAAACATGTGCGTAAAAACGCGATGCGTACATCACGTCCTGTCACTGCCTCTGGTGTAAATTCGGGGTTAGCTCTCCTCCATACTGAAGCCGCCGAGCCAATGGTCACTTTGGAAGGATGTATTCAGCAGAGAAGAGGAGACCGGCTTCAAGCACCGGCAAAACTCCAGCCCAGATCCCAACTAACAAAAAGAAACAACGTTTATTTGAGTGCAACAAAAAGGGCAAAAGAGTCTGATCGGCGTAGGCAAAGAACCAGAGAAAACGTCGGGTAGGATAAAAGACCCACAGTTGGCATCATTTTTGTTTGAAAGTTAAGACATTACTAAATACATGGGGAAAAGTGTTGTTGATACTTTCAAAACAGTGGTGTCCGACTGTCCGTGCATGTTTTGTACAAACTTCACTGAAACAGGCCATAAAATAATATTTTGAAGTTACCAAACTAGTTAGTTAATAGTTTTATACCTACAGACAAGTTGTGTAGTATTAGTAGCAGACTAGTAGTGTCAGTAATAACAGTAATTGTGCTGTACCTACAAAACATTTGAGTAGTAACAGTGGTAATGGTGCTGTATTTACAATGGAAAAAATAATGTTGCTAATGTTAGCTTTTCTTGGCCGCAAAATAAGCATGACTGTTCACGGATTTATAAGTAGTGAAACGACTACTAAAAGTGGACATGTGCCGTTTACAAGTATAGTTTACCAAGTTAGTTACACAAACTTTATTGGGACCAGGGAGTTGAAGAGACGATTTTGGCTTTTCCCAGTAGCATTTCTACCAGTGGAAATATTTTATTATTACAATTAGGCCTGGGTTTATGCATACAAAGTATACGAGTATTTTTTCTCTCGCCTTCAAACGTCATTTAAAAAAAAAAAGATTTAAAAAAAAAATCATTTATCTGTATTATTTGGCTTCTTCACTCGATTCACTTTGCTGCATTTGCTCAAGTATCGCATCTTGGAAAACATTCAATCAAACTGATTTGGTCTAAATATCTTACAAAACAGTAACGTTTCTTACCTCAGTTTAAGTCATGCCTGCAAATCTGTAAATGGACCAGGACGGGACTGTTATTTCTGGTGCTGGTAAAGCCTGAGCGCCTCATGCACGAGCTTATCATCGAGGCTGCAGTTACGCGTTTGGCCTGAGGGGGCAATCACGAGTAGAAAACTGCCAAACTACACATAGCCCCTTTAATACAACCTAAAACGCGGTGGGAATGTGGCAATCAATCGACATCATCAAATAAACATTAGAGGTCGGCCGATACGGGTTTTTCTAAGGCCGATGCTGATATGCACGGCCGAGATTATTCCTGTGTGATGCTTCTAAACTGTAAAATGTCTCAGTGTTGAACTGTGACAGCAGGGGGCACTTTATTGGGGCAGAGTGGGAGCGAGTTTTAAAGACAAAATCAGCAGAATCCAAAACAAAAAATTGTAAGTATCTTCTCTTGTGGTTCCGAAATTATAAGCTAAAGTCTGCAACATAAAAATACATAAAATACGATCAGAGGTTTACAAACGATTTTCACTGAGATTTCTCAGCTCCGCTCGCCTAAAAAGTTGTGGGAGGGCTAATATTAAAGCTCGGCCTTTTATCGGCCGATATATCGGTCAACCGCTAATTAACATTGTAAAGGTTGAGTTTGGCCCATCATTTTATTTTTTTACATTAAAACGAAGGGAGACAACCTAGCCATTAGTTATTAGTTTTTATGTAAGAGTTAAAAAAAAAACTCACCCTCCAAACTTTCCAGGCTTGAAATTGAGAATAATGTAGGTTTTTTCAGAGGGATTTTTTAAAGGTTCTGTATCATGCTATTTTAGCCATTCCAAAGTAAAGTATAGGCATTTATATGATATATTGTGCCTCTATCACTATGGAGTACTCATTTTTGAGAGAAATATAAGTATTTTCTGGGTGTATTTTCCCTACCCGGAAGACAAGACGCTTCGATTCAGTTAACTCCGCCCCTCTCTCCGCTCATTCCACATTTGCAGTATTATAAATATAAATATCGCTGCAAAAAGTGAAGTTACTTCACATAATGCAGTTATAAGGAGTTGACATGTGCAACAGTTTCATAAATGGCTAACACACACGCTAACACACACGCTAACACACACGCTAACACACACGCTAACACACGTTTTGATTGACTCACCGCTCAGTCTGGCTTCCCCATGAGATCGCGTTGGTTATAAAAGTTAATCCACTTTAATTCTGACCAAGGTTCACCAAGCATCCATCAGGTTGGTTGATAAAGTTGCTGAATCCCGGAATGAAATTCCAACTTCTGGCGAGTGCACTCTTCTTTAGGAAGGCTGATTAGTCCTGTTCCTCTCGTAGCCAAACGCGCATCCGTGACATTATCGTTGGGTAAGAAAAAAGAACAGGCGTGTCCAGAGTAGGTTAGAAAGAGCTCAGTCTTCAAAAACAACACTTCTGCTGGGATCCATGGCTCCTCCGGCCGGGGATGTGTTTGTTTAGCCTCGTGGGACAGCACAGACGCGTCGGGGAGTTCTTTTTTTTTTCTTATTTCTCTCTTACAACAACAAAAATGAAAAAGCTGTGTTATAAATTAAAATCAGGCCGTAAGGCATTACATTACAGACGTAGAGCACTTCCGTTCCTTTGTGACGACACAACTGAACAGCTCAGTGGTTTACCAGGAGAGGGCGGAAGAGTGCTCAGAGACAACGTGGTTAAAAACTCCAAAAGGTCGATTTTGCATGATATTTTATGATTTCATGATACTTTAATATCTAATTCCTGCATGATTTATTGAAATTTGAACCCCAAAAAACAATGCAAGATTTAAATGTTTACAGATTTCAACATTAAAAACAAGCTTATTCAAAAACTAAAAAAGGTCTTTATTTGTGACTTTGTAACTAACCAATATATTAACAAAATAAAACCACACATTTAAACCCGGCTTGATCAAAATTTCAATTTTGTTGCTGAAAATATAGGCAATTCTGGGAAATTGCATCACAAAATGGCCTTATTTTTATACAAAACAGAAAATGACAGAAAATATGCAATAGATTTTTTCTCATATTTTTGTCAGTAATCTACAACAAAAGTTTCAAATTGATATTTGTATTTATTTGGGGTTTTCTTTCACCTGCAGCGTCTCGCCTTATGAATGTCATAACGTTTATAATAAATAAATCAAATGGAAATGTAAAGCTGAAGGTCCACATGATCACCTTTAACAAACGTCTCACCGTCCTGGCTGCAGTCCTCCACGCTGCCGCTCCGCTCCGGCTCACTGCTAGTCTCCACGTACCACTGTCCCGCCCGGTTGATGCGGAGCACGGGCTCTTTGGCCCCGCTGTGCTCCACCGGAGGAGGGGACTGGGGGCCTCTTCAGGGGGGTCTCTGCATCCTCTGCCCGGGGCAACAAACGAAGGCTGTGAGGCCCTGAGCGAACCACGGACTCCAGAGACCGGCACCGAGAGGAAACTGAGGGAACACCAAAGGAAAGATTTACAATTACTGAATGTTGAAGGAACTGACAAACTGAGAGACTAAATTAACGTTGAAAGAGTGTTCAGGGAGCGCAGCAGGGTCCAGAACTTAACCCCCACATGTTTGTAGAAGCGCAGCGAAAGTGTGCTGTAATCAAGTCTGTCGACGGTGGAGATAACTGGGTAAAACGTGCCAGGACTAGAAAAATACTGCAACGAGCTCTGAGCACTCATGAAGGAGAAGAGATTTAGGACTACATTTAAAAAGCAACAGCCTATATCTGCTCTAATTTTGCATTAATGTATTACCTTAGTAGTCAATATATTTAAAGGACGTATACCTGATTTCTAGTAGTGAAACGAAAGGGTCTGGCTGGCTACAGTACCAAAAAAACAACACTACAAAAATTAAACTAAGTATTTATAATAAAGACAGGCCGTGAGCAGCTCGTTCAAAATCTTGGTGCTATTTAATTTTTTATTTAGTGTTAGCAGTTAGCTTCAAGACAAAACACCTACTGTGATGAACAAGGGAGTTACTACAGTGAATTCTTTGCTCCTGACGCGATGTTTTGTTTTGGAAAGCCGGTGTGTCATTTCCCCTGAATGCTTATATCGGCCGATATATCGTTCAGGCCTGCATTAAAGTGGACTTATGCAAAATTGACTTTCTTGAGGTTTAAACTATGTTTAACATTGTTCCCTTGTCAAAGACAGACCTGAAGTAGTATTTCACAACATTCACACAGTTTGGTGTAATAATCGGACAAAGCTGTTAAATGTATCTGTTAAATGTATCCGTTTCTGTTTCTGCGTCTGCGACTCGTTCTGTACTTCCAGATTTCACTCGCATCATTGTTCAAACCCAAAAACTGTCCTCCACATGTTTAAAGCCCATAATCCAACAATTATTGGTATATATTGGTATCAATCCGATATGGAAAAATATCGGCTAATATGTTTTTTTTTTTCTTTGAATTATTTACTGCGATGTGTTGTCGTAGCGAACTTGAATGCATGCAGCAGCAGGTTTTTATTAAGTTTAAAGGATCTGTATCATGCTATTTTAGCCATTCCAAAGTAAAGTATAGGCATATATATGATATATTGTACCTCTATCACTATGGAGTACTCATTTTTGAGAGAAATATAAGTATTTTTGGGGGGTATTTTCCCTACCCGGAAGACAAGACGCTTCGATTCAGTTAACTCCGCCCCTCTCTCCACTCATTCCACATTTGCAGTATTATAAATATAAATATCGCTGCAAAAAGTGAAGTTACTTCACATAATGCAGTTATAAGGAGTTGACATGTGCAAAGCAGTTTCATAAATGGCTAACACACACGCTAACAGACACGCTAACACGCGTTTTGATTAACTCACCGCTCAGTCTGGCTTCCCCATGAGATCGCGTTGGTTATAAAAGTTAATCCACTTTGATTCTGGCCAAGGTTCACCAAGCATCCATCAGGTTGGTTGATAAAGTCGCTGAATCCCAGAAAGAAATTCCAACTTCTGGCGAGTGCACTCTTCTTTAGGAAGGTTGAATAGTCCTGTTCCTCTCGTAGCCAAACGCGCATCCGTGACATTATCGGTAAGAAAAAAGAACAGGCGTGTCCAGAGTAGGTTAGAAAGAGCTCAGTCTTCAAAAACAACACTTATGCTCAGATCCATGGCTCCTCCAGCCGTGGGTGCGCTTGATTAGTGTCGTGGGACAGCACAGACGCGTCGGAGAGTTGCTGTTTTTTTTTTTTTTTTTTTTTGAACAAAAAAAAAAAGCTCTTTTATAAATAAAAATCAGGCCGTAAGGCATTACATTACAGACGTAGAGCACTTCCGTTCCGCTGTGACGACACAAAGGAACAGCTCAGTGGTTTACCAGGAGAGGGCGGAACAGCTGCTCAGAGAGCAGGATTCAGGAGGATTACTTAGAACTGCGTGAATGAAGCCAAAAACCGCTCTGGGGGTGTTTTTGAGAAGGAAATAGCATAACAACATGGCTAAAAACTCAAAAAGTCAATTTTGCATGATATAGGACCTTTAAACAAAGTGCAGCGGACACTTGGACCCTACAGAGATGCACAAGTCACAAGTTGCTGCTGTTACAAACTGGACTAAACTGCCTCCAAGGACATTATTTTGAGTCAGGATTAACAGGAACATTTTTTTGATGGATTGTCGCTACATCTGAGCGGTAAGTGTTGTAAAAGTTTCTCGCCAGTTTCTGATGCCAAATTTATAACTTTCAGTTTGTTAGCGTAGCATAGCTTCTCGCAGGCCAAAGGCTACAACACATAAACATTACCTTTCTGTCATCATGTAGGTTTACTACAGTGATGTAATGGCTGTATTCACATTTACTCTCCGCACTTTTGTCATGCTAATGACCAGTGTCCACATTTTCGCGCATATTTAATTGGATGCATTTGTGATCAGTGTATTTACAGTATCATTGAAAACAATGCAGTTCAAAGTAGGGATGGTCCGTTATGAAAATTTTCTGCCGATATCGATATCCGATATTTGCCTCGCTGCTGTGGCCAATATCTGATATTTGCCGATATTTATTTCAACATTAAAAATCAATAGAAAGGCTCACTCAAATGTTGTAAAGTTTGCAAATTGTCGTTCCATTATTAGAATGTCTTATGCTTATGCCTGGGACTCACTGTCTCACACACTATGATGAAACAAACAATCATTTTTATTAGAAAAATATGAAAAAGATCAAATGCAATGTTGGAGTGAAATGTCATTTTGTTTTTGGCTAAATATTTAGTCAGACCTACTTCTTATTATATTTCCACCCATCTCCTCTATTAATGGGAAACAGTGACACTGGGAATATGCTAGACTACTATTTATTGTATGTTTTATTTAAACATGTAGCCTGCCATGTTGTTTAAGTTACATGTTTTAACTTTAAACAAATCTGATGGACTTCTCTGAGGACAGTTCTGTATGAAGCTTTGGAATTGCAAAAAATAGCATCATGTCACTTTAAAGGACAACTAAGCACCAAATCAACTTTTTGTAGCTTATAAACTGCATAAATATGTTTCTTATAGTGCTCTCTACATGTCCTTGTCAATTTTTTGACATTTTAGTGCAAATTAGATAAAATCTCACTTTTGAGCCTAAAACCGTCGGTGTAGCGCCCTCTCTACATTTTTGGTTGCACTACATTTGAATTTCGTGTCTGTCCTCCCCATTTGCTCTGCCGTGTGTGTGACGTCACTTAGTGCTGTGTGACGTTCGTCGCTCTGCCGCTTGGGGTATAAAAGCAGCCAAGTCTCGCACACGCCCCCGTAGCGAGTTGGAGTTGGAATAGTGAGCGAGCGTTTTACATCGATTTTCAGGTTAGCAATTTATTAGCATAGTATTTAGTTAGTTCTTTAGCGTAGCGTTTCTAGTGTAGTTTAGTCAGGTAGTTTAGTAGCGTGGTTAGTTTAGTTTAATTTAGTCATTGTGTGTTACTTTAGATTACCGGAGTGCTTTTACTAAGTGTTAGCATTAGTTGTTGTTCGTGTTATTGCGTGTAATATTAGCGTGTAGTGTTAGTTGTAGTCTTGTTTGTTAGGATGGGGAGAAAGTGTAGTGTTGTGGGCTGTCATAGTACTGTAGGGTTACATTACTTTCCACAGGACTTAGATTTTAGGCGTCAGTGGTTACGCGTAATTGGCCTGGGGGAAAGCTGCGAGCTCCCGCCTTATGCTGTTGGAGTTTGCAAAAAACATTTTACGCGTGATTCCTTCGCCAACTTGATGGAGTTTGAGCTGGGTTTTGCTAAGAAGCTCCTTTTGAAGAGCGAGGCTGTCCCCACCCTTGGTCTTCCACAACTAAGGAAGGAGCTACCGGCACTGCTGCCCAGCCAACCCGGAGATTTCGGGCGCCAATCTGAGGTGAGTGAGCAAAATAATGACTAAAACAACTAATAATGATGATTTGGCGCTTATAATAGCAATCTTTATAGCTGCAGTGTTAGAGACATTTGGTCAAGGGCTGTAGACTTGTCACCTTTTGGCGGAAATCGCCGTGTTGATCTTGAAAAAGGTTATCCACGTAAATCGTGCATATCTATAATAAAACATATTTGTAGGGGCTCTGTGTAGGACACCCGGTGCCGCGCTCACAACAGCGCTAATAACAATGAATGTTGAATGCACCAAAGGGGCCTTTTCAGCGCCACAACAGCCCTGTTCCAGCTCCAGGGCTGTGGGCGCTGACTGCACCGCCAGACCCGCTTCAACATCCCCCTGCACCGTGAGAGAAGTGCGCGGGTCCGCGGAACGAGTCAGCGCGGTAATGCTGAGTTTAGCGCAGTCTGCTCACGGTTTTGTTGTTCAGTCTGTTAGCTAGTGGAGTTTATAATGTCGTAAGCTAACGCGATCTCCAGGACATGACTGTCACTAGCGTTTGTTTTTATCACGTCCACGTAGCTGTGTTGAACGTTATTAAAATAAAACCTTCAGCTCTATAGTCACCGTGGTAACAGTAGGCTAACGTTCCATCTCCTGAAGCTATGTAGCTAACTTTTCAACATATTCAAAGTAATAAAACTATAACGTCAGGATTAGTATTTTATCCTGTGTCTTTTGCAGTAACTGCTCACCTGTGTCAAACTGAACACAAAAGCATAGCCAAAAACAGGTAAATACAAACAGTGAAAATCCAAGTAAATCCTAAAACATGAACACATATTACCCCAATACTCCGCATGTCATGTACCATAATATGTAGCAGAAAGCCTGTTTAATAGATCTACAATAGACCCGTGTCTTAGCGCACAAGCTTCAAGCCAGTGCTGGGATCATCATCTACTTTGTTTACTACTCCGATATAAAACGAAATAATCTACACTGCAGAAATTAGTTTTACTATACCACTATACAAATAAGTCTTTCCTCCCTTAAAGGGGCTGTGTGGACTTTAGCAGTTTTGTGCTCGCAATTGCCCCCTCAGGCCAAACGCGTAACTGCAGCCTCCATGATAAGCTCGTGCATGAGGCGCTCAGGCTTTACGAGCACCAGAAATAACAGTCCCGTCCTGTTCAATTTACAGATTTGTAGGCATGACTTCAACTGAGGTAAGAAACGTTACTGTTTTGTAAGATATTTAGACCAAATCAGTTTGAGTGAATATTTTCCCAGATTAAATACTTGAGCAAATGCAGCAAAGTGAATCGAGTGAAGAAGTAATACATATAAACGAATAATTGACGTTTGAAGGAGGAAAAAAAACAAACTCATATACTTTGTATGCATAAACATAGGCCTAATTGAAATAATAACATAATTCCACCGGTTGATATGCTACTAGGAAAAGCCAAAATCGTCTCTTCAATTCCCTGTGCCAAAGTTAGCGTAGCTAACTCATAAACTATATTGTAAACGGCACATGTTCACTTTTTGTAGTCGTTTCACTGCTTATAAATCCGTGAACAGTCATGCTTATTTTGCGGCCAAGAAAAGCTAACATTAGCGACATTATTTTTGACATTGTAAATACAGCCCCATTACCACTGTTACTACTCAAATGTTTTGTAGGTACAGCACAATTACTTTTATTACTGACACTACTAGTCTGCTACTAATACTACACAACTTCCCTGTAGGTATAAAACTATTAGATCAACTCTTTTGGTAACTTCCAAATATTCCCCCAAATATGATTATTTTATGGCGTGTTTCAGTGAAGTTTGTACAACATGCACGGACAGCCGGACACCGTTGTTTTGAAGCATCAACTACACTTTTCCCCCGCGTATTTAGTCATAATTTCTTACCTTTCAAGCAAAAATAAGCTGCGGGTCTTTTGAGAGATTCTCTTTTCCGATGTTTATTCCGGTTCTTTGCCTACGCTGATCAGACTCGACTTTCGCCTTTTTTGTCACACTCGAATCAACTCTTCGTTTCTTTTTGTTATTTGGGGTCTGGGCTGGAGTTTCGATGGTGCTTGAAGCCGGTCTCCTCTTATTCTCTGCTAAATCCATCCTTCTGAAGTTACCACTCGCGCTGCAGCGTCAGTATAGAGGAGATACAGCTAACGCTACAGCTGAGCGTGAACGCGCATTACGCATTACGCAGTTTGCTTGTTCGACCCGAGCATAAACTATTTAAGTGACTTTACAGACATATAGAGGCAATCGCGGTGAAAAGGCCAGGGCTCATTCTACTCACCAGGGCATTGCTGGAGCATGTATGAGAAAGAAATTTTTAATTTGTATACATTTATTTGTGGTTAAACTTATGTATAGTCCCTTTAAAATTGTTTGTTTCTGCAGGACATTCAGCCAAATATGGTAGCTACACTATGATGGATCTGCAAAGTAACAGCGTAATTGACATCCAACTTGTCCAGGTAAAACACCACCATGATTACCTTTAAACATTTAATTAGGGATCATTGTGCGCATTTCTGAAGAGCATTCTGTTCTCTTTCAGAGCAATGAAGTTGGGAACAGTGTAAGGATGGAGAAGGAGGGATTTATACGCAGTCTGACCATGCTGGAAGAGAGGGGTGTCAGAGTACAGGCCATTGTGACGGACAGACACACAGGAGTACAGAAGTATATAAGGGAGGAAAAAAAGGACATCACTTACTATTTTGACCCTTGGCACATGGGAAAGGGTATGTATTGAGGGAGAAATTAGCATACAATATACAGTATATATATATGTATATCTAATCTATGTATATCCATTTTTTCATAGGAATTGGGAAGAAGATAGATGAGCTGGCGAGAAAAAAGAGCACTCAGGATGTGGGCCAATGGAGGAAGAGCGTGGTGAATCACCTGTACTGGTCAGCCTCAACCTCCTCCTCAGGAGAAGAAGCTGTGGCTAAGTGGACTTCTGTGGCCAACCACATACAGGATGTTCACGCACATGACAATGCCCTGTTCCCATGCGGTAAACACGACCCTCTGGTTGGGGAAAGAGCAAGGCAGTGGCTCAAACCAAGTATGTAATGACTATGCTATTATTTGATTATATTTCAAGTTATTTTGGACATTTTGCATTATCTTTCTAAACCAAATAAAATTTCCATTGATCATTTTGTGTGTAGGCACAGCAGCGTGAAAGACTCTCAGCCATTTTATTGGCTCCACGATTTCTCAAGGACGTGAAGAAAATCAGCCCACTGTACCACACGTCCTACATTGAGGCATTTCACAGCCTGATCATCAGGTTCTCTCCGAAAAGTGTGGGCTTTTCCTTTAAAGGAATGATGGCCAGGTAATGAATACCGAAACCTTCTCAAAGTATTTATTTTTATTGCCTCATATTTCTTTGAAACTGAAATAATGTCAATGTTGTCTTCTGTTTGTTTTGATTGCTCTAGGTTACAAATCTCAGCGATGCACTACAATGAGAACGCGAGACGAACACATGCCAGAACTGCTACCGGGGAGCTGAGGTACTCCATAGTGTACCCTAAGTACAAACATGGCGACTATACAGTGAGAGCTCTGAAGACCAAATCCACCACATGTATGTCATAAAACAAGCTTGACATTTATGGATGAGTATTGTAATAATAATTATGTTGTATTTTTTTCCCCAGGCTACATTGACAAGCTGATGGTTCTGCTGTTTGAGTGTGTGGTGCAGGATGCAGTGCCGTATCAAGAGCACGCAGATAAAATACCTGTGCCTGAACCACTCTGTGCCCAGTATGAAAGGCCAGACAAAAAGGAGGCAGTGAGCAGGCACAGGTCACGATTTTTCAAGAGCACATAAGGTGAACCACACACCAGAATATAATCTACAACAAGACCTTCCAGAATATAATTATGTGGTCACTAACTTATTATGACTAATAGTGTTATAATGTAGCACATTCATTTGCTCGTATGTTTATTCACTGAACACTATGGAAGATAATCATTGTTATATTATAGCTTTGTTTATGTTTATTTGGTCGGGACAGTGCAAGTTAATGAACAAGCCACACCGGATTGTAGCCATGAGCTAATTTCCATCCGTCGTCCCCCATGCGCACTCTCAAACACACTCTCATACATCCTGGCCTATTGTACATGTTTTTAGTGGTAGGGGAAACCGGAGTGCCCGGAGGAAACCTACGCAGACACGGGGAGAACATGCAAACTCCACACAGAAAGGCCCCGGCCCTGGTGGGAATCGAACCCGGACCTTCTAGCTGTGAAGCACGAGCGCTAACCACTGTACTACCGTGCCGCTGTACTGACATGCCTGCATGCCAATGAGAACTAAAATGTTTTGGTCACATTTATATAGCACCTTTCTACCTGCTTTAGGCACTCAAAGCGCTTTACATCAAGGAACCAGTCATCCATACACCAGTGTACGCAGACACTGGAGGCAAGGAGGGTGAAGTGTCTTGCCCAAGGACACAATGACGGTGTGAACTTGCGGGATTCGAGCCGCCAATTCTCCGATTACAAGACGACCCGCTCTACTCTGCACCACCGTCGCCGCAGAATGTATACAAGTGTAGATTGTGAATATAAATTTGTAAGTAGTGTCGGGGTAAAGCGATTTGTTTGCCTGGCCTGCCAAACGACATGCCTTTTCATAGATTTTTCAAAGACATAGTCTGGGAGCGAGCGTGATCTCAACAATTTCCCGGTGGGCGTGATTGACAGACGGCATCAACCAATTAGAGCAACGCTAGATACGTTGCAGTAACAAGCGGCAGAAAGCCTTTCCAAAAACGTCCTGTTTTACAAGGAACGCTTCGAACGCTGTTTCTTGCTCCGGTTTTAGGGATTTTATATTTTCCAAATGATTTAAAACAGACGAAAGAGCCGAAGAAAACAGTGTATCGGCCGCCATCTTTAATGTTTTGGAAGAGTGCGTGGTGGTGACAGGTGACGGCTTCCGTCTCTTGGTGCGTGCTTGGACCGATGTGGGTCAAATCGTGAAATGATTGGCTGCGAGCAGCCGCCCAGACGGTTCTTCTTTTGAACAGAAAGGAGGAGTGTCTGGCAGGCCAGGCAAGCGATTTGTCAGGAATTGGTTGTTTTCAGGTTCTAGAATGTGATGTCGCAGGAGCCAGTTTTTCCTATTAACTGCAATACACTTTCACAAGTCGTATCTAAAAGATCGTTTATGAATTACAAAAAGGATCATTAATATCAGTCACTGATCAATAGCTCTGTATAAGAATATAATTTAGCACGTGTAGTTTTCATGTTACACCAGCAGGTGGGAGAATTGTGGCCATTGTTGAGCAATAAATTCATAATTATTTTTTTGGACACATTATGTGCATTAGGCTATTGATGGGCACTTGGGCAGTATTAATATAAATGCCAGTTATTTCTAGACAATGCTCCTAACTCACAAAGTATCCATCAGGTAGAATACTGCTTATGCGTCCCTCCCACATAAGCCTGCACATAAACTTTTAATTTTAATCCACAGTATGTACTTGACAACACTACGATTCATGTGGCTAGCATATTGATGATAGGACTAATGCCACAGATAAAGTACAGCTTTATAAAATCAACCAATTCATCATCCAACTGATGAGTCCATTAACACCCAATGCTGTGTTTTTCATTGTTTTTGTTATCAACTGGTATGTTGTGGGATGAATTTCAGTGGGTTGCGGGCATTTGCACAGTAAAATTCAGGGCATTCTTCAATAAAAAAAAAAAAAAGTTCAATTATGTATTTTTGCATTTATATACTCTACAATCATGGTTAAAATGCTAATTTTGTTGTGCTTTTTAAGTTGTGGCTTTCCATTAAATGTAGAACTGCTACTGAGATAATAGAACCAATTCTGTGGCTTAGCTTCAGCTATCTAGCTATACAATTATTTAAGTGTGTATATAAGGGTGGAATGACAATGTGTGGTGTGTAAACTATTGCGTTAAGCCAGCAATGACAGGTGTCTGAATTTTTATGACAAGACAAGCAATAAAAATGTTCATAATGGCAATTGTGTTTATATTATTTTTATTGGCCATGAAAATCCAGGGCAGGAAGGAACCCTGTGTAGGCCACATCCTCAGGGAACTCCTGCCTGATGCGGGTCACAGCACAGGACGGGATCACCACACGGATGTGCTGGCCTAGGTAGCCCCAACACCACCTGACCAGATTCCGGTACGCAAGGTGCCGGTAATTACTGCAATAGGTGATTTATGAGTTGTCAATCACGTAATTGTCAATCAATTATCCTGCAAAAACTAACCTGTGCACCAATGTCTCTGGCATCTCACCAAAGAGCTGCAGGTATGTCCCATATACTGCCTGCAGCACGTATGGGTTGAGGGCAACTGCCTCAAAACCTGGGTGCTCCGTAATGCAGGTGTTTACACCCACCTGCTGACATCTGTGCATTACCTACCACAAATGGGGAAATTAATGCTAGCTCAAATTGCGGAGGAAAACATTCAAGTGTACTGTTATGTCTTGTTCTTTTATTTTATTCAATTATACCTTTGGGGTCTCCCTACAGCACACATTCTCCACTGGGGATAAAGATGTGCAGTTGCCACACAAACACCTGTTGATACAGAGTCATGGCTTATTATGTCGGTATGATACCACAATATCCATCTATGAACATATCTTCAATTTAATGTAAATATGAACCTTTTTTTGCATTAAATCAAAGAAACCTATTAGCATGCTAACACCAATGTACCATTCAGTAACGGGACCCATTCTGCGCTGCACTGATGCCCCGGCAGGCTCGTCAGTGCCGACCGCACCGGTGGCCTCGGGCAACGCGCGAGCCATCGGCTCAAACATGTACGGCTCAGGGCCGCCGGCCTCCTCCTCCACATTAACCTCCTCAACCTCCACCTCTGGTGATGAAGGTGGAGAGAAGTCCTCTACCTCAAAAGAGCGCTCGGTCGCGAAGCTGCTGTCACTGTCACTCTCCATAATTGCTAGCTAGCTGTCAGTCACGGCGCCAATGCCAATGTGTCAATCACAGCCCAGACCACGCCCAACTGTAAGCCCCCCTGCTTGTCCCCTGGTCCGCCGAGCAACGCCTCTTTTAGATAGAATTTTCAAATTTTCTTGTGGGCGGCGTAAGGCTGGGCACTGGTGTTTAGTTGTCCTTTAACAGCATCGTACACTGAACTTATGAGGCCAGACTGAAGATTTAGAGTTGGTTTAGAACAGGCAAAAGGCAAACAGTAGATTTACAAGATTAGCATGAGCTTTGAAGTGCATTGTTTTCAATGTAAAATGCGCTAACGATCGCAAATTCGTCTAATGAAATATGCTCGAAAATACGGACATAACGCCTCATTTTTAAGGGTCATTAACATGACAAGTGGGCACAGTAAACGTGAATACAGCCATTATCATCACTGTAGTAAACCTACATGACAGAAAGTCAATGTTTACGTGTTGTAGCCTTTAGCCTGATAGAAGCTATGCTACGCTAACAAACAAAGTTATAAATCTGGCGTCAGGACGGAGAAACCTTTGCAACACTCACCACTCAGATGTAGCGACAATCCCTCAGAAAAAGACTCATGTTAATCCTGACTTAAAATAATGTCTTTGGAGGCAGTTTTAGTCCAGTTTTAGTCCATGGGCCAGACCAAATATCGGTACCGGAAAGGTGACGAAGGCTATCGTTGATTTTTAAGTAGGTCCATGTCTGAGGTTTTTATTTTTGTATGATAGCCTTTTCAGAGTTACAGCTTTATCATAGTTTTCAGCTCTTGAGTGAACCACCCCCATGTCGAAAAAGTCGCTTTGACACTAGTCCATATTTTGGTTTAGGCCATTTCCAGCCCATTAGATAATGATTTACACCATTGTATTTGGTATCATTATAAAGAAGATATTTCATGTTTCATTTGAGCCCAAATGTACTACTCTGTGACTATTACCGTGGTAACCATAGCTCCTCAAACTCAAACCTGAGGACATTTTTTCACCATTTTCGCAAAAACAGTTTTACGACGTTTAACGCTGTTTCTTCCAGGAACATCACAGACACAAATGTCTGATACTGGACAACTCTCTAGACTCTGAGGATTCAGGAAATGTAAAACTTGTCAGTACTGTATCAACTTAGGGCCTCACAGTGAGCCACGAAGTAAAAGAATGTTCACCTCATAGAAGCATCTCCCATAGAAATAAGCCTATATCTGTCATTCCAAGGTTGGAACAACTGGTGAGACTTTCTATCCAGGACAGGCCCAATGAAACTTGAAATTACATTTATGGAGAAGAGCAGTTCTGTATTTTCACAAAAAAAATTGTTCATATATTTTATACAGTATATTATAGCTATTTATCATTACACCTATATGTATGCCAAACACACAATATCATTCTGTTCTTTCACTACTACAATATACATAGCCCTGTGTAAAATTTCTCAATAATCCAAGATAATTCCAACAGTTTTGCTTTATAGACACCACATGGTTATGCCTAAAATACCTTATGTATTTGTTGTACACTACACACTAACTTACTGTAGTTGTATTTGCTGTAGAAAACTGTTCTCTGTTCTGAAGGTGGAGTTACCATAAACCACACGTTTGCTACGAACTACACCCTTTTTACTGATTAGTAAATTAATAAATAGTTTTATAAGGTCCTTTACATAAAGTTGTTTTATTTCATTACTAATAAGTCAACTATAGTAGTATAAAGATGGTGAGGTGTGAGGTTTTACGTATAACCAGGACATGAAGAGTCAACACAAAACTACAGTTTAGCCTCGTCCAGGACTGAATCACAGTCGTCTAAGCAAGACGGTGCATATTTTACTTGATTAAACAACTTATCTAGCTTTTCTGAAGTTATTTTAAGTTCTTTGTACATGGATTGTTTTTTTGTATGCGCTATATTAACGTATTTGACGTGTTTAACGTATTTTCTTCCCAGGCACACCGAGTCTTTTCTGGCCACATGAAATGCGCTGTATAAATGAAAAAAACAAACGTTTAGTTATTACTTTTATGAACAGAACTTCAAGACATAGCCAGGGACCGGAGAGTGTCCGGTGTGGGACAACCTCAGGATCTCAGGTGTTCTGTTGCCTTCATTAAATCAGGACCTTCAGCTGCTCAGAGGCGGTTTGCAGCTGAATGTGAAGTGGCCAGGATGAAGATCAGCACTTCCAAATCCGAGGCCATGGGTGGCTTCCCCTCTACAGGTCGGTGGAGAGTCCTTGCCCCAAGTGGAGGAGTTCAAGTATCTCGGGGTCTTGTTCACGAGTGAGGGACGGATGGAGCGTGAGATCGATAGACGGATCGGTGCAGCGTCAGCAGTGATGCGGTCGCTGTATCGGACTGTTGTGGTGAAGAGGGAGCTGAGTCGGGGCAAAGCTCTCGATTTACCGATCGATCTACGTTCCCACCCTCACCTATGGTCATGAGATCTGGGTAATGACCGAAAGGACAAGATCGCGGACACAAGCGGCCAAATTGAGTTTCCTCAGTCACCTGAGAGGAAATCGGAGTAGAGCCGCTGCTCCTTCCCATCAGGAGGAGCCATCTGAGGTGGCTCGGGGACACACTGGAGGCACTATGTCTCTATGTGGCCTGGGAACGCCTCAGGATCCCTTCAGAAAGGCTAGAGGAAGGTGAGAGGGATGTCTGGAAAGCTGCTTTTCTGCTGCATCCATGACCTGACCATGGGTACATTAGAAGAAAATGGAAGGATGCGTGAAAACCTGGGTCGAAGAGTGTTGCACAAACAAAGAAGATTTTCCCAGGAAGGGTAAAATAGAGGGTCCAGTTTCTGGTCAAAATCAAGACCTGAGACTTTCTGATGCTGCTTAGATAGAGTAATACAGTAAATCCTTGGTGGCCCTCAGGCCAACCTTGTGAGGTCTGTTTCTGTTGTTTTAGTCAGGCACACTCACCACAGTGAGTCCATTCATGCTTGGACCTTGCAGCCCAGTGTAAGAAAACGTGGAGGTCTAAATGTAGAGCTGTGTCCTTTTCCTGAATAATTCTTCATGCTCTTCAGAGTATGCTGGAAACAAATCTTTTGGCAATGGCACATATTGAGATGTCATCCTGGACTGTGCCACCTCTGCAGGGTTCACCATCACCTCAGGCTGACAATAGTTATACAGAGCCCAGTCAAATGCAACTAGAAAACAGTGTCTAGGAAGGTGAGGAAAAAGTGTTCAGCAGACTCCACCTCTGAAACCATTCCCTGTTTGGGATTATCTCTTTTTGGCTCTTGTGCACATTTTTGTCTCAACACCAAAGTTGCAGAAGCTCTTCAACAGCATCTTATTCAATTTAGGACTTTTATTTGAAAGTGTGGAGTGAAAAAATAACAGGCAAATCTTAGAAAGAGAATACTTTATCCAGCACAAGTAATGTATCATAAGTGTCCAGTGGGTGAAACAAGTGTTTGTTGGAATCTTGAAGATACTTCATATACTCAGACTGGACTTAACAAGTTGCACATGACTGTTGTATGAGGAGATGAAAAACAGCAAGTATGCATAAGGGAAGTGGTGAGGACAATGCAGAAGATCAAGGGTCTGAGGCTGATTGATTCATTTGGACATGCACAGAGCAGGGATCGAGGTCCAGAAGAACACACTGAAGTCAAGATTTATGGATACTCAGAACTTTACTGTAATTCAGATAATGCATTTCAATTGGAGCCACAGCTCTAAGCTGTACGTTATTGTCCCTTTACAATAATTACTCAGTCTTGGCAATTGGCTCAGTCGCAGCAACTCAGGACAAACCCAACACCTGAATGCAATTTCGTCACACAATTATACAGTAACAAAGCACTTACTGACTACTTCCTGTGGAGTGGAGCTTCTTTTAAATCTGCTGCACACTGCAGCACAAGTTTCTGCACACATGCAAGTGTGTTACCTTACTGTGATGTACTGCAGAAGCACAAGTAAGAAGAACTTACTACTGACAAATAGAGGTGGGAGATATATCGTTTAGACGATAATATCGAAATTGTTGTCTGGACGATATGCAAAATTGGATATCGAGATATTTCATAATTTGTACAATCCGACCCCCAAACATGTTTTTTTTTTTTTTCCCGGACTGTTGCGTTGTCCTTGTGGGTTACCGTAGCGCGCCAGCCGCCCCCTCCGCTGCGTAACACATTCAAAACAACAACATGGCAGCGTGGAGCGATTACAGAGATGAAGAATCTAATGATATGAATGAAGTTTGTCACTTGAGTCGCTCATATTTGCGAGGAAAGGCTCAGGACAAGTTGTAGCACTGGCTTTCTAGCAAGCTAACTTGCCTAACTTTTAGCCTCGCGCTAACTAACAACGCGGTGAAGAAAACCACAATGCAAACGCGGTTAAAGGCTAATAATATCCTCCTCACCTGTTTTCTTCAGATCACGTAAGTTCCAGGACAAACTTGTCTCTGTCTCTTTCCCTCCTGTGTGTATCTGCGTCTGCCCCCCGGCCCCCCCGCGTGCATCAGGAGAGACGAAAAGGAGAAATAGGGAAAAACTGGATCCTTTGAAAAACGCGTTAATACTCACAGGTCTATCCCCAGTCTCCTTACAATAAAACACAAGTAAACTGCCCAGAGGCAGGTGAACTTACAGGAGCATTTCACTGTGATTGAGATGAAGTTGCAAATATTGTAGCAAAATTATTTTATCTTATCTTCCGTGTTCTTCCCATTGACAGTATGGTTCTTCCAGATGAAGGTAGAGCTTTAGATGAATAAATAGAATAAAATAGCTTTAAATGAATTTGACCTATTGTCTAAAGGCTTTGATTTTGAAGTATTTTGTCAGGTGTAAATTATATCGCCAAATACATCGTTATTGTGATATTTCTTTTTCATACCGTGATATACATTTTTGTTCCCCCTGCCCTAATGGTTAAATCAATAATGTGTCATATCTTTATGTACTAGTAATTCTACACAATAATAGGTCAGATACAGCAAGTCAAAAGACCAACTGAACCTTCTTTGCCAGTTTGCACACATTTCTGTGAAGGAGTGCAAAAATATCGTCTGAATATCGATATCGAGATATTGAAAAAAAATATCGAGATATTCATTTTTGTCAATATCGCCCACCCCTACTTACAAACCACTTCAACTGGTTTGTTCAGTTGAAGAACTTCAACTGAACAAACCACAAAGAAGGCCGGCTCTGTAATGAGGCTCAATAGTGTTCGAGCAGAGAACATTGTTCGGTTCAAAAACCATCATTTATTTGACCCTTTTATTGAACAGGGAAGGTTCCACTGAGATACATACCGGTAATCTCTTTGTCAGAAGAGTTCTGGCCTGAGATGAGATCCTATTGTACATGTTTTAGTGATATGGAAAACAGTGCAGGAGAAAACTAACATATGGGAAGAATGACCCAGCCCGGATATTGAACCCAGAAACTGAACCCCTCTTACAGTGAACGGACATTACTAACCCCCTTTTGTCTTTGTCCCCAGGGCCATTAGACTGCACAACTCTCTAGAGGAAAAAGATAATGGTGTCTACAATGTTATATTGCTAGAAACTTTATTTATTTACCAATTGCCAATATGAAATGATGTGGTTTCAGTCGTGTTAGAGTCAAAGTGAATGAGACTGTCAAGTGAGTGCGTTTACTGTGTGTATGCTACATAATATGGATATTTTTTACAATTTAGGATACAGTTTATATGATACAGAATCTACAAAAATGTAATTTTAAGTTGCATTGGGCCTGTCCTGGATAGAAAGTCTCACCAGTTGTTCCAGCCTTGGAATGACAGATATAGGCTTATTTCTATGGGAGATGCTTCTATGAGGTGAACATTCTTTTACTTCGTGGCTCACTGTGAGGCCCTAAGTTGATACAGGACTGACAAGTTTTACATTTCCTGAATCCTCAGAGTCTAGAGAGTTGTCCAGTATCAGACATTTGTGTCTGTGATGTTCCTGGAAGAAACAGCGTTAAACGTAGTAAAACAGTTTTTGCGAAAATGGTGAAAAAATGTCCTCAGGTTTGAGTTTGAGGAGCTATGGTTACCACGGTAATAGTCACAGAGTAGTACATTTGGGCTCAAATGAAACATGAAAATATCTTCTTTATAATGATACCAAATACAATGGTGTAAATCATTATCTAATGGGCTGGAAATGGCCTAAACCAAAATATGGACCAGTGTCAAAAGCGACTTTTTCGACATGGGGGTGGTTCACTCAAGAGCTGAAAACTATGATAAAGCTGTAACTCTGAAAAGGCTATCATACAAAAATAAAAACCTCAGACATGGACCTACTTAAAAATCAACGATAGCCTTCGTCACCTTTCATGGTACCGATATGCCAGATTTTGGGGTTTGGCCCATGGACTATTTGTAACAGCAGCAACTTGTGTCTCTGTATCCCTGTGGTGTCCAAGTGTCTGCTCCACTTTGTTTAAACTGAGTAAAAACATACTTACTTTTGGAGACGTGTGAATTCATGCTGGAGTTTCTTTATTTTTGGAGCCACTGTTTTTCAGATAATTTGAATAAACTGTTGCCCCAGTCAGGTCAGTGCAGCCCGTCTACACTGCTGCTGCATTCAAGTGCACTACGACATTACGGTGCAGTAAATAATTCAAAAAAATAAATAAATATCGGCTGATATTTTCCCATATCGGACCGACAGCAGTATGTGAAAAAATGACAAATATCGGCCGATAATATCGCCGGCGCCAATATATCGGCCATCCCTAAGTTCAAAGCTCATGCTAATCTTCTACTGTTTGCCTTTTGCCTGCTCTAAACCAACTCTAATTCTTCAGTCTGGCCTCATAAGTTCAGTATAAGATGCTGTTAAAGAGACATGAGGCTATTTTTTGTAATTCCAAAGCTTCACACAGAGCTGTCCTCAGAGAAGTCCATCAGATTTGTTTAAAGTTAAAACTTAAACAACATGGTAGGCTACATGTTTAAATAAAAAATACAACAAATAGTAAGATATTCCCAGTGTCACTTTTTCCATGAATAGAGCGAGAAGATGGGTGAAAGTAGGGCTGGGCAATATGGACCAAAAGTCATATCCCGATATATTTAGGCTGAATATCGATATACAATATATATCCCGATATTTTTTCCACAAAGTGAGAGCTGTGAAATTAATATCTCGCCGCTACATTCACTATGGGCCGTGGCCATCAGCTGCATGGGCCACAATCGCGTGCCTCCCTACATATAGCGTGGTTTTGTTGCTATCTGATCATTTGTATCCGAACCATCTCCAAATGATTGAGCCACTGGTTTTTCTTTTACCAACCACGGGGCTCTCCTCCGCACGCTTCAGACGTTGTTGCTTTCTCCATATTTGTTGAAGAGTGTCTGAGGAGGGGCGGGGCCGCGGCGCTGGGAGCAGTGCAGAGAGCTCCGCTCAGGGCTTGCCTGAAGCAAGTATTACAGCGCAAATTTGACCTATATCGATATATGCGATATGGTCTAATTCCATATCGCTTTTAAAAATATATCAATATATCTTAAGTATCGATATATCGCCCAGCCCTAGGTGAAAGTATAATAATAAGTAGGTCTGAGTAAATATTTAGCTAAAAAAAGGATTGTTTGTTCCATCCTAGTGTGTGAGACAGTGTGTCCCAGGCATAAGCCATTCCAATAATGGAACGATAATTTGCAAACTTTATAACATTTGAGTGAGCCATTTTATTTTTAACGTTACAAAATAAATATCGGATATCGGCCACAGCAGCGAGGTAAATATCGGATATCGATATCGGCAGAACATTTCCATATCGGGCCATCCCTAGTATTCAGCCTGGAAGTTATTTTTTAATAAAGTTATTCCGATAGCTGCCAGCAGGAAGAGCCCCAGTCAAGATTTTCACCAGCTCCTTGGCCTGTACTTTATAGTTACTATTTAATTCTTACAGAGACATATTTTCAAATTATAAAACGTAAAATATCAAAGCTGAGGCTCCAAAATCATGTTTTTAAGCTCCATATGCATGATATTTCCACATTAAGCCTCACCCGTCCGCTGCCCGTCCTCCCTCTGCTCCTCCTCCAGGTCAGCCAGGCTGATCTTCAGGTGAATGCCCTCCAGGATCTGCGTGCAGCGATCGATGATGTGCTGCATCTGGAGGAAGCTGGCGGCCGTCAGGTAGCTGATGATGTCGGCGAGCTGTAGACAGAGTCGACCCGTGTAGCAGAAGGACAGTAGCTGCTCGAACACACACGGGTTCCGGATGACGGTGAGCGACACAGTGCTCATCTGGCTCAGCGACATGTGGTCGCGGAAGTACGGCGAGCTGGCGGCCAGCACCACCTTGTGCGCCCGGAAGCTCTGGCCCTGCACGTTCACCACGATGTCGCACAGTCGGCCCTGGACCCGCAGCTGGTTCAGATGAGTCAGCACAGAGTTACTGAAGTCCGGGATGTCCACCTGGATACTGCCCGAGCGCTCCATCGTCAAACCTGAAGAGAGGAGGCTGCGTTAGAGCTGGTCACACTGAACTACAGCTGTGACCAAATATATACTGCGATTAGGGATGTCAGGATCAAACGTTTTAAGCCACGATTATTCTGAGGAAAAATATTGTAATTTTATCATTATTGACCATTATCAATATTAAGGAAGAAAACACAGAGAAGTTAACAAAACCTTTACACAACTGTCTACATGTTGTACATTTTTATGTTTATTTAAGGGTTGGTTTAAAGGTGCATAAGGGTTCTCATCAGGATATTTTTCACAGTGTAGGGGCAGGCTGAAGTGCAGCGTAGAACATTTTGAAATTTAGATCCTGCATTTTGAGGGTAAAATTTTTTTTAAATTTAAGTCAGGTATTATAATAATAATAATAATAATAATAATAATAATAATGCATCGGTTTTATATAGCGCTTTTCTGGACAATCAAAGATGCTTTACATTGCACTCTTCATTCGTGGTGGTAAGCTACTATTATAGCCACAGCTGCCCTGGGGCAGACTGACGGAAGCGAGGTAGCCAGTCTGCGCCATCAGCCCCTCCGACCACCACCAACCACTCACTCACTACATTCGCTAGGCTTCCTGATGTTACTAAACGGTCTCCCATCCAAGTACTGACCAGGTAGCCTGGTGGGACCAGAATGATTCGACTCTGTATTTTTGTATACAGCGGGGGATCAGTCTGGTCACCCCGCCCCCGCTGGCTGTATCCACAAAATCAAACCGATCCCGTGCACTCAGATTTGTTTATTTGCCGTGACGTGTTGTTAGCGAGCAACGTCACTCACGGGACGCGGAAGTCCCCTCAATAATAATCTACGAACGACGCACGGAAGAGAGAAAGCTTGTCTCCAATCGGCGGTAAATGACCAAAAACACATCGACAGTAGGTGAGTTTCGTGATTCATAATCCTGCGCAAATATTAACGCAAAACTGCTAATAACACCACATCAATGGCAGACGCCCTTCGCTGATTGGTTTACTCCGCTTCCTGTTTGCTTGCGTATCTACCGCTGTGGGAAATGGATTTGACGCAACGGTGACCTGACTCACTCGCTGGTACAGCGGTGACCTGACTCACTCGCTGGTACAGCGGAGACCTGACTCACTCGCTGGTACAGCGGAGACCTGACTCACTCGCTGGTACAGCGGTGACCAGACTCACTCGCTGGTACAGCGGTGACCAGACTCACTCGCTGGTACAGCGGAGACCTGACTCACTCGCTGGTACAGCGGTGAGTCTGGATTTTTCCAGGCTACCGACCAGGCCCTTCCCTGCTTAGCTTCCAAGGTCTGACGGGATTGGGCAGAGCAAAGGCAGTATGGCCTTTGCGATGTCAGTATCGATTCAAAAAGGAAAAAAAAACACTACATTGGTTGAAACACAGTGTAGGGGCGAAATCTCATCGTGGGGGCCCCTGAGCTCAATTGCACTGGCGAGAACACTGTGCATTATGTAACTTTTTATGTGAAATAAAAAAGATGATAGTTGTGCATATTTGACCTTGTAGTGACCCAGCAGCTGTATGAGTGGTCAGCATGTAGTGACCCAGCAGCTGTATGAGTGGTCAGCATGTAGTGACCCAGCAGCTGTATGAGTGGTCAGCATGTAGTGACCCAGCAGCTGTATGAGTGGTCAGCATGTAGTGACCCAGCAGCTGTATGAGTGGTCAGCATGGTGTCTTTACTTTCCATCAGAGTGGTCTCTACGACACTGCAGGATCAATTGTTTTGTAGGTTTTCTGGTGACAGGGTCCGTTAGCAGAGAAAACCTTCCAAAAAACTGGTACTGGAGGTTCCTCCAGCCAGATGATACTGACCATCAGCCTGGCTCCACATCCGGGCGCTGCTCTGCAGTCGCCCACTGCTCCTGACGGGTCGCCCCAGCAGCATCGAAGAATGGGTCAAATGCAGAGGACAAATTTCCCTACGGGGACAATAAAGTCAACCTTAACCTTAAATAAATCTATAAGTAATCATTATACAAATGTAACATGTTTTCTTTCTATAATGGCATTATAGAAACCTTTACTATGGTAATAAATGTTTAACTACAGGCTATTTGAGAGTATAAAAATACATCAAATGAAATCACTAATCATGTCGGCCTTTCCAACCCCCTTCATATAGGCATCAAGCCCCAAATATCCATATCTGTGGCGTTCATGTTCTAGAATTCTATTTCATTTGGAGCAGGTGTCAACTCTATGGTAGGGCTGTCACGATTTAAATTTTTTGAGTCACGATTATTGTGAAAGAAAATATTGCGATTTTACGATTATTCACGATTATCGACCGAATGAAAGGAAAGAACTGATATTTTTAGGTTTTATCTTTAAAACGCTTTTTAACACTTGAACTTGTAAACATTCACTGTTTCTAAAAATGAAAAATGCTTTAAGATAGTTTTGCATTAAAATAAATAGGCCTACATTGAATAATACAAAACAATGTCAACTTTACGTCTTTATAATGACCATAATTATCATAATTATTTTACTATATTATTAGGCCACAGTCTAGGCTAGGTTTCCTGTTCTCTAAAGTTCTGCTGCTGCTTCATTATTCGTCAGATGTTTTGATGAACAGAGAATGAAACGTGTTTACAAAATGACTTGAACAGCTGATTTCCACATGAGCGCGGTTTCACTTTCCTTTCTGTTACGCTGAAGCAGAGCGGAGCGCGTTAGCTTTTTCTTTACATCCTGAGCCAGTTGTGGCTATTTCCCATCATTTGGACAACTTTTTTGGGAATTACACAGTTCGTTACCTTGACCTGGACATTTACAGCGAAGGATTATCTCCAAGATGTTGTTTATATTCGACGTAGCCGATATCAGTGCCTTTTGTGGCAACTTTGTGACGACAGGGTTTGCATAACGGATGTTCCATCGACAACAACAACGCCTTGGTCATGTTTTGTTTCCTAAAGAGGTCCCACTCTGCTGACTTCAATCATTTTTGAGTGGATACAACGCTGGAGGAGAGCGTCCTTCTGCCTTGCTCAACTACAGGTGAGTTTACGCTGTTTATGGCGTGCAGCGGCTCGTGCGTCAGCGTGAAAAATGTCCGCGGTAAACCGTGGCTTCTAAAATTCTTACGGATAACCTACCGCGTCCTTTTATAATCATGGTAATCGTAAAACCGGTTAATCTTGACATCCCTACTCTATGGGAGACAGTTTTTGAACGAAAATTCCAAAAAGATTGTTTTCTCTGATCATATTTGACAGTGATTGGATTCACAAACCTGCCACATTATTCTTATGGCTGAAAGTCCTTTCTGATCACACACAAATGTATTTGAATATAGTCTCCACTTTTGGACGCCTTAATGAGGAAATAATTGGACCATAGTTCATATGAACTGGAAGAGAGGACTTTGAACTTTGTGACAGTTTTTGTTTCTTGTGAATTGGCCCAGGAATTATAGAGAAATCAGCAATAAACTAAGGCTATGTTCAGACTGCAGGGCTTAATGCTCAATTCAGATTTTTGTGTGTGCAAAAATCAGATATTACTCTCAAATGCGGCCTGTATGTGATCTCCTGTCTGAATGGGATGTGGCTTGAATGTGTCGCACATCCGCAGCAGACACCGCGGATCTGGCAATGTACGCTAGTACAGCGGTTAGCGCTCGTGCTTCACAGCTAGAAGGTCCGGGTTTGAGTCCCACCTGGACGGGGCCTTTCTGTGTGGAGTTTGCATGTTCTCCCTGTGTCTGCGTAGGTTTCCTCCAGGTACTCCGGTTTACCCTACCTCTAAAAACATGTACAAGAGGCCAGGATGTATGTGAGTGTGTTTGAGAGTGCGCATGGGGGACGACGGATGGAAATTAACCCAAGGCTACAATCCGGTGTGGCTTGTTTACATGCATGAGACCCATGTATGTTCATTAACATGCACTGTCCCGACCAAATAAACCAATAAATAAATAAAATAAACGTTTTAGGAAGCTTAAAGCCTGCAATCTGACCGTAGCCCAAGTTTTTGGCGAATATCTCTGTCATTACTAAGACAATCAACATGAAGCAATGCTAAGACAAAAAAATCTGCAGTTCAACAGTTACCATGGTGACCACAATAGAATTTTCAGCTGCTCCCCCTCAGTTTTAAACTATGGGCTGTTTAGAACATTGTAATGTCACGTGAATATTGCGATGAATACTTTTAACCTCTTAACCCCGCCTTAACCAAGTTCATTTTCTCCAGTTCAGCTTTACCCAAATCTAAAACTTTACAGCCTATAGCGTTACCGCGTTGTAGTCACTTTTTTGACATTTCTTTTCATTGTTTTTTTGTTACATTTTTATCACTTTTCTGTTGCTCGTATGTGGCATTTTTGTTGCTTTTTTTTGTCATTTTCATCACTTTTTGTCACATTTTTGTTATTCTTTGGTTGCTTTTTTGTTGCGTTTTCCTCCTCGTTTTCGTCTCATTTTTGACACTTTTTTTCAAGAAGCTTTTAGATTTGGGTAAAGCCAAACTGCAGAAAATTTGCTCGGTTCAGGTGCGGGTTGAGAGATTAAAGAAGGGAAGTAGTTTGTTGTGCCATTGGCGTCTCAGCACAAATTTTTTGTAAACAATGCATTAAATAATGCCATCAATTTTCATTTATGGCATTATTCTACTTTTAATCTGTACAAATTCAAATTTGCCGTTGTTTTTTGGGGTTCAAAATTCAATAAATCAGGCAGATATTACAGAAACTCTTCAGAAAAAATCCTCTCCAGTCCTGGCCTGTAGTGTGGAGTCTCATGGAGCGACTAAAGTGCAGATGTTGTTAAAGTTTTAGCCTGGTTTTACCATACCCTCGTACTCATTTCGTACAGAGGGTCTGGAATTTCACAATTGAGCTCCGTTAACAGGTGGGAGGGGTGAACTCCTTTGAAACGATTGGATCTGATTTTCACTAACGTTTGGTCGTGATGTATGTAATGCGCCCGTGTGAGTGAAGCAGCTATCATAACTCTTGGGAGCATTCCTTGCGCATTCTAAGGCTTCAGTTATCATTTCTGGATATTTGGGAGCCGAGCCAGGACGGATTGAAGAGCTTCCTTTACTTTCGTATCCGCCGCCATTACCGAACTACAACCAGCAAATGCGGCGCAAATGCTTGATGTCACCGACAACACCCGCCTCCCCCGCTCGCCGAGTGGTAGGTTGAAATTCAACCGATGAAACGCAGCCACTGAGATCAGACCCAGACGTACATGCAGGGAAAAGAGAATTGACCGGAGTTTACAGATGGCTAAGGCCAGGCTATTAAAGTTTAGTCCCTGTGTATATTTCTCCAGTCTTTAGTCGCTGCTGATCCCACAAAGGAAATGACCATATTTGGACGTGCTACACATGTATACCAAACTATGCAGAAAAAAACAAATCGGCATTCTTAGAGTTTGCAAACATTTCATCAAACAGAGGAAAGAGAATTGGACAAAAAGAGGAAACTTTTAAGCCAAACAAATGTGCCAAAACTGCAAATGGACACTTTTAGACCATCATTTTGGTATTCACTTTATCCAGTAAAAATTGTTGAGCAATGTCATAATTTTCAAATAAATGTAGAACTAAAGCCAGTTTGAATCCAATGTAATGCTTTTTTAGTGACATTAAAGGCCTGGATTTTGGCATAATTCATTTAATGACTTCCCCCCTGCGGAAACCCTGAATGAGATACAACCTACTCATGATGAAAAATAAAGCAGTCCATCAGAAAAATGTGACCAAAAATGCAAATAAATGTATAGACGATAAATATTGAGCCCAATAATGTTTCATTTATCGGTCATTTATTGAACGATAAGTCGATATAGAAATGGTCATGACAGCCCTTCTACTAAAACGTAAATATAAATGCTGACGCCCCGGAAATATTGTGTTAAAGTGGATTTTTGTGCCCAGATCTGCAGGATATGCTCACTTTAAATGTGTTGGACTAAGCTCCTGTCCTGACAATCACTGCAGTCTCAGTCTGGTTCATTGTCAGTCACTTCGCTGGAAATTTTCGGTTCTTTCGTAACGAAGCGCTGTCCCATCCCGCCGGGCCCCAGGTGAGGAGCGGCACTCACCTGCAGCAGAGGGCGGGGGGCAGGGGGCTCTAGTTCGGCTGCTGTGGCGGAGGACCCTCGGCTCTCACCGTCCGAGCATCCAGCGGCAGTCTCGGGCCGGGGCCCCGGAGGTGTAGTCCGTGTGACAGCGCTCCTCTCCTCACGACACCCGGGGGCTCCGGCGGTGGGGCCTGACGGGGACATGCCGACGGCGGGGGCCTCGGTGGCAGCTCGCGGGGCTCGGTTCTGTCCCGTCGGGGGTTCACACGGCAGCAGAGGCAGGGCCCGGACTGCAGGAAGCGAGCAGGAAGGGAGGAAACGCAGAGGCATCATGGGAAGTGGAGTTCAGCGGCAGCCACGGCGAGCACAGCAAAGGGGAGACACGGGGGGGTTAGGACTACACTTCCCACAATGCAGCGGGGACCGGGGGATGCATCTTGGGTCTTGGAGTTTGGCAAAGTGAAGTTGAAAGTTCAGCCCAAAAGGATACGCTCTGGATCTGTTCACCTAGCTATACTTATAGATGTATATTATGAACCAAGAACTAAAGTATATCACGTTAACAGGACATCAAAAATAAAAATAAAATATTTTTATAAAGTCATTTTTATTAAAAAAAAATAATAATAATTTTATAAAGTAATTTTTACCCCTCCTGGAACCTCCACCTTAACGTGGGGGAGGGGTTTGACCTGAATGATCCTGGAGCTCTGTTGTCGGGGGCTTGGTGCCCCTGGTAGGGTCTCCCATGGCAAACAGGTCCTAGGTGACGGGTCAGACAAAGAGCGGTTCAGAAGCCCCTTATGAGAGACCAACAGGCCCTGTTAGAACCATGAGGCCGTCCTTCTGTGGACCCACCACCTGCAGGAGGAGCCATAGGGGCTGGTGCAGCTCCAACAGCTGCCCCCACGACCCGGCAACGGACAAGTGGAAGAAGATGTATGTATGGATGGATGGAAGTAATTTTTATAGGCTACAGTAGGCCTATATATAAATTGTGTTTCTTTTTCTGTTTGTTTGTTTCTGTTTGTTTAATCCTTTGTTACTTTGAGGCTAGGGATCTCTTTCTATATTTCTACACACGAATAATGTTTCACATTTTAGATTTTTTATTTCATTCTGAGCATACTGAACACAAACAGCAAAAATATGGACCAATACAGTAAGATAAAATGACAAAACTCAAGTCATTTTCATCATCATCACTAACTGTCCAAGGTGAGCTCATCCTAAGTCGCAGAGTTATACAAGTGTCTTTGAAGAATGAGTAGCTCTGTGACGTAAAAAAGGTAGGAGATCCCTGCTCTAGGTCAGAATTTCCCAAACAGGGGTACAGGACCTGGGGGTACTACTTGGAATTATTTCAGATTAAAAAAGAACATGAAACTGAGTAGAATTTAAATGTTTTGCAGGAAATGGTTTGATTTTGAGAGTAATTTAGCTTCATTTTGAACACTACACACTATTTAATACTGAATAATCTTAGTTTCGTTGGTCACTTTGTAATAATATTGGCAAGATTCTCAAGGTACTCAGAGCATAAATGAACGATTCAAGGGGTACACGAGACAAAAATGGTTTAATGTGTGGAAATATGCAAACTATGTTCTTGTTACAAAAGACTGTTATTACGTAAATTTCTGGATGAAATTGAATTTTGCTCTGGAAATAGAAACAGTATGATCGCCATCCGCACACTCAGATGAGCTGCTGCTGCGTGAGAGAACATCACAGCACAGACCTGCAGAGGCTGTTATGGCAGGAGATGCTTTCCAGAAAAGACAGTGATAAGATGAATATGTTTGGCCTAACAGAAATGGATATCAGAATGTGTGTAACATCACAATGATGTTGTCGTAACTATTTGTGTTTACATATTTGCAGCGCCGGTAACAGTGAAAATTGAGTGTGCAAACATTTTACATAGAGGCTGAAATGCAGCCGTTTCCTCCCTGTAGATCAGGGCCTGCATATTTGGGAATAAGAAAAGCCATGTATGCTTTTCGAGAACAGAACATGTGTGTCATGTCCAACTTCAATCAACCTGATATTTCTAACTTCAGCCTCACTTTAGTTTAAGTGCAAACTTTAATAAAAAAATAGTGAACGAGATGACCCTGCTCAAAGACTTTTGCATTTTGACGCATATTTACATATAAATGAATAAATAATGTAACAAACATGTACATTTATATGATTTCTGCCAACTAACCAAGCCAAATAACTAATATAATTATAAAATGGACACATAAGAGCAGGAAATATCAGATCTTTTTCCAAGTAATAGAAATGACTTTTGCATCCCTTTAAGACTTGGTTTCAGCTCTGTTCTGCTTTGTTTTCTTACCACTAGAGGGCGGTATTATGTTGCAGAGCCTGTGGAGAGAGGAATGCTGTGGTTGTAGTTTTCAGGAAACAGCGGCTTAGCGTAGTGTTTTTTTTTGCTTTGTTTATATTTTTTATTATAATTATTTAGATCAAACGGATAATGCTTAATAATAAGAGTAACAGAAACTAAAACAATACAACGTAAGGGTGGTGGTTCCCAAACTTTTCTCAATGGGGTCCAGAGATCAGAATCAGAATAGTTTTTATTGGGATAACGAACAATCTGAAGACCCCACTGCACAAACAAATTCACATTTTTACAGTAAAAACAAAACAAAAACACATTCAGTGATACATATTTAGCAGAGGGGCTCAAAGAAAAGGGAGCTTTCGAGCTAAAGTCATGTCAGAGCTGTAGCTTTTCGTCAGATGGTGGGCTGGGGCTGGTTGTTTCAGGTGGGTCAGGGGTTGGTTGTCACACAGAGTTTAAATGGTGGAGAAATAATTTGTCCACCATTTAAACTCTGTGTATAAGTGTATAAGTCTCTGTTCACTATGCTCTATGTTTATGATCATATTAATTTGATCATTAGCATTTATTGGGCTCATTATACTGCAATGGGTGATTTCCTGCATTTTCAGCTCAGCACAGAGGATTTTGCAGAAAAGTAACAATTACTTTTTATAATGGAGATGAACACATCAAGAATTTACTGGTATTAAAAAAAAAGATGTTTTCTTTTTATCTCACGGAACAAGAAAGTTGCATGATCAATAATAACGGGGACAACCAACCCCACTCATTGTGACGACCAGCCCCTCAAATGTTGATTTTGAATGAGTGGTTTCCAGAGTGTGTTTAATAAGCCAAATTGACACCCCCCCCATCCCCCTCTTCACACACACACACACACACACACACACATACACACACACACACACACACACACACACACGCACGCGCACTCTACCATCTGAGCCACGGCCGCAAAGGAAAAGCACCGTTAGCCAGTCGGCTTATCCGGGAGACTTTTCAAAACATATCTCACCTGTATGTCATGATTCGTCTTTTGTTCCCCTGTTTTTGTATGTTGCCTTTGGTCTAGTCCTGTGTTTTATTTTGACGTGTGTTCTGTCCTTGTGATTTTGCTTTGCTTCAAAATGTTCATTTTGTTTTTATCTGATTTTAATTTACCTGTTGTAGCACTTTGAGGTTTCTTTGAAATGTAAAGTGCAATATAAATAAAATGTATTATTATTATTATTATTAATTTGTATGGGGTGAGAACGCTCAATTTAAATCAGGTCTGGGATTTGACGACTAACAAGTGTATTTGTAGGAACATGGTCAGCTTTAAAGGCATTTCTATAATTTTTATGGTCTCCATTAGCCTGGCTAATGCCAGACTAAATATCACAAGTGATATATTTGCTGCATCCGAAACCATTAAATTGTAGCCTCTAAGTACTAACACTAGCAACTAATCCTTAACCTTTCATGGGGTCAACTGTTAGATCTCTATGCAGTTAGTGAACTAGAGCTTCAGCAGCATTTGCCCAATTCCACCGTCCTTACCCAGGGGAAGAGGAAGTGACATCACCAACAGCTGTTCTTCTTCTTCTTTAAAGTTCAGTGCAGGCCAAACAAAAGCGCATACCGCCACCTACTGTATATTGTCCAACAACAACATAGTGTCCCAAAAAAAGAAAACATCCAAATGATCCTTCACATTTCCCTTTATTTTATCTCAACAGCGGTTTCATAAAGCTACAATATGCAAATTAGCCATGTGGCTTAAGTTTCTACTAAATGAAGCAAAAGCACAAACTGCTTCATTTAGGCCATTTACTGAGGAGGCTCTTTAAAACCATGTGACTGAGCTGTGGGGACGACAACATGTATTTTGTCAGTTTTATAAAGTTTGGCTTGTGCAGAATCTTATTTTTTAAATTATTTTTATTATTAAATGTGCACCTGTCAATCAACAGTGGTTGCGCATGAATCACTCGAGGGTGGGGGCGAGGGGGGTGGGGAGATTGGCGCAGTGGCTTAAGTGGCTATGATAGTTAGCATACAGGCCACTTTCCCTAACTCCTTCCTAACTGGCAGCCTAATTCGGACGCTTCTTGTCATGGCGGACGCTGACGCACATCCAGTTTGGCGTAAGACCTCTTACCAATTTACTGTTTTCGGATGGAGCATTAGTCTGGGGAACACCAATTCATTTTCTCGTAGGAGAGGTGTGGTTTACGATTGTCCAGAGCCGTTTATTGTGCTGAATGTCTGTCATGCGTCTCTAGCCATAGCCAATCGTATCATGGTATCAGATGACGTATGACGTACCTGCTGTAAACTTTCAAGCTAAACTATTTAGAACACGTTCTAAAGCTTGATCCAAAGATGGCGTCGCGTCTGCTGCTGTCATGTCGGATCCGTAAATAAACTTTTATTATTTTTTTATCCCTAAACAAACTACAAGCTTCCGTATGTGGAATAGCGCGTCATCATCTTGCCGTCCCTCCTCGTTCTGTGATTGGTCCCAAATCCATGTGAAGATTTGGGCCATGGTCCCCAGGCTGTTGTGAAGTTCATAAGGATTGGAGCGCACACAGCAGTCCGGCGTTAGCCAGGCTAGGTCTCCACCGCGTTATTGCCACGTCAACCACATCAACTCTCTTTAACAACCGGAAATCCGTTTTTCCCTGTCAATTCACAGCAGATATTTGCCCTCGTGAGGAAGTGTGCTTTTGCCCATCTCCTGTTCGGGTTCACAGATCACCTCGAAGTCGACCCCCGTGTGACCCCGGTTCTCTTCCTGTTTGCCCGTCTCATTATGGGGGCAAACACGTCCCGCGGTGACGCAGGAGCTCACAGATAAAAACGCTGCTTTCCCCCTGATGGTGTGGACGTTTCTAGCAGACACGGACAGAGGAGGAAGGTGACTAAAGCCATGGTCCGCGGTACGACGCTGCTGCTCATCGGCGCCTCCTGCTGGCTGCTGGTGGTGCTGCGCTGTGAGGAGATCATGGAGGAGCGCTCGGCCGCAGACGACGCACTGAAGGCGCAGGAGGAGACACAGCTGGTGAGGCGGGAGCTTTGTGTGACTTTCTTCTGCTCTCTGGGAGTGAACATCCTGGTAATACATCATTTGATAGTTACAACATGTACTCGGAGACAATCAGAGTGCTCCGACTAACTTTTTGAAAAAACTGTACTCATTAGAGTAGTTATATCATGCAGTACTTTCTACTTCTATTTGAGTATTATTGTAATGCAGTATCTTTACTCTTTGAGTTAAAAAAAGTTACTTATGCCACTGTGAGTAAATGTTTATTCTTCAGAATATAATCATTTTTAATAGAATAGAAAAACTTTATTGTCTACCATGCACAAAGATGGCAGAAATGTGCCTTTGGTTTGCTCACACACAGCAGATATAATACAACACATTCAAATACATGATAAAAAGTTGACTGCAGACACAGCAGCAGCATATTTGATGGTATTTTCCACCAGAGGCATGTACACACGCTGGATTGGGCTCATTTCCATCTGTTGTCCCACACTCGCACTCTCAAACAAACTGTCACTCATCCTGCCCATTGTACATGTTTTTAGTGGTATGGGTAACCAGAGTACCCGGAGTCCACAAGATCAAACCTGAGAGCTTCTTGCTGTGAAGCACAATCACTAACCGCTGCGCCACCGTGCCTTGTACTAGCATTAGCGGTTTTGTTCACTTATTCACATGGAATGCTCTGAGGTCATAAGTCGTGATTATTAAGTTGGTAAATTGAACTGTTACCTGGAACGCAGTATATGTCATAAACAAAGACAAATACATAAAACTGATCTTCATTCATTTGCCACTTCACTGAAACAAAATCATAATTAATACTTACCCCAGAAATGATCCATCAAACTAAGTCATTATTATAAAAGGATTTAAACCTTTCATATGCAATCACCTTTGTGTACACTCAAAATCAATGTTAAAGGCACTATACCTCATTTTTAACCTTTTTAGTCCAAATGTGACGTCATATCCTGACTATTTGGGTTGACAGTACACAACATCAACTAATCTTTATGCATCAGGCTTATTTTTTTCTACACGTTATGTTATGTTATCCTACGACTAAAAGGAGTAAGTCTAAAGTTGCAGAAACCTGCTTGTGTCTTGGTCAGTACAACAGGGAGGAGTGGTTGATCAATGACAGGAATGATCCATAATTATACCCCAGAGATCATTATTTTAAAAGTTGGGATTCTTATGTCTGAGTCTCTCCTGCTCAGATCGAAGCGCTACAGGAAGTGCTGGAGAAGTTAAAAGGAAAACAGCTGCCGTCGTCAGAGAAGAAACTGGGCTGGGTTCCTCTGGTAAGAAAACCTCCTGTTTGTAAGCATCTATTTCATATTCACAGTTCATCATTGAATGCATCCATTTGTTTCTGGTTTGTTCAGTGCCAAACCAAAGGTCAATCTTTTCTTACTGTAAACTGCATTCATAGAAAGCAGAGGTTCCCAAAGTGAAGTTTAGCACCCTCTGGGGGGCTATAAAGGCTCTACAGGGGTCTTCCGAAGCTTGTCACATTGAAAAATAATGAAAATTCATATGTAATTGTTAAAATGTCAGACTTTAGACTTCATTGCTAATGCCACGCAACCACTGAGGTCACCGTAGGTTTTCAGTCTTTTTTATTCTATCTTCTGCGTGAATGAACGTGCGCGTGCGCTCCAGCAGACAGTGGATGGACTTTGGGAGACAGAGAGACATAAGACACGAACTTTGATCTTCGACTACAACTAAACTTGTTTTAATGAAATAATGCTCAGATTATTCATTCATTCTGCGGAGCTGACTAATGCTCACAGGGGAGGGAAGCAGCAGGTTCAACTAACAGCATTTTGTACCTTCCCCAGCTTTTAGTCATTGTCTTATTTGACAACATTGGCGGCACGGTAGTACAGCAGTTAGTGCTTGTGCTTCACAGCTAGAAGGTCTGGGTTCGATTCCCACCAAGGACGGGGCCTTTCTGTGTGGAGTTTGCATGTTCTCCCCGTGTCTGTGTAGGTTTCCTCCGGGTGCTCCGGTTTCCCCTACCACTAAAACATATACAATAGGCCAGGATGTATGAGAGTGTGTTTGAGAGTGCGCATGGGGGACGACGGATGGAAATTAGCCCAAGGCTACAATCCGGTGTGGCTTGTTCATTAACTTGCACTGTCCCAACCAAATAAACCAATAAACAACAATAAGCCACGTATTTACGGTTAAATAACCAGATGGACTTAGGCGGCGTTTGTGGAGTGAAAAGTAACAAATCACTTGCCTGGATGGGTCTTTTCACTCAGCATTTCCTCTGAATCAGTCTGAAATAAAAGCAACAGAAACAGAAAGTCGTGAGTCCTTGTCTGGAGCCTGTGTCCTCTCCTCAGCAGGAGCAGGGCCGGAGCGGACACAGGCAGCAGAGGGACTGGGGCCCCACAGCAGAGGGACTGAGGGCAAACGCAAACTCAGGATTTTTACATTAATTAAATATATTAAAATTACGCAAGGAATTCTACCTACACTGCAAAAAAATAACCAAGAAATAAGTATAATTTTCTTGAAATGATCACATTATCCCTGGGGGGAAAAAAACACATCTAATTATACTAAAATGAGATAATAAATGTCAATTCATTTGAAATAATGCCTTTTTCTGTATAAATGTTAACACTAAATTGCATCTCCCTTAGTTTGGAATATACCATGCTTTTTTTTACTGAAAGTTCACACACAAGTAACAGACAACTGTGAAGTGAAAGCAAAATGATACATGATTCTGTTATTTTTCAAAAAATAGAAAGTGAAAAGTGGGGTGTGCATAAGTATTCATACAGCATTTTCGGAGTGCATTAAATTGCCTTTATAACATTCCTAATGACTGCAGAATGTTCACACCTTGCCCTAACCATTAAATAGAGGCCACCTGTGTGTAATCTACTCTCAGTATAATTCCAGCTGTTCTGTGAGGGCCTCAGAGCTATGGTCAGAGTGTATTGGTCACTAAACAACATCATGAAGGCCAAGGAGCTCACCAGAGAGGTCAGGGATAAAGCTGTGGAGAAGTTTAAAGCAGCGTTAAGTTATACAAAGATTTCCCAAGATTTGAACATCTCACGGAGCACTGTTCAATCCATCATTTGGAAATGGAAAGAGTATAGCACCACTGCGAACTTACCAAGACACAGCCGTCCACCTAAACTAACAGACCGAACAAGGAGAGCACTGGTCAGAAATGTAACCAAGTGCCCTAAGATAACTCTGGAGGAGCTGTGACGTACTGCCGCTGAGCTGGGGGAATCTGTACATGGGACAACTATAAGTCGTACTCTACACAAATCTGGCCTTCATGGACGAGTGGCAAGAAGAAAGCCATTATTGAAAGGAGGCCATAAGAAATCCCGTTTGAAGTTTGCTAGAAGTCATATGGAGGACACAGCTACCATGTGGAAGAAGGTGCTTTGGTCAGATGAGACAAAAATTAAACTTTTTGGCCCAAATGCAAAACGTTATGTATGGAGCAAACCTAACACTGCTCATCGTCCTGAGTGCACCATCCCCAGTGTCAAATATGGTGGGGGAGCATCATGCTATGGGGCTGCTTTTCCTCAGCGGGGACTGGGAAGATTGTAAGAATAGTTGGGAAGATGGATGGAGCCAAATACAGAGACAATTTGGAGGAAAACCTGCTGGAGTCAGCAAGAGAATTGAGGCTGGGGCGGAGATTCACCTTCCAGCAGGACAATGACCCTAAACACAAAGCTAAATCTACAATGGAATGGTTTAAAACAAACATATTAATGTGTTAGAATGGCCCAGTCAAAGTCCTGACCTAAATCCTATTGAAAATCTGTGGAAAGACCTGAAAACTGCTGTTCACAAACGCTCTCCTTCTAATTTGACAGAGCTTGAGTTGTTTTGTAAAGAGGAATGGGCTAAAATGTCAGTCTCTACATGTGCAAACCTTGTATTCATACCCCAGAAGACTTGCTGGTGTTATTGCAGCAAAAGGGGGTTCCACAAAGTATTAAGTCATGCTGTATGAATACTTATGCACGTCCCACTTTTCAATTTTTTGAAAAATAACAGAAGCATGTATCATTTTGCTTTCACTTCACAGTTGTCTGTCAAAATAAAATCTTTACGTTTAGGGTTATAAACATGACAAAATGTGCAAAAGTTCAAGGTGTATTTTCGCAAGGCACTGTAGTGAACATTCTTTTCAATTTAGTGCCACCCGACTCCAGATTCAGGGAATGGCTGATAAAATGTATTCTTTTCCTTAAGATTGTCGACTTGTTTCTAGTATAATTTTCAAGGTTCATTTAGTCCGACACTAGGATTAGAGATGTTGAATTCTTTTACCTTTACATGTTTCAGCGCCATCTGCAGGCCGTCCTCAGCAGTATCACCGGCGTGCGGAGACGTGTCTTATCAGCTGTTCTTTCTTCAAAGGTGTGGCCAGTTTGTCATTAAAAAGCATTCATTGGACTCAAACTGGCATTAAATCAACATTTCTTGGAAAATTAGGACATTAGGGATGAATTATGCGCCCGATTTTGTTTCTGCGTGTGTGAAAGCATTTGACTTGCTCTGCCTGCATAACCCTGTAAAAGGGTCTCTAATCCGACGCTAGGATTAAAGATGTTTCTCTAATCCTAGCGTCGGACCAAATAAAACTTGAGATTTATTCTATTCTTTTCCTTTCTCTGACTTGTCTCCAGTGTGGCGCAGGGGAGCTGTGTGCGGTCCGTAAAGGTGCGCGGATCGGGAAACTGTGCGGATGTCCCACTGGAACTCACTGTAACTTCAACGTCCTCAAGTGTCTGTAGCTCCATCTCATCTTCGTCATCTGTGGAATAAAGAACATTTTTAAAAACCGGGCTGCCTCATTCTTTTACCCCTGCGTTCGTTTGTCAAAGCTCCATCATTTATTTCTAGATTTTTTTTTTTTTTAGGCCATTTACTGCATTACTTTTACAAACTCCAAACTTACCCAGCAGAATAAACACATGTCATGACTCAAATCCTTTTGATATTGTTTGTAGATATTTGTCTGAACGCAGTTTGGAGACGTTCCCATCGGGTCACAGCTCTGTAAATGTGGGACTTTATTGATTGGAGCGTTTCAGAGCAGATAGAGGAGGAGCCGAGATGGAGATAAGGCTGACAATGAGGCTGTTAAACACATGTGCATAATGACGGCGCTGCAGAAAACAAATATTTCACTTTTATATGACACAGTGCTATGTTAGGCGGCAACAAGTACATTTGAAGGCATTTTAGTGTCCAAATTCAAATACAGGTTTGCATACATTACACAACAACAAGCAACGAAATGGAGTAAAAGATTATAAACAAATTATGCGACTTCTGAGCAAAACATTTAGTAAAAATGTAACATAATCAAAACATGCAGTTAATATGTTTTGGATCATATTTTGGGACAATACACTTTTAATAACAATACTCATGGGCCAATCCAATACGTATCACGATACACTAAGTAATTATAAGTAATGTTTACCTTCAAATGTGTGAAAAGAGTCATGAGTCCATGTATAAACCAAATGCCTTTTGACATGTGTTGAAGTGTTGAGATTGAAAAGTGCATGAACACAAACTAACAAAGTGCTGTGTAACTTTTACTGGAAACCAAATGCCTCCAAACACAAGTATTGAAAGTATTGCGATACTTGATAAAGCATCGATACTGGTTATCCATTCCAATATTTTGTCCCAGCCCTAATATTTTTTGTAACGTGGCAACAGCAAGATTGATAGGGCCAATAACATTAGCAGTAATGTCAATCTGGGATCGCTCTGGCTTAAATCGTCCGGGAGAGGATGCACTTTTGGAGCAGTGTTTTCGGATGGTTGTATCCGGCACGCCACAAATCCATTCAATATCTAGTTTTGCAAAATGCTATGTGTGTTTGTAAAGTATGTAGCATCTCTTTTCCACTGTTGTCACATTGTTCATTATGATCTACAGACAGTCATTCAAACCACTTTTGGTTTGGACTCACACAGATCAGTACAAGATGAGTCTCATGTGTTTGTGAACTCTCAAACACCGTGAGAATTCAGCTTGCAGACAAAGTTATATTTTTTATACTTTGGATGGATTTGTGACGTAAAAGAATAAGTCATGTCATCATTTTCAAAGAAATGTATTATTAATGCAGCTGAAAACAAATGTAATGCTTTTTAATTCATTAATTGTATTCTATGTATTTGTTTTAACAGTGCATGTTAATGAACATACATGGGTCTCATGCATGCAAACACACCACGCCGGATTGTAGCCTTGGGCTAATTTCCATCCGTCGTCCCCCACTCGCACTCTCAAACACACTCTCATGCATCCTGGCCTATTGTACATGTTTTTTATGTTGACAAAATGTTGGTGGTAGCGTCTCAAATGACTTTGCCACTTGTCGAACGCTCTACAGTGGAATGAGGACAAATAAACTGTGCACATCTCGTCTTTTAATGAAATCCAGACTCGGAGAACATTTGCATTTACAAACCTAATTTAAATTGATTGACGCCGGACCTAAATGTGGCCCATGTGTTTGTGAACAGGCCTCTGGAGACGGAGCTTATCTCTGTGCTGGTCTTAAGTGGTTTCATTCGTAATAAACCAGTGCTCAGTGACATTACAGTCTTCAGGCCACGGCGATGTGAGAGCAGCACAACGAGCCGTTCCCATCACATAAACAGGAGGCTGAGACCCGCCCCCTCGCTCCACTGGGACGGCCCACACTGGAGGAGATGGATATCAGCTCGTTACAAATCAGTGACAGGGTTCAAACGAAGCTATTTAAGAACTTGACACTTGAGCTGTTTCAATTAAATGATTTTCAGGTGTTGGGCTCATTTTCTTTTTAGACTTTAACCTGGAAACAAACAGTAGCTACAGACTCCAAACTTTCCAGTCTTGGACTTGACAATATTACGAAGCTTTTCTTCAGAGGGATTTTTCAATATCTTATATCTTCCACAGAAAATGGTGATACTGTATCTTGACTGAAGTTCAGTGACCAATAGTAATGAAGATTATTTGAACTTAAAGCTGTGGTCATTGTTTTTCTTGTAATGGAGTAAACTTGTTTTGGCACCATAGATCTACTACAGTGTTGACACAGTTCCTTTGAAAAAGTAATCTGATTACTGACCTCTGATTACTCCTTTAAAAAGTAACTTATTTTGACTGATTACTTGATTTCAAAAGTAACTAAGTTAAATTACAAGTTACTTTATTATTAGACAACATCCCCACCGCCTCAGCACACAGATGACAAACACTTTTACCAACACTCACTTTATTAGAAGTGCATTGAACAGTACACAAAGCCGACACAGACTCACAATAGTCACGTATTTCCATCTCTCTGTGTTCGTGTCCTCGGGCTGACTATATATTACTATATACTATGGAAAATGACAAAATAGTAACTCACAGTGATTTGGAAAAGTAATTTTAACCTGATTACTGGTTTGGAAATAATGCATTAGATTACTTACTGAAAAAAGTGGTCAGATTAGAGTAATGCGTTACTAAGCAACCCGTTACCTGCATCACTGTTTCTCAAAGTGACATTTTGGAGAAAAAAAAAACATGCCCCATGCGCTGTTTGGCGTCATGTGTAAATATAAACAAATGACTTCTGCTTTGTTTAGAGGCTGAATTAGCACAGCATTAGCACTGTTCACGTCTCAACTCTGGCTGAGACTCTAAGGAACTCAAGTGGATAGGCAACAGCAGAGATATTTTACTACTTTTGACTTCATTCATTTACAACGATAGTGCAGCTTTAATTGGAGTCAATTTAAAAATACTTGTTCCATTGGCAGATCAATTTACTGACCTGCTCAAATCAAGGGCAAATCTACGTATTTCAAGATTTTTTTTTCATGTTTTTAATTTTAGACATCCACTTCTGAAGTGTGACCTTTCTCAAAATAAGAATATTTGACCCTGATTTTGAGTACAATTATTTACCAATGAAATGAGTTTTTATTTTTCTTATAGCACCTAAAATAAGATTAAATATCTATTTTCTTTTCCCTTTTTAAATCATTATATATATATATATCACTAGCCTGATTTATTGAGTTTCAAACCCCAAAAAACGAGGTGAAATGTAAACAGATTCTTCTCCCCACTAATAACTAGTTAATTCAAAACAAGCTCCAAAGTCCCCTCTGAGCAAATTTTGTAACTAATATATCAACAAAATAAAAACTATACATTCAAACCTGGCTTTATCCATTATTTCTATTTTGTCACAATCTTGGCCACTTTTACACAAAATGTCTTAAATGTATATGAAAACATCAATTTAAAGTGAATACACTTTTCACTCACATTTAGATCATTACAGCGAAGGTTTCCTGCAGCGTCTCGCCTTAAAACCAATAACCATTCCTGTTTAAGCCCAAAAATCAATTAACTAACGACTCAATTAACCTGCTCCTCTTGTGTCCCAGGAGTCGTAAAGATGGTGCTGAGGGACTGCTCTGATTGGACGAGAGAGTTATCAGTCGGGTCATCAGCTCCGCCTCGCCGTCTCCAGAGAGACGCTTTAATCAATACGTTCTCACCGCGATGGGGACGTCACCGTTATCTGCAAAATATCAGGCCGTACGTGAAAACAGCAGCTTCATTTTCAGCCACAGATTAGGGCGTCTTCCCACGTATTTTCAGCGGGAACTTCATTAAAACTCCCCCATCCACGGTGTGATGATATTCATGTGTCCAAGGTTACAAAAACACACACGCTTATGAATGTTTGGCCACCTGTGGAGCTGTCACCCTTTAGTCAAAGTTAACATTTGACATTGTATTTCATATTAAAGCTGGGGTACCTGATTTTTCAAACAGTTCAAACAGTGACATTTTTTGTTTTGGCCCAAACTTGTTTCTAGCTCTCACAGACCCTCCTGTGTGTTCAAACTGTTCAAAGAATGTAATTATATGCACATTTCACACCCATATACAGCATTGAGTGGTGACAAAGTGACGCAGGGGCGGGGCCACCCCTAAGATAAATTCCACTCATTTAGATCAGACTTGTATCATCCATTGCTCCATAAAACTTTAGGTGAAGACAATACAGCAAGGTCTGTGTTTCGCTGTGTTTACAACATACTCTGAGGTGGCAAAAATAAATGTATTCTACAACACCAAAAAAAAGGGACCCCAGGTTTAAACAATGGAAAACAGTCATCATTGTTGTTCATTGTTCTACAGCATTTTCTCTACTTTTTCAATAGCTTATAGCTGATATATATTAGTCTATGACAGTGTGTCTCAAGTAGAAGTAGAATATCAATATCAATTTCAAAGAAAAGTTAGTTGTAATTATGTTTTTCAGTAACAGGTTTGATTTGGAGAGTATTTTATTCATTTGAACACAACACAACATTAAATACTGAATAATCTTCGTTGGTCAGATTAATGCTGGCAAGATCTTCATGGTAGGGGGTACTCGGAGTATAAATGAACGACTCAAGGAGTACGCGAGACAAAAAAGGTTGGGAACCACTGGTCTATGAACAACGTTTGCTACATGGAGACTATAATTAATGACATCCCACCTATAAATATGTTTTTGTCTTAACAGTATGCCATAAAACAGGCCTTATCCTTCGGTAAATGATCATGGCTATTGGTTGATTTGGTCAGGACAGTGCATGTTAATGAATACACATGGCTCTCATGCATGTAAACATGCCACCCTCGATTGTAGCCATAGGCTAATTTTCATCTGTCACCCCCCACTTGCTCTCGCATTTATCCTGGCCTATTGTACATGTTTCTAGTGGAAGGGGAAATCAGAGTACACGAACATGCAAACTCCACACAATGAAATGAAATGCCCCGGGAATTGAACCCGGGACTTTCTAGCTGTGAAGCACGAGCACTAACCACTGCGCTTTTGGGGTTTGAGCAGTAGGAGTCATAAAAGTTACAGCAGGGATTAACTGGTTAGTGGCGGAAAAGCGTTCAAAGCGAGCTTGCTTTTTGATCCTTCGATGTCGACTCTTGTGAAGCAGAAGACAATATTGATTTCTGTTATCTGTGTCTTTTGTCATGAAAATCCAGAACAAACGGAACATTTATTCTTATTTTTCCCAGTTAATAGGATTTTCTGGATCATGCGCATATAAATCTAATCCACATCATGAATATGGGTAAATACCACATCCACAAAATAAATGGACTTCCTAATTTAAGCTGTTTTAAGAATGAATTTAGAATTGTATTATCCTTCATGAATTCCAGTCAAACTGTGGAAACAATTGACCCCGTAATGCATTTGACTTATTTTATAATAATCCCTTAAACGAGCTATACCTGAGTTTTTTTCTAGTTATGGAATGAAATTAGTTTTGTCTTCCTTTAGTATCTTGTAGACATTTGTGGGGAATACACTGTAGATCTAATTATAAAGCATTTGTATCAATTTAATGAACTTGCAGGATAGTTTTCTAGCATTTTTGTGTAAGTAACACTGAAAAGTGCCTATAAACATGTCTCTGTGAGGCACTGGGATGCTACAAATATGTTAGAAAGATTGGGGATGAGTTTGTACCTGTTACTAGACCTGACCAGGTACATTTTAGACCAGCCATGATCCGAAAAATCCCACGGAGGTTCCCACATAATAGTAATTCTCTCATTTCAAACTCATTTGTAATGTTTTATCAATTGGAATATAACAACATATGAATGGCTATCGGTTAAAGAAGTTAGCAAATACATGAGGCCGTCTGAACCCCATGTTGTCCACTGTGTTTGGACAGGTCACTGTTAGCTTAGCATATATTACTTTACTAACTAGTTTGATTTAGCAGCCTTTAAGTGTGTTTTAAATCGTATAAATATGTTTGGAAAAGTGTATAAAACATTTTATAGAAGTAAAAAAAATGCTAGGCTGACTCCTGGCTACGTGAGGCCGGCGTGAGGAGCGTGTTTTCCGGTGTGGGAGTTCGTGAGGTGTCGGTGCTGTGGGTCGTGACCAGAGGAAGCTCGGACCCCGGAAACACGACTCCCTCCGCGGCTGCAGGGACCAGGCAGCGGGGGGTGGACGGAGGGTGGGTGTGGGGCTGGTCTGGAGCCGTGACAGCGGGGTTTGGGGAGGGGGCGGTCCCGGCGGAGTCGATCCTGTGACTGTCCGTCTGGAGCGAACTGTCACCTTTTATATCGTCTCCATGGAAACGAGGCGTCACCGCGTGCAGGAGGGACGCCGACGGGCGGGGATAAAAGACCGCGCGGACAGGACACAATCACAACAACACGAACAGGAACCTCCAAAACATGCTGCAGCAGGACTCACCGCATCAGAGCCACTTCAACGGGTAAATATACTCCTCTTTAACTGGAAATGGATTCATATTTTGATGAGTATTGCTTATTTTGGGTTAATATAGCTTCTTTGTATAGCTTAATTTGCATGATTTTATTGCACAAACTATTTATTGCTCTTTTGCCCTCTGCCCTTTCCCCTAATGACCAAAGATGCAAAATACGTAGTTGCCTGTTTGATATTTGCTCTTCAGCTTAGCTTAGCCTTCAATAACTAAATGAAATTAGGCCAATTAGTTATTATCTTTTAGTTATTGCACTCTACGTTTACCTAGTGTTTGCACAGACAGTTCAAATTAATTATTTAGGATGCGGTTGCCTAACAGGCATCATAACTTAGTGTCTAAAGAACATTTATTTTTCTGTAGGTCTACCTGTTTTGATACCTTTTTTGTGTGGATGCCAGCGCCTACCTATTTTTTGTTCTTTTTTTAAAATACCATAGTGATGAATAAACATGCATCAACAGGTTAATTGGTTATTGCTCGCTTATAGGCCTCTTTTACTTATTCAAAATGTGTTTCCTTTTTTAATTTTTGTGGTTCTTGTGATTGTTATCCTCATATTGTGTCTTTTTCTGATGCAGAAGCCCAGAGCGCTGCCTCATGTCAAAATATAGACCATCTCCGTATGAGACCAGCCCGACCACTGGTGAGTACAGCACATTTAAAGGAGCTGTATCATGCTATTTTAGCCATTCCAAAGTAAAGTATAGGCATTTATATGATATATTGTACCTCTATCACTATGGAGTACTCATTTTTGAGAGAAATATAAGTATTTTTGGGGGGTATTTTCCCTACCCGGAAGACAAGACGCTTCGATTCAGTTAACTCCGCCCCTCTCTCCACTCATTCCACATTTGCAGTATTATAAATATAAATATTGCTGCAAAAAGTGAAGTTACTTCACATAATGCAGTTATAAGGAGTTGATATGTGCAACAGTTTCATAACACACGCTCGGTAAGAAAAAAGAACAGGCGGTGTCCAGAGTAGGTTAGAAAGAGCTAAGTCTTCAAAACAACATTTCTGCTCCGATCCATGGCTCCTCCAGCCGTGGGTGCGCTTGATTAGTGTCGCGGGACAGCGCAGACGTGTCGGAGAGTTGCTGCTTTCTTTTTTTTTTTTTTTATAAATTAAAACCAGGCCGTAAGGCATTAAATTACAGACGTAGAGCACTTCCGTTCCTTTGTGACGACACAACTGAACAGCTCAGTGGTTTACCAGGAGAGGGCGGAGCAGCTGCTCAGAGAGCAGGATTCAGGAGGATTACTTAGAACTGCGTGAATGAAGCCAAAAACCGCTCTGGGGGTGTTTTTGAGAAGGAAATAGCATAACAACATGGCTAAAAACTCCAAAAAGTCGATTTTGCATGATATAGGACCTTTAATTAGTAAAAGATCACGCCTTGGCTTACACAGCTTAACTATGCTAACAGTAGTGGTAGTTCTGTGTAGAGGTGGACAGTCATCCACAAGAAAAACAAAGGGAGAATTATGTAAAAAAAAAAAAAAAAGAATACATAAATAAAGGAGAAAAATTGATTGGGAAATAATAATACAAAATTGTTTTAAGAAATTGTGAAAAAATGATATAGTAATGTTGGGGGTAAACTGGGCAAAATTCTAAAAATAAATAATGAGAGAAATGTAAATAGTAATTTTTGTCAGTATCGGCCAGCCCTAGTTCTGCTTTGGGCTTAATTGTCCTCACAGTATCCTCTCTTCCTCCTCCGCAGTGTCTCATGGTAAAAGCCGCGTCTTCACAAACGGCCGTGAGCGATGGCGCCAACAGAACGTGAACGGGGCCTTTGCCGAGCTGCGACGTCTGATCCCCACCCACCCGCCGGAGCGCAAACTCAGCAAGAACGAGATCCTGCGGCTCGCCACCAGATACATCACCTTCCTCGGCCAAGTCCTCACAGACCAGGAGCGAGACGCGGACCACAGCCGGGACCACAGCCGGGACCACAGCCGGGACCACAGCCGGGACCACAGCCGGGACCACAGCCGGGACACAGCCGGGACCACAGCCGGGACCGAAGTCTAGACCAGGTAAAAACATCCCATCCTCCTGTGTCTCACAGAAGAACGACAGAGCTGGGGAAAGGGTGCGTTCACGTGACGTTACAACATTGCAAACAGCCTATAGCTTAAAATGGAGTTGGTGCAGCTGAGAATCATATTGGGGTAACTATGGTAACCATCAAAATGCTCAATTTTGGACTTACTAACATCTCTGTAAGGGCAGGACTGATCATTAGCATGTACAAACTAAGATGTTCAAAAGTAATGGCATGGTGATGTTGGTCAGTAGAAAGGACTTTCAGGCATAAGAATAAAAAGGCAGTATTGTGAATCCAGTCACTATCAAATAATGATCAGGGAAAACTTTTGGACATTTTCTTTGGAACATGAATTATAAAAATCTTTTTCAGTCAGAGCAGGTGTCAAGACAACTTTATAGGAGAGAAACAGTTTTGAAAGAAATTTCCCCCAAAAAATTATGTTTTCCCTGATCATTATTTGGAAGTGATCAGATTCACAAACCTGTCATATTATTTTTATGGCTGAAAGTCCTTTCTGACCAACATCACGCTCATGTTTTTGAATATTGTCTGGAAGAGATGACTTTGAACTTTGTTACAGTTTTTATTTCTTGTGAATTGGCCCTGAAATGACAAGAGAAATTAGCGACAAACTAAGACTAGAAATCTGCATTTGACAGTTACCATAGTTACTGCCATGGAATTTTCTGCTTTCACATCAATTTTAGCCTATTGGCCCCTCTTCCAACTTGAAATATGAGACTACACTCTAATGTTGTCAATGCAACCAAAAGACTTAAGGCTGTCAAATTCTCGCTTTAACTCATGATGAATCAAAGGATTAACCACGGGAAGAAGCCATCGTATCTGAGAAAAAAAAGGGGATTGAATTAATACGATTTCTGCTGATTTTCAGTAGGTTTGGACTGCCTCGAAATAAGAGCCAATGGAACAATGAAATAAAACAAAAACACTTGAAATGAGACAAAAATGTCCAAGGCAAAAAAAATATTCTTGTTCCATTGGCAATAAAATAGTCCAAATCTACTCAAAATCAGCACAAAATGTATAATTCAAGCACTTTTAAGTGAGGTGCTCATCCAAATCCGTTCTTTGATTACCCACTGCAGAAATGGACTTGTCTGTGTTGTTTTGTAATGTTGGCTACAGTAGAATCCACAAGTGCTTTGACCACCACATTTCTGTCTCCTCTCCTCAGAACCTCCAGGAGAACCAGGCGACCGACTGTTCCCTGTCCCCGACTTCGAGCTGCGACAGTGGGATCGGCTGGAGCCCGCGCAGCCTGATGGAGGAGCTGGACTCGGTGGCTCTGAGCTTCAGCTAAAATAACGATCAAACAAAAAGAGAAATGTTTCGGTTTTGTGCAAACCTCTCCGCTTTTCGGGAGAAGTTTGACTCGATAAGAGACACGCGAAGTAACTGCGTATAAAGCAGAACAATGAATCGGTGCAGAGTGAAAAATATATCACAAATGAGAGGGATGTGCTCTAGTCCTAGTTTAGACCATAATGTGTTCAAAATGTGTTTACTCATTTGTGGTTTTGTGTGATCAGTTTGCACCGGTTCGTAGAGAAATGTCCTTTGGTTTTTGAAGGTCGTTTAGTTGATTGTGTTCAGTCGCAGAGAGAAGATTTGACATTCAAGTCGCTCCCTGTGAACGTAAGTGTAATCTCATTTTGAATTGATGGTTGTGAATTTTATTGTGGTAGTTTTGTTCCCGCTGTGGGACGTACAAGTAACCGAAGTCTGCTCCTTTATTTTGAAAGGAACAGCCGGTGTTTTGTGATTATTGCCTTTTATTGTCTTTGAAAATAAACAACATGACTTTGAATTTGTGTGCTTTCTTGTATTTTACTTCATTAGGTGAGTAAAAGTACAGATATTACTCTAATAACAGTAAAAATCAAGTACTGAAGTATTTGTGTAGAAAGTAAGTGAAGTTGGGATGTGCAAACAAGGCATATTGTTAATAACTTTGTGGCGACATGATAGGGACAAACCTTCCTCGACGTGAACTAGTGGCATTGACAGCACGTCTGCACAGCGCCACCTACTGTGTATTGTGAAGCTTTTAAATGGGATAAGACACACAGATAACTTTATACTTTTTTATTTTGCATCTTTTATCTTAGCAGCAAATAAAGTAATGTACAGATCCTACTAATCTCTACTAAAGTAAGTACTGCAACTGCAACTTTATTTATAACGCTTCAAAACAACCAAGTTGACCAAAGTGCTACAAGATAAACACAAATGTCTATGTATATAGTTAAAACTACATTAAAAACAAAAACATAACTTTAAAAATCTCAACCTTGTACCAAAAGGCAAATTAAAAAGATGAGTTGAAAAAAAAAGCCTGTCCCCCTCTGACTTATAGTACATATGACAGGTTTAATGCGTTTGAATATATGACTAATTTAGATGGATAACATCTGTTGTAAGTAATAATTATAGGTTTATTTCAAAGAAACAGTAAATTAATGAAGAAATGTTGGGGGTCGGCCCATTAGTCTGACAACAGGGCTGCCAACTCTCACGCTTTCACCGTGTGACACACGCATTTGAGTGCCTTCACACGCTCTCACGCCACACTCCTCATATCACACGCTCAACCTAAAAATATCCCTGACTTTTTGCAGAGAGCGGCTGCAGACGCTTCATTGTGTCTGTGTGCCTGTATACGCGGCTCCTCTGGCGCGCGCGTGTGTGTCTGTCGGCAGCTTCCCGAGCGCATGTGAGAGAGCTCCTCTTGCGCTATTGGCTGGTCCGTCTGTCTGTCTAGCGATCTCTCGCCTCTGATTGGACATTGTACCACTGAGCCCCGCCCTGGTGTGTTCAGCTCGCGTGTGATTGACTGTGTGACCGGTAGCGGTGTATTACACATGGTACGGAACAACCAGAGCCGGTTTTTCTTATACGCAAACTACGCAAGGTGCGTAGGGCCCCTGCACCCGCAAGGGCCCCGCATCTCCGTCAAACTACGGTGTTGTTTCACTGATTAATCAACGCGTTGTTATGGGGACAGGCTCTCTGACAGCGCTCACTCACTCTCCGCCTGCTTTGTCACATATAACACTAAAACGCAGCAGTCTGCTGAAGTGGATGAGCAGGAGAGACCTACCGCCTTCTCCCGTCACTTCAAAGGCGCGAGTGCTTCTCCCCTTCGCGTCCCCGCTCGGCTGTCTGTCTCCCGGTGCTCGCTTCGCCTCCTCGTGTCCCGGGCGCTGCTCTCATGTTTTCTGTGCTCGGACTCGGGGCTGCATTGGCCACACTCTCATTTAAACTCTCTTCTTATTGTCTCTAGCGGAGGATCAGGACAGTAGTTTGGCGAATAGACGAGAGTAAAGCCGTACACGTGACCTTTTTGTCTCAAAGAGGAGTTGAATCCACACGGTTCTCATGAGCACAGTTTACCTATAGTAACTCTCGTTCCCTGAATGTGCACAGTCTAAAACGAATAGGGCTACTCACAGGCTAATTCTCAGTGGTAAGACAAAAATAACCGTCAGGTGCATGTTTCAGTTAGTTTTAAATCAGCGGTTCCCAAACTGTGGGTCAGAAACCAGAGGTGAGAGAATATGACCATTTGCCATTTACCATTTAAAAAAGTGGTAAATGGTCTAGTAGTAGACCTGAATCCTAGTCTGACAGTGGCTTAGTGGTTCTCACACAGAGGGGCAGGGCCTGAATTGAGGTCATTATGTTCCACTTCTGCCCTGCTGCACAGTGGAACTGTTTTTGACCGTAAATGGGTTCGCTCTTCGCCGAATATGGTACCTACAGTACAGTAGGTACTGTAGGGCCCCGGGTGGAGTTTTGCTTAGGGCCCCAGAAGGGCCAGCACCGGCTCTGGGAACAACAACACGTTTCCCTCGGTATTATCAAACTAAAACATGATAAAATAGCTGTTGGATAAACATACTGTGAGCTGTGCGTGTGGAGCGGACTGCAGAAGCTTCAAACAGGGATGTGGACATTTTTACTGCAGGTCGATGTAAGTAGTGCTGAGCAGGCTACGCTATGTGCCTCTGATAGTTATTACATTGAATAATCATATTCAAAGTTTAATCATCAAACATGCGCTAACATACTGCAGGAGACAGGGAATCACATTTTCAGATTTTCTAAAGCTCATGCTTTTTGTTGGTAATAGTTGGAATGACTGACGCAGAGAAACTTGACTAAAAACACTCAAATAGAAGCCAAACAATGCCTAACATAATTGTTTTTAAAAGGGATGCCAGGGTACGTTTAAATATATATTTGAATGGACTAATATAAATGAATAAATTATGATAACAGGAAACACAAGTCAAACTTTTTCACTGACTTCAATGCCGGGGATGTTTTAAACGTGTTTCTGAGCTGCAGGTGACTGACTGTCCTCAAATATGCACAATGCTTTGTGTCATTGTACCTTTTGGCAGGGCCGTAACGAGGAAGGGGCTAACTGGGCATTTGCTGAGGGGCCCCAATTTTAAGGGGGCCTAGAAAATTAATTCTTTAACACCAGTAAATAGACCAGCTAAAAGTAATATTTATGATCTGAAATGCACCAGATTGCAGGAAATCATATCTGAATTATAAAAAATCTCTTGGGGGAGGAACCCCAAACCCCCCTTTTGAAATGCCCTGCCACACTTTAAACAGGTTCTGTTGGTCAAGTGGGGTGGTGCCAGACTACCCTCTGACAGATCCATTATGCAGCTCCTGATGTGCTCATCCATGTAAATCATATACTTGTTTTTGGCTTATAATTTTATACGATAATGAGACACTATCGCCATGAGAAAGGGCACTCAGCTCAGGACCGACCGATGTCTCACTCCAAGGTTTTGTGAAAAGTTGGCAGCCCTGTGACAACCCATTAGTCCTGACGTCTCATTATTCCGAAAATGTCCCATTGAGTAGGGGTTGAAAAATAAGATTAGGTTCAGGCAAGAGGCCACTTCCCTTAAAGTGCATATGACAGGTTTTTATGCTTTTGAAAATATGACTGCAAGTTCATCAGTTGCATAATTTTTTTTTTTAATCATTTTATTTCAGCAGCAATTTTAATGTAGAAATGTTGGGCAGAAAGTTATTTTTATTTGAATTTTTAAGCTGCTGACCAGGCCCATGCAGAGGGGCATGCGAACCTGCCCCTGAAGTGCCCTTTTCCCTCCATACCTTTTATTTATTTGTAATATATTTTGTTTATCCAAAGCTTTGCCATGGTCCTTATCATTGGTTTTGCCCCAATAACCCTTTTAGCTTAGCTTATATTAATAAATCAAATCAGAAATGAACATGCCCCTCGTTAGTTCATCATGTGTTTTCAATGCCCCGCCCACCGGCCCTGCGCAGAGTGAGGAGGAAGTGAGACAAAATGTGATCTCCACATCTTGTGCTTCAGATCGCTCTTTATTTTTTATCAGTCATCCTCATAATCGTGGACCAATGAGGTCAACAAGCCGACAGTTTTGACTTAACATGGTATTCACCACAACTGCCTCTAAAATCCTGCACTGTCACTCAAAAAGGTGTTAATTCAGGTCCAAAGTACCGTCATGCACGAGCTTAATATAGAAACTGCAGTTACGCGTAAGACCTGAGGTGGCAGTAGTGAGTATAAAAATGACCAACTTGCATCTAGTCCCTTTAAGGTTAGGGCCAGTGGTTGGATATGGCTCTCTAATCCACAACACAACTGGGTTAGAGATGTTGAACTAATGGAACCTCTGCTCAGTGGTACATTTTCGGAATCATGAGACGTTGGACTAATGGGTTGTCGGACCAATGGCATGGCACCAAAATGTTGGGCAGAAAAGTTATTTTTATTAGAATTTTAAGTTAATGACATAGAGGTAAAGTCCCATAGCAGTTTGACTCATAGAAATAAAAAGGAGAAGCAGCGTTTGATCCTAACGTATGCGGACAGTTGCTAAGTTGTTAAAGTTAGCCTGCTCAATGTATTTTCATATAGCCGTTAGCATTAGCCATCAAACATCGCAAATTATGAACGATCAGCAATGTTGGGTAACGTTACTTTTAAAAGTAACTCGTTAAGTCAGCTCGTTACTCCTCCGGAAAAGTAGCTCCTTACATTACTGCGCTACTTTATTAAGTAGGTAACGTGTTAGAGTACTCATGCGTTACAAATAGTAAAGATCTATATAAAGCCTTCATTTGTCCATTATTTTTTTCCGATGTGGAATGCTCCATTCCACAAAGAAGCTAGCTCACGAAAACATCCAGATTAATGTATTCAATTATAGTAAGTACTGTAGCTTCAACACTGACGATCAGCCATCGACCACATTTAGGTCAAAGCCTCGTTAGAAATCATTAATGAATGTACCTTTTGTACTTTAGATACATTAGTGTCTAAAAGTGTCCTCTGAGAGAAATGCTAACTCATACTCAGTCAAGTTTTTGCTTTTTGTGGCAATGGCCCTAAACATCATCTTATAATATATTGATGATGAAGAAGCTACAGAAAGGATATAATTGCCATGAAAAGGACAAAACATACCTTTCTATATGTTACTATGGCCGTCGGGCTTCCCTATTCATTTGTATGGGGATGGAACACAAATGTGCTTTCTATGGTTTCTACTCATTCAATTCTCATTAACATAACATGGTTGGCATGGCAACAGCTTAAAATTGTTTGCCTCTATCTATGTCACTTCCTGTCAGTGTCCAATAAGGAAATTAAACTATACACATCACAATAAAATGTCAAACTAAAGAAAGCTGCATGGTACATTTTTAAATGGGGGCGCGACAGTGGCCCCTACATTTAAAAATGAGCCCCCAGCTCCCGCAGATGCACACTGTCGTTGTGTCCTTGGGCAAGACACTTCACCCTCCTTGGCTCCAGTGTCTGCGTACACTGGTGTATGAAAGAGAGAGTGAATGGGTGACCGGTTCCTTTCCTGTAAAACACTTTGGGCCTGATAAAGGTACAAAAGCGCGTTTTAGCACACAATGTGTCTAATGGGTCATATGCACTTTTGAGTAAATTTACTCCTGGTTCAGACACAGAGCGATGAAGACGGTGAAGCCCAGCAGCAGCACAGGGGGAAGGGCGTGAGGAGCAGAGTTACAGAGATCTCCTTCACAGCAGCGGATCCAGGAGAAACAGCCCTCTTTAATGGTACAGCCCTTCATCTCCATACCTGCAGAACACAGCGTATACAACATAAGTCATTTGGCATCTTTAGTCTCTGTCACGTCAGGCGAAACACATTCATTTTCTTTTCTAAAGCGTCCACTCAATGACAAATGGAAGCAATGAGATAAATGCACCAGTACAAGTGCAGGATTATTTCGGTGTTGATTCAGCTGCAGTTGCACAACACAACAGCGTGTCACATGACAAACTGATTAAAGTTTGTCATGTGACACGCTGTTGTTAAGATTAGTTTAGTTAGAAATGTTGTGTTGGTAACCAGAGCTGGGTAGAGTAGCCAACATATTTACTCAAGCAAGAGTATCGTTACATTAAAGTCATCTTACTCAAGTGTAAATAAAAAGTAGTGCTTGAGTACATGTACTTGAGTCAGAGCCGGTGCTGGCCCTTCTGGGGCCCTAAGCAAAACTCCACCCGGGGCCCTACAGTACCTACTGTACTGTAGGTACCATATTTGGCGAAGAGCGAACCCATTTACGGTCAAAACAGTTCCACTGTGCAGCAGGGCAGAAGTGGAACATAATGACCTCAATTCAGGCCCTGCCCCTCTGTGTGAGAACCACTAAGCCACTGTCAGACTAGGATTCAGGTCTACTACTAGACCATTTACCACTTTTTTAAATGGTAAATGGCAAATGGTCATATTCTCTCACCTCTGGTTTCTGACCCACAGTTTGGGAACCGCTGATTTAAAACTAACTGAAACATGCACCTGACGGTTATTTTTGTCTTACCACTGAGAATTAGCCTGTGAGTAGCCCTATTCGTTTTAGACTGTGCACATTCAGGGAACGAGAGTTACTATAGGTAAACTGTGCTCATGAGAACCGTGTGGATTCAACTCCTCTTTGAGACAAAAAGGCCACGTGTTCGGCTTTACTCTCGTCTATTCGCCAAACTACTGTCCTGATACTCCGCTAGAGACAATAAGAAGAGAGTTTAAATGAGAGTGTGGCCAATGCAGCCCCGAGTCCGAGCACAGAAAACATGAGAGCAGCGCCCGGGACACGAGGAGGCGAAGCGAGCACCGGGAGACAGACAGCCGAGCGGGGACGCGAAGGGGAGAAGCACTCGCGCCTTTGAAGTGACGGGAGAAGGCGGTAGGTCTCTCCTGCTCATCCACTTCAGCAGACTGCTGCGTTTTAGTGTTATATGTGACAAAGCAGGCGGAGAGTGAGTGAGCGCTGTCAGAGAGCCTGTCCCCATAACAACGCGTTGATTAATCAGTGAAACAACACCGTAGTTTGACGGAGATGCGGGGCCCTTGCGGGTGCCCTACGCACCTTGCGTAGTTTGCGTATAAGAAAAACCGGCTCTGACTTGAGTAAATGTAACTGAGTACTACCCACCTCTGATAAATGTACAAGTAACCTTACACTGCTGCGGACCATAGTGCTGCACAGGTTTGGCAAAAAACGTATTGCGATTTTTCTGACAAAGATTGCGATTTAATTTGTGATTTTATTATTTTACATAGAGTGCCTTGCGAAAGTACTAATACTTTTATTTTTTTATTTGGTCGGGACAGTGCATGTTAATGAACATACATGGGTCTCATGCATGTAAACAAGCCACACCGGATTGTAGCCTTGGGCTAATTTCCATCCATCGTCCCCCATGCGCACTCTCAAACACACTCACATTCATCCTGGCCTATTGTACATGTTTTTAGTGGTAGGGGAAACCGGAGTACCCGGAGGAAACCTACGCAGACACGGGGAGAACATGCAAACTCCACACAGAAAGGCCCCGTCCAGGTGGGAATCGAACCAGGGACCTTCTAGCTGTGAAGCACGAGCACTAACCACTGTACTACCGTACACCTTGAACCTTTGCACATTTTGTCATGTTTACAACCCTGAACATAATTTTTTTTACTGAAAGTTCACACACAAGTAACAGACAACTGTGAAGTGAAAGTAAAATGATACATGATTCTGTTATTTAAAAAAAAATAGAAAAGTGAAAAGTGGGGCGTGCATAAGTATTCATACAGCATTTTCGGAGTGCATTAAATTGCCTTTATAACATTCCTAATGACTGCAGAATGTTCACACCTTGCCCTAACCATTAAATAGAGGCCACCTGTGTGTAATCTACTCTCAGTATAATTCCAGCTGTTCTGTGAGGGCCTCAGAGCTATGGTCAGAGTGTATTGGTCACTAAACAACATCATGAAGGCCAAGGAGCACACCAGAGAGGTCAGGGATGGGTTTTTAAGACGTTTACTGCAAATTGTACAGGAAATGTGGTGCCGCATGATGATGTTCTGGATGTGGATGTAATTTTTATGTGTCTTAAAGGTGAAACCAAAGACAAATTTCCACCTTGGTGGACAATAAAGTTTTCGTATTCGTATTCGTAAGCTGTGGAGAAGTTTAAAGCAGCGTTAAGTTATACAAAGATTTCCCAAGATTTGAACATCTCACGGAGCACTGTTCAATCCATCATTCAGAAATGGAAAGAGTATAGCACCACTGCGAACTTACCAAGACACGGCCGTCCACCTAAACTAACAGACCGAACAAGGAGAGCACTGGTCAGAAATGTAACCAAGTGCCCCAAGATAACTCTGGAGGAGCTGTTCACAAACGCTCTCCTTCTAATTTGACAGAGCTTGAGTTGTTTTGTAAAGAGGAATGGGCTAAAATGTCAGTCTCTACATGTGCAAACCTTGTAGTCATACCCCAGAAGACTTGCTGCTGTTATTGCAGCAAAAGGTGGTTCCACAAAGTATTAAGTCATGCTGTATGAATACTTATGCACGCCCCACTTTTCACTTTTCTATTTTTTGAAAATAACAGAATCATGTATCATTTTGCTTTCACAGTTGTCTGTTACTTGTGTGTGAACTTTCAGTAAAACATTCAAATAAAATCTTTATGTTTATGGTTGTAAATAGTGCTGGGCGATATGACGATACATATCGTGGGGACGATAGAAAAGTGCCTATCGTGCCATTTCTCTTCTATCGTTTCTATCGTTTCTAACCTAATTTAATCAATTATTAAAGCAAATATGTCATTAAATAGGCCACAAGAATGTATTAGTGTGTCTTGTCACCATGCATCCTCTAAGTTTATATTAAGTGATTATAAACAAGAATAAAAAAACTTTTTCGCAAAGAAACTCTGCCTTGTGGTTTTGCGACACCACCCTGCTTTATGATATTTCTGTCCGCCGCCGCCACACCTGCTGTAGCAACGGCGACATCTAATGGACGTACACGCGGGGCTCTCTCTCCCTGTTAAACACCGCGTGGTTTCACTCTGCTTTACGCACGGCAACTAAACAGCTTTTTAGTGATGGATCTTTTTAGCGCGTGGATCTGGATTAAACACACGAGAGAGGAGAGAGGAGAGGCGTGGTGCAGGAGGTAAGAGACGGATCGGGCAGCGCGTAGAGCAGCTAAAGACGTACAATACAAACTGCTCGTCCACTGTTTCTTAAACATTACATTAAAGTTGAGAAAATGGCGATAATAAGCTCCAATTTACATTTGTTTTAGTGTAATATGAGCCTTGATATTGAGGAGCAGATGATGCTCTGAGTAAGTCGTTCTCTACGCACGAGTTTACACATTTCTGTTAAATTCGTGTTGACTCTGGTCAGATCATGTTTAGCCCATTTATCCTGCAGTCTCACATTTTTCCTGACATTGATAATATAGGCTATATAAATTATCCATAGCAAACCCACTGCTTCAAAATAAAGTTGAAAAAAAGTAAGCAATGATATTTTTGTCAAACTTTTCAAAGAATAACTGAAAACTGACTTTATTGTGGTATATCGTGATATATATCGTTATCGTGATATAAAATAATCCATATCGTGATATAAGTTTTTTCCATATCGCCCAGCACTAGTTGTAAACATGACAAAATGTGCAAAAGTTCAAGGTGTATTAGTACTGTACTTTCGAGAGGCACTGTATAGCCTATGATTTATTTATCATGCAATTGAGCATTGAGCTGCAGATAAACATTATGGTGCTCAGTTATTACGTTCAGCTTCATGCAGATGCAGAAGATACATATTCAGCTGCAGTTTTGGCTGAAACGGACCACTTTTTGTTTGTTCAAAAGTTGCCTGTTTTTTCCTATTCTCTTTCCTCTGTTTGATGAAATGTTTGCAAATCTCAAGAAATGAAATATGCAGCAATTCTTTTCTGCATTTGTGGCATAAAAAAAAAGAAATCGTATTATTTCTGCTTGTATAAACCCAGTCCACGGGTCGCCCACGAGGCCGACTAGCTATTTTAGCTATTTTAATATTTGTTGCACAGAACTCAGAGCAACTACATAACATAACACAGAGTCAACCACGTAACGCAAATAAAATGTAAGATAAGATACCAACATACCAAATACCTGCAAAAATCATAATACATAATACCCCTCTTTACTTTTTAAAGGGGGCCAGGACTCCCCTAAAAAAGAGATTTGTGGACTTTCCTGGTTAAATAAATTTAAAATAAAATGATCTGAAGTTTAAAGATGAATCCTTACCGTACAGCTCAGTGCTGTAGCAGCGGTAAGATAAATGAGTGACGTTAATGGTGCCAGTGAACCCAGGTACTCAGGTGTCAGAGATCTCCGTCAGGTTGGAGGTACTGATATCGTTCAAGAGATCGCTGAAGTATTTTTTACAGTCGACGGTGGTGGTGCAGGATGAAGTACAGCCAAATAAGGAGGGACACATGTAGCAGGTCTATCCAAACACTGTAGGACACAGGGAGAGGTCAGAGTCTCACATTCAAATTAGCACACTTTACTTCTACATAACTACTCATGAGCCCGTTGGAGATGTGGCTGCGGCTCGCCTGGATGATTGACGAGAGTAGACGGACGCAACGAGGGCCGTGTAAAGAGTCTGTAGCCCAGAGAACCAATAATATACAGCTTAGCAGATCCACAACAGTGCAGCGGCCTTGCTGTGATAGTGCGCCCTCTGCTAGTACAGCGAATCCACAACGGTATTTATTCATATTTTATGTTTTACAATTATATTATTAGGGTTTAGGGTCGTTAGGATTAGGGTAAATAAGGATTGGGGTCGTTAGGATTAGGGTCGTTGGGATTAGGGCCGTTAGGATTAGTGTTGTTAGGATTAGGGTCATTAGGATTAGGGTTGTTAGGATTGGGGTCGTTGGGATTAGGGTCATTGGGATTAGGGTCGTTAGGATTAGGATTAATGTCTGTGTAAATTCTCAGTCGTACAGGAGTTGTCAATCTTCAATGAAGGTACTTGAGTCATCTTCTGTACTCGGTAGTTGAGGTCTCCAAACGTTTCGCCTCTCATCCAAAAGGCTTCGTCAGTGGACGAAATTCCGCTCAGCATGCAGCGTAGATAAAGACCACAGGGAGGAGTTAGGGTTGGCCCGGCTCCTCCCCTCTAATCACAGCTACTCTCACCTGTGGGTAAACACCTTTGTAGTAGAGCGTCTGTAACGACCTGCTCCCCCCAGTATCGGTCAGTCCTGTCCTATTCATGGCTGATCACTGCTAATTACCTGCCTATTGTTCTATTGTTGGCTGAGGTATCGTCTTCTTGGACTGGGCGTGTCCTGTCGGTTTTCCCCGAAGCAGATTGGAGTAAAAAGAAGAAAGATTAAATCTGAGTCCACCATTTCGGTTCATGGAGGGATTTTCTTTTCTGACAAAAATAGCTTCTTTTACTCCTCTTTCAAACCAACGTTCTTCTTTAGCTAAAATTTTGACCTCCCCGTCCTCAAAGGAGTGATTGGAGGCTTTAAGGTGAAGGTGCACAGCCGACTGAGGGCCGCTTGTGCTTTCTCTTCGGTGTTGATAAAGTCTCTTCTGTAAGACTTGTTTGGTTTCTCCAATATAATGTTCTTTGCATTCTTCTTCTTTGCATCGAATAGAATAAACCAAATTGCTTTGTTTGTGGCTCGGAGTTTTGTCTTTGGGATGAACTAATTTTTGTCTCAGTGTGTTCACAGGTTTGTGGTACACTGGAATCCTGTGCTGCCTAAAAATTCTCTGAAGTTTCTCTGATACCCCGGATACATACGGCACGACTCAAGTACCTTCATTGAAGATTGACAACTCCTGTACGACTGAGAACTTACACAGACATCTCGCTGCCAACTTTGGGAGAGACACCCTTCTCTTGGCACGCAGACTGGAGAAGACCACCAGAAAGTTAGCGGACGAGAGGAACCACCTCAGGTTCAACCTTAGATGTAGACAAAACAGATTGATCCCCAGCTGCTTGAAGCAGAAGGCTCTGGAAGCAGGATATACAGCAGAGAAATTGCAACACAACTACGTTATGAAGGTTCTTAATTTAAGGATTAGACGACTCAATCAAGGAATCTACAAGCTAAATTCTGAAGCCTTAGCGATCCAACAGAGGTTAAAATCCTGTGTGACCGAAGAGGCCTTCCTCAAGATTTGTAATTTCACACAAGTAGCCCAGATGGACCAACACAGAAGGTCCAAAGAGAGACAGAAAGGTAAGTTTCTAAAACTCTTAGGGCAAAACCAGCCAAGATACAGCAGGCAGTGGCGTGGGAATGAAGAAATAGATAGAAATCCTAAAACTACAGCCAATTGGGTTAAAAACCTCTCCGACAGAGAACTCTCCCAGGCAGAGAAGAGCGTGCTCTCCAAGGGGCTCAACTTCTCCATCACACCCAAATCCATTCCTACAGTGGATGTCATCACAGCAACAGAGTCAGCCATCAGGAACAACAGGATGACTGAGTCTGAAGCAGGGGATCTTCGACTGAAAATCTCAGCAGCCCTCAAGAGCTCCAGAGCTCCTCCCTCCAACATCTCTGGAGAAGAAAGAAGAGCTTTGGCAGCCTTGAAGAAGGACGAGAGCATCACCATCCTTCCAGCGGATAAAGGCAGATGCACTGTTGTCCTCAACACAGCTGACTACGAGACCAAGGTCAAGCACCTGCTCAGTGATGAAAACACGTATGAGCGACTGAGAAGAGACCCCACCAGCGGGTACAGGAAGAAAATTATAGAGCAGCTTCAGAAACTAGAAAAGGAAGGAATAATTGACAAAAAGTTATATTACAAGCTTTACCCGGGAGAGGCTATTCCGTGTATTTATGGTCTGCCAAAAATACACAAGGAAGGTTTTCCTCTCAGACCCATTGTGAGTGGCATCAACTCCATCACCTATAATCTGGCGAAACACCTCAAGTTCATTTTATCCCCTTTGGTTGGCAACACAGAACACCATGTGGAAAACACCAAGGAGTTTGTGGAGAAGATCAAACACCTGCAACTGGAATCAGATGAAACTATGGTTTCTTACGATGTGACAGCACTGTTCACATCGGTTCCAACCTCAGCAGCAGTCACAGTGGTGAGGAAGAGACTGCCTGAGGACAGCACTTTAGCGGATAGGACCCAACTCACTCCTGACCACATTTGCCAACTACTGGAGATCTGCCTTAGCACCACATATTTCCAGTTCAGGGGCAACTTCTACAAACAGATCCACGGCTGTGCTATGGGCTCTCCAGTTTCACCCATAGTGGCCAACCTCTACATGGAGGAAATGGAGAAGAATACCCTGGCCTCATACCCAGGTAACAAACCCAGCCACTGGCTCAGATATGTAGATGACACGTGGATCAAAATTAAAGAGAAGGAATTGGCACCTTTTACAGAGCACATCAATGCTGTGGACCCTAACATTAAATTTACTCGGGAGGACGCTAAGGAGAAACAACTTGCCTTTTTAGATTGTAAAGTTATCATAGGGGAAAACAGACAACTTCAGACAGAGGTTTACAGGAAGGCAACTCATACTGACCAGTATTTGATGTTTGACTCTAACCATCCACTCCAACACAAAATAGGGGTCATTAGGACACTCAGACATAGAGCTAAAGAGGTGCCTACCAGTGCAGAAGGAAAGACCAAAGAGGAACAACATGTCCAGAGAGCCCTCTCAGACTGTGGCTATCCTAACTGGTCCTTCACTAAAGCACAAAGGGCAGGAAGACCCAAAGAGCAGGACAGACTGACTACAGAACCCAGAAGAAAGGGAGTTGCAGTGCCGTATGTATCCGGAGTATCAGGGAGGTCAAAATTTTAGCTAAAGAAGAACGTTGGTTTGAAAGAGGAGTAAAAGAAGCTATTTTTGTCAGTAAAGAAAATCCCTCCATGAACCGAAATGGTGGACTCAGATTTAATCTTTCTGCTTTTTACTCCAATCTGCTTCGGGGAAAACCGACAGGACACGGCCAGTCCAAGAAGACGATACCTCAGCTAACAAAAGAACAATAGGCAGGTAATTAGCAGTGATCAGCCATGAATAGGACAGGACTGACCGATACTGGGGGAGCAGGTCGTTACAGACGCTCTACTACAAAGGTGTTTACCCACAGGTGAGAGTAGCTGTGATTAGAGGGGAGGAGCCGGGTCAACCCTAACTCCTCCCTGTGGTCTTTATCTACGCTGCGTGCTGAGCGGAATTTCGTCCACTGACGAAGCCTTTTGGATGAGAGGCGAAACGTTTGGAGACCTCAACTACCGAGTACAGAAGATGACTCAAGTACCTTCTTTGAAGATTAGGATTAATGTTGTTACGATTAGGGTCATTAGGATTGGGGTCATTAGGATTAGGGTCGTTAGGATTAGGGTCGTTGGGATTAGGGTTGTTAGGATTGGGGTCATTAGGATTAGTGTTGTTAGGATTAGGGTCATTAGGATTGGGGTCGTTAGGATTAGGGTAATTATGATTAGGGTCGTTAGGATTAGGGTCAGTAGGATTAGGGTCGTTAGGATTGGGTCGTTAGGATTAGGGTATTAGATTAGGGTCGTTAGGATTAGGGTCGTAGGATTAGGGTTGTTAGGATTGGGGTCGTTAGGATTAGGGTCATTAGGATTAGGGTTGTTAGGATTGGGGTCGTTGGGATTAGGGTCGTTAGGATTAGGATTAATGTTGTTACGATTAGGGTCATTAGGATTGGGGTCATTAGGATTAGGGTCGTTGGGATTAGGGTTGTTAGGATTAGTGTTGTTAGAATTAGGGTCATTAGGATTGGGGTCGTTAGGATTAGGGTCGTTGGGATTAGGGTAATTATGATTAGGGTCGTTAGGATTAGGGTCAGTAGGATTAGGGTCGTTAGGGTTGGGGTCGTTAGGATTAGGGTCGTTGGGATTAGGGTCGTTGGGATTAGGGTAATTATGATTAGGGTCGTTAGGATTAGGGTCAGTAGGATTAGGGTCGTTGGGATTAGGGTCGTTAGGATTATGATTAATGTTGTTACGATTAGGGTAATTAGGATTGGGTCGTTAGGATTAGGGTCGTTAGGACTAGGGTCATTAGGGTTAGGGTCGTTAGGATTCGGGTTAGGGTCGTTAGGATTAGGGTCGTTGGGCGTTAGGGTCGTTAGGATTAGGGTCGTTAGGATTAGGGTCGTTAGGATTAGGGTAATTAGGGTTAGGGTCATTAGGGTTAGGGTCGTTGGGTGTTGCTGAAGGTCTTTCATATCACTCCGCAAGTAGTCCAGTCACTTGTTCTAATGGAAAAAATCAGCGACGATTTTTCAGCGACACCCTGTGATCAAAAAAAACTTTTACGTGAATTTTAATATTTACGGCAAGTACGGGGATTTTGAGCACTGGTGGGAAGCCGAATTTACCAATTCGCCATCTCCAAAACATAAAAGAAAAAAACAAGAAGAACAGGAGAAGAAGACCAGTAAGAGACATACACTTCTAACAGCTAATGAGATTAATGAAAACCGATACAAGAAAGTACCAAAAATAATTCTGTTTGGGCTATGAAAGTCTTCCGAGATTGAGTAAAAGAGATCCAAAACACGTCTGTTGCGGAATATGCAGATGGGTTGAATACTTTATTAAAATAGCCGCTTTTGAAGTGTAGCGGGTCGTGTAGTGAGGCAGGTCAAGGTATGATGCTGCTGATTGTATGACTGATATTGTAAGTATGCTGCGGGTGTATATAATCCATTTCTTTTGCTGCTCTTCTTTATTGTTGATTTGTACATGTTTTTATTGTATTGATTGTATTGTATTATAATTGTATATGTTTTTATTGCATTAATTTCGGGGGTAGGTGCTCATAAACTTTTGCTTCATTCCACTCCTTTTGAGCAGACTATTAACTGCTCAAATAAACAAACAAATCAACTAAAAGTGATGAATCGTGATGTCGTCTTATTTTAAACTTATTTGGTAACTTGAGGCTTGTGCGTATGATTTAGACATTTCTATTAAACATGCACAACCTAAATTAGGCTTGCAACTTGGACATGGCAGGACTGTGTCTAAAGTGTTGTGAATTAAAAAGACATGTCTACAACATGGCAATTTAAACACACATTGTTCTATTACACATGCAAAAATCACATAAACACACATCTGATTACGCTACACAAGTCTATTTACACACGGATAAATGTTGTTAAAATTATATACAGTAATCACAATATTTCAATACTTTTCAGGGATCAATACTGTCCCTGCAAATAACAACTAGTCTGCTATAGTTCACGATCGATAATAAGGCTTTAAGTTTCACAATTTTCAGGCACAGGTTTGCCCACAAATATCTGTTTTTACAATATACTAAAGGTCAAAATAAACTAGATAAAACATAGGTACAGTCTTTTAATATACCGAGCCCAAAGGATTCTGCTATTGTATAATCATTGACATTTTAGCACAAACAAACGATACTTAAAAATGATCTATTCTATCATAAAAGTACAATACCTGAGCTGAGTGCGGTGAAAAGAGCCAGCGCCGTGAGGAGCTTCATGTTTCTCCCAGACGTCCTGAAAATGTTTCCTCCAACATTTGAGTAAATCCAATCCATTCGTATCTTTTGTATACATTTGGCTGTTGCTCCTTTACAGTAACTATTGGTCACATCTCTCTGACGTACGACCTCCTGTAATGGTTTGACTGTGTGTTGTCTTTTGTATTTTGAGAACGCAGCCTTTGTGAAAGAAATGCAGGCTACACGTCCAGAAGGTCAGAATAATAGACTGATATCTATACTACTCAGCGGCCCATTGTGTGGGTTTAACTTTCCTGTGTTTAAAAAGACACTACAACTTCAACTCGCTGCACATGAGGATGCAAGCACACGTTTCACTATATGAGAACATCCCTGATTTGAAAGCTAAGTTCCTGGACTAGCACTAATTAGGACTGGTCATGGAGAGTCACTGCAATCTGATCACCTTCTCAGAGACACACTTTGTCCTTGGGTCAATTAGAAGTTCAATTCATTTTACTGCAACAAAATAAAGAGACATTGCTCTAAATTTACTCAAACAATGTGCTTGTAAACTAAGATTAGTCAGATCAAACTTTTGGTAATTTATTTTATTTTAACACACGTGATTATTTATCTGCTTAAGTTTCCTCTCGCCTGCTCCATCTCACCTGCTCAGAGTAACATCTGCACTGAAGCGACATGAACTCCAGACCAGGACATTATAAACCATGTTTATAATGTACATCTAGCCATGAGTTTTCTACACACTGCATCGGCCCCCATGTGGTGGCAGTCTGTGGTGTGTGAAATGTGTTTACAGAACCTTACCAAGCCAAAATGGGAGACTTCACCCAGGCTTCTGCAGTCGGCAGTTCTCTCGACGCTAGAGTTTCTTTTACATTTTGTAATAATACAGAAAATGTATGGGATAAAATTAATACAAGAGGACGGAGGGAAAGAGGGGCAATATACATAGTAGTTTCCTGACCAAAACGGGACACTTGACAGCTTTGTCTCAGAAAGTCCCATTGCCTTTTTATTTATTTTTCTCTCACAAGGAAATTCGTACTTTTATCAGGCTATAATTGATAGAACAATGGAATCAAGCTCGACCCCAGTAACAACAGGTGTATATTAAAATATTGTGCTATAACCTGGCACAAAGTGCAATATCTATACTGACTTTGTCATGGTCAATGTGTTGTGTTCTGTCCTTGTCATCATTTTCATTAATTAAAACAATAACTTAGCCTATTAGCCTACAGTTAGGTCCATAAATATGAGAACATCGACTTTTTTTTTTTTTTTTTGCTCTATAAACTACCACAATGGATTTGAAATGCAGACTTTCAGCTTTAATTAGAGGCTATTTACATCGAAATCGGATGAACAGTGTAGGAATTACAACCGTTTTGATGTGTGCCTCCCACTTTTTAAGGGACCCAAAGTAATGGGACAAGTGTCTGCTCAGCTGTTTCATGGCCAGGTGTCTGCTCTTCCTTCATTGTCCTATTTATAAGGAACAGATGAGACGTCCAGAGTTAATTTCAAGTGTGATATTTTGTTCTGAATATGAATTGAAGAGCTATTATGTTCAATGAAGCAAAATAAAAACAAACCCATCAGAGAGAGACCTCTCCAGGAGTGGGTGTATGTGTGTCAAAGTCATCAATCAAGAGAAGACTTCACCAGACAGAATACAAACGATTATCCACAAGGTGCCAACCACTGGTGAGCCTTAAAAAATCTAAGTTACCTATGTTACCAATCATCCTTGGGGTCCACACACCCCTGTAGGTAAGGCAAGGCAACTTTATCTATACCGCGCATTTCATATACAAGGCAAGTCAATGCGCCTTACAAAGATGATATGCAAAATTACAATCAGGTTAAGTTAAGGCAAAGCACAAAATATAGAAACATCAAGACATGGCAAATACACAGCACACAAGGTCACATGCGTCATTTTTTCTTGGGGAGGGGAAGGACGACCGGCCATTGCCCGAGGGGCGGGGGGCGGGGCTGAGGAAACGTGTTGAGGCAGATGCAGAACGACGGGGGCATGGTTAGGGAGGGGGTATATGTGTGCAGTTATTTGCATGTTGTCTTTGCTTTGGCCTGGTACCAAGTTGTCTGTTAAGTTTTGGGAACGTTCCTGTATCGTTTAGCTTTAGGTTGCAAGTATCAGTTTTTCCAGTCTTCTTACCGGGTTCCACAGGGAGCGTGTCATTAAGTCCTTTTTCCGTCTCTAAGAAATCTTGTCCCGTAGTAAGCGCATTTCTTGTTGAAATAGGCTCCCTCTCCAAGCACTAAGATATCTCTGGCCTTGACACTTGCCACAGTTTTTCTCTCCATCTTTGTTTTGACTTCTTGTTCTCCATTTTTCTCTGACTTACTCTGTTCATTATACTCGTGGTAAAAATCTGTTTGTTAACTTTATTCCAGGTGCATTTTTACCAACAGTCTGAAAGTCAGTGTTTTGCAAAATATGACCCAGAGAGCTCAATCAATCAATCAATCAATCAATCAATGGTTTTGTATAACCCAATATCACAACAGGAGTTGCCTCATAGGGCTGCACCGAACATTAAGGCAATAAAACAGAGCAGTAAATAAGACAATGTAAACGATTCAGATCTGTTGAATCCCGCCGCGGAGGAAAACACAGGCTTTTAACCATCCTGCAGAGGCACAGAGGCGGGTCTGGGCTGTGACAGACAGGGAGACCGCCGTAAACTTTGTTTAGAGGGACGAGAGAAGCTGCGGAGACAGAGAAACCATCGTCAGGGCTCAGGCATCAGGGGAAGCATGTTAAACTCGTGTCTGTCGCCAACTCGCTATTAACCTACAAAGAAAGAGCCACATTTGCTCTCTCTCTGCAACACGGACATACGTGTCTTCTTTTATTTATGATAAATGTATAAATCACGTGTGTAAAGCCCCGCACGGTTTGAGAAAAGCCTCTGAAGTGCCGTGACGCGGCGCGCTCTGGTGCGTGTTGAAATCCCACATGGACGCGCGTCAGAGGACGTGCCGCGGCGTGCTGCTTTCTGGTGTGCGTTGAGTAGACTCTCCAGCACGGCAAGGAAAATCTCAAAAATCCAGTGGGAGAAATGAGAAACCTTGGGAAGAACCACAGAAGGAGAAATCCACTCCCATGGACGGACAGGCTATAGAGACCCAGGGCCGATGGAGTCCCTTCAGCAAACGGGCCAAGATCGCAGTCCAGTCCTTGTTGTCAGTCCAGTAGGCAGGGTTCCTCCATTCAGCCGGGTTCCTCCGTTCGATCTAGACAAGCACTCCTGAGGGGGAGTGGGACAGGAGACACCATGTGAATAGTGATGAACAGACTACAGATAAAAGTAATATTGTATCATAATGAGACAAAGTTTGCAGTAAGAAGAAGAAGAGGATAGCGCTCAGTGTACCGTACTTCCCACAGCAGTGTTTCTTCTAAGGCAGCTTTACTTCAGGCTGTGGGTTAGAGCTTTACCTAACTGACCTGATCATAAGCTCATTCGAAGAGGTACGTTTTGAGCCTAGTCTTAAATGTAGGGACTGTGTCTGCTTCTTTAACGTGAGCTGGGAGTTTATTCCATAAAACCGGAGCTTGGAGCTAAAGGCTCTTCCACCTACAGTGATTTTGGAGACTCGAGGAATCACTAGTAGCCCTGTGTTTTGAGAGCGGAGTGCTCTGGTTGACCGTTATGGAACGATAGTGTCTTGGAGATAAAACAGAGCCATACCCTTTATGGCTTTAAATGTGAGGGGCAGGATTTTAAATTCTAAACTCAACAGGAAGCCAATGGAGAGACTTTAGCACAGGTGTAATGTGTTCTCTTCTTTTTGTACGCGTTAACAATCTTGCAGCTGCATTTTTAACTAATTGAAAACTTTTTAGGGAACTTTTAGGACACGCTGCTAGCAGGGAGTTACAGTAGTCCAGCCTTGATGAAACAAAGGCATGAATACGTTTTTCTGCATCACTCTTAGGGAGTTGCCTGGCTCTGCCATACTATTCCCTGTCCATTACATGCAAGGTCACGGAGCAATTGGAGCAGTTTGAACGGGCGGGCCTAACGCGCACAGATTGTCAGTGAAATAAACCAATCAGCAATTAGCGGACGTGACGACAGCTGTAGTCCAACTCACAAAATATGAACTGAATATAAAATCACGAGAACGCGGAGGCAAAATCCTCGACTACTTCATCCATGATTAGTTTTGGCTAATGTTAATGTTAATTGAACTAACAACATAGCAGCGCAGCGAGTGACGTAACCTTGTCAATTCTCTGTGACGGTCGTGATTGGTTCGGCTAGGCCTTAGCCGCCAATCAGCAACTTGTTTACCGTGTGTAGCCAGACCCACCTTCTTTCGCGCAGAAACGAAGTGGGTGTGGTTTATCAGGCTACTTAGGTAGGATGTTTCGTATTTTAGCAATGTTGCGCAGGTGAAAGAACGCAATTTTACAAGCCTGGTTTATATGTGTTTTAAAAGAGAGGTCTTGGTCAAACAGAACTCCAAGGTTTTTTACTGTAGAACTCGTCGATACGCTAACATTATCCAGGGAGATGATCTGCTGAGATAGAGACTCTCTCAGTTTTTGAGGACCTAATATAATAACCTCGGTTTTATCAGGGTTAAGGAGGAGGTAATTTACAGTCATCCAGGTGTTAATGGCTTTTACGCAGGTACTAAGCGTATCTAATTTATCTGTCTGACCTGGTTTCATTGATAAGTACAGCTGTGTGTCATCCGCATAACAGTGAAAATTTATATTGTAATTTCAGATTATGTTACCTAATGGAAGCATGTACAATATAAATAAAATTGGCCCGAGCACTGAACCCTGTGGCACCCCATAGCACACTTTGAACACGGTGAAGACTGTTGGTTTACATTAACAAATTGGTGTAATAAGTAAGATTGAAACCAAGAGAGGGCTGTTCCCCTAATGCCTACGTCAGTTTCTAACCTCTGCAGGAGAATATTATGGTCGATTGTGTCAAAGCCGGCACTGAGGTCTAACAGAACTAGGATTGAAGCTAATCCGGCGTCAGCTGCTAATTACAGGTCGTTGGTAACTTTGACTAAGGCGGTCTCTGTGAAATTTTTCAAATAAACTATTGTCCTGCAGGTGGCGGCAAAGCTGCTTAGCCACTACTTTTTTCCAAGGACTTTTGAAATGAAAGGCAGATTAGATATGGGCCTATAGCTTGCTAAAATATCAGGATCGAGATTGGGTTTTTTCAAAAGTGGTTTGATAAGCTCAGTCCTTATCAGGTTTAGCTTTGTGGCTTGGCCTTGAAGGGAAGTGTTGACAGTGTAGGAGAGATAAGCAGTCCAGCTGCTTCAAACCTCCTCTCTCAGGAGGAAGAGAATTATTCCAGAATAGTTAATAAATTTATAATTATTTAGCTTTTACTTGTCTCAGCATTAGTTCAGTTCCCCAGAGCAGGTAGTTCCCTTCACAGTTCATCCCTTTTCCTCCCAAAATATAGTCCAACTATTGTCCGTCTCCACAGCGAGCTGCCAGGTCGTACATAACAGTCCATTGTTGTGCGTTACTTTCCTGTGTAATTCCATCACTCGGTCACTCTCTGCTTGGAGCTGCACCAGCCCCCTATGGCTTCTCCTACGGGTGGTGGGTCCACAGAAGGACGACCTCATGGTTCTAACCGGGCCTGTTGGTCTCTCATAAGGGGCTTCTGAACTGCTCCAAAGTGCTCGTTGATTTTAAAATCAACGATTGCAAATTGCTGTCTTTCCAAATTTCCGATAATCCAGGACAGTCCATCCAATAAGCAGGTACCCTGTTATCAAGAGTCCAAATAAGACATCTTTGATGTCTCCGACCGACAGGACCGCTAAGCAAATGACATTCATCGCAAAGCGAGATGACAATCCAGTCAGGGAAGACGACCTCCTCCGTGGTCTCTGTGAAAAAAAAACGTATCAATTGCGCTGAGATTCCAGTTAATCAAATGGTGATAATGTAATTATCTGAAGTTTCGAGAGCAGGACCATACCTCAACACGCCCCTTCCGGCCGGCAGACTATTTAAGCCCACTAATTACTGACCTCGTCCTCTCGTTCCGGTCTTCTGGTGTGCTCCGCGTACTCTATTCTCCCACGTCTCCAGATCGCTCCTGCAGCTAGCCTTCAGCTAGCTTGCTACTCTGCCTGTTCCCGCTGTCGCCTGGGTTGCCAGATCGTTTTTTTCCCAGTATGGCGGCACCCAGGTTGCCAGATCTGTTTTGTGTTTATGGTTATTCCAGGATGGCAAGTTTGTTTTGGCTCAACTTGCCATGTTCTGCAGTACAGTGCCCTGGTCATTAAAGGGGCCATATCATGCGTCATTCGCCATGTTCCCAACATCGTAGTACATGTCAAGCTTTGCATTGTCGTTATTTCCATGGTTCGAATGTTTGCTGGAAGTGTTGAGCCATGGCTCTCGTGCTGTATTCCGCTCCCGTTGGCACCGGGTTGCCAGGTCTCACATCTCTGCCGTACGTTTCCAGCACCGGGTTTCCAGTTTCTTCCACCGTTCGTGTTTCACCCCCGACTAGGGGCAGCCCAGCTCGGGGGCACCCCATACAATTTAACATGTTATCGCCTATTTCTCCGGCTCTAGCTGTACAGCTTCCGTTGGTTCCCCACGATTGCATTTCAGCTTTGGCTGACAGAGCTAGGCTGTCTCATGTTGTATTAGCTCGGGCTATCTCGCCTCCTTCTGGCTCAGGCCATCTCTGCTCATGCTAATCCACGCTATCTGCCGCCCTCGCCCCGGACGTCGCCGCCCTCGCACGTCGCCGCTCGGCGTCGGCCCTGGATGTCGCCGCCCTCGCCCCGGACGTCGCCGCCCTCGCCTCGGACGTCCCCCGCCTCTGTCGTTCCTCGCCGCCACCGGCCTCGTCGCCGACCTCGCCCCGGCTCGTCGCCGTCGTTTAGGTTTCTTCGCGGGCACCGGGATGCCCCGTTTATGTTTCTTCGCAGGTCGAGGATGTCGTCACCAGGTTTCTTCGCGGGCACCGTGATGCCCCGTTTAGGTTTCTTCGCGGGCACCGGGATGCCCCGTTTAGGTTTCTTCTCTGGCACCAAGATGCCTTGTCTGGGTTCCGTCGCAGACGTCGCCGCCTCACCCCGGCTCGTCACCGCCCTCGCCCCGGCTCGTCGCCCCTCACTCGTCGGCCTCGTCGCTGCCCCAGTCCCGTCGGCCTCGTCGGCGCCCCCGTCCCATCGGCCTCGTCGGCGCCCCCGTCCCGTCGGCCTCGTCGGCGCCCCCGTCCCATCGGCCTCATCGGCCCCGCCGCCCTCGCTCAAGCTCGTCGCCGCCCTCGCCCCGGTCGTCCAGCATGATGCTCCCAGCCTCGTCGGCCCCGCTCCCGGCCTCAGTCATCCCGGACGTCCCCAGCCTCCGTCATCCCGGACGTCGCCGCCATCGCCCCACTCGACGTCGCCGCCGTTTAGGTTCTTTGCGGGCACCGGGATGCCCCGTTTAGGTTCCTTCGCAAGTACCGTGATGCCCCGTCTAGATTTCCCCAGCTTGAGTCGCTTCTGTGGATTCCAGCGATCCCATCTCAGCCGTTTTTTGGGGTTGGTGCAGGTCTTGCATTGCCGTACCTCGTCTCTAGGCTTCACATGCAGCGGCCACAGTGCGTGAATAACCACACTCCATCCATCTCTCTCCGAGCCGGTGCAGCATGGTGTCTCAGTTTCACTGCACAGATCGTCAGCATGCCCATACTTCAAGGGTTACTGGTTTCGCCCAGCCACAATTTCTCTCAGGAACTTCCCACCATCTCGTCTGCCATTCCGTACAGCCGTCGATAGCCTTGCTTCCCGGTAAGCTCGGGAAGTTGCGGTTGCTGCTCAAAGCCAAGGTTCAGGTCTCCGTTATCCTTGCCTTCCGCCTAGTGAGCCCTTGTTCCCTGTTAACCATGCTTCGCTGTTACCCTATTTATACCCAAGTCCTGTCAGGTGCCGTTTCCGTCGTGAAGGGGCAAAACATTGGAGCGAATAGTGCCCATCGGCCTCCTTCGTTGCTCAGAGTTTGCTCCGCCTTACCTCGGGCCCGGCTCGGCAAGTTTCACTCGTGCGGGCAATATCCAGGTAATTCCCGAGGGTTGCTACCTACAGGAGCGGTGTTTACGTTCCCCCTATCTTTTAGGCTGAATTGTTACTTTAGTCCTTTCGAGCCCCTCATCTGCCACGTCAGCATAAGAAGTAGAGCGGCGCATCCCCGCAGGATCCGCTTTTGTCACCGAACATGGTCAGCCGTTACCAGATCCTGGTTTATTCCTCCATCTAGGTTCGTTTGCAGAGTCCCTCATGTGCCCGGATTTCTCCCTGGGCACTCCCTTCAGTGTCAGGGTTGCCATATCAGCATCCAGCTGAGGCGTGCCCTATCGTCGCATCAAGATCTGGGGGAGTTGGTCTTCCTCAGCCTTCGAAGTTCACACATGCCACAATCTGCGGGATCTACAGGAGGCACATGCCACGCTTCTCTTGTACCTTCTTTGGGGACGCGAGCCCGAGAGCTTACCTCATCGAATCCCCAGAACGGCATTTATTCTACTCGTTATACATTCAATAAAATCATTACTCGTTCTCCTTCTGAGGTTGTGGTCCTTGTAAGCGAAATGGTGATAATGTAATTATCTGAAGTTTCGAGAGCAGGACCATACCTCAACACGCCCCTTCCGGCCGGCAGACTATTTAAGCCCACTAATTACTGACCTCGTCCTCTCGTTCCGGTCTTATGGCCCCACCCTCCCTCCCTTTTATTCATTCTCTTTTCTTACAGGTATGGGACGCGAGCCCGAGAGCTTACCTCATCGAATCCCCAGAACGGCATTTATTCTACTCGTTATACATTCAATAAATCAATACTCGTTCTCCTTCTGAGGTTGTGGTCCTTGTAAGCGGATTCCAGTTTAGCGGTTTGGGAGGACAGCGAGCAGTCCTATAAAAGGGGGACTCTCCTTATAGAGTACCCTATAAAAGGGGGACTCTCCCTTCAATCGTCTCCTTTGAAACTCAGCCACTGAAGAGAGGTTGTGCCTGCTGGGCCCGTAGCTAAGGGCAGCGCACACATTTCGTAGAACTATAGTTACATAGGTAACTTAGATTTCTACTTCAATTGTGTGCTTGCCCTTAGGCTGCGCTATTGCATAAAGCATTGTCGCTGATCCTCCGCCGACGCATGCGGAGGGGGAAAGAAGGGCCTAATTCTGATCACCTTGGACCTGAAGGCGGACATAATGACCTTCAGCTGTAAAGCCGGGTTGGGCCAGAGTTCCATTAGCCCATCAGCCTCAGGGAGGGACATGCAGGAAGAATGCACAGAGAGGGCACAGAGATCGCCATCCTCTTAGCTGACGTCAGGGCTAAAAGGATTGCAGTCTTGTAAGACAGACATGTAGGACAGGGTTCAAACGGGGGCCCCGAAATGCCCTCCAGCACAGTCTGAAGGTCCCAGGTTGGAACCGAGCGGCGCACGAGCGGTCTAAGCCTATGAACGCCCTGAAGGAAGCGCTTCACCAAAGGGTAACTGCGGGCAGTGTGGTCTCCGAACCCCACGTGCCCGGTAACGCCACCGCAACCCTAGGTGTTTTTGCGGCGGCCCTGCCTTTCTCCATCAGTCCCTGGAGAAAACTGAGTATATCCTGTATAGAACAGGATGTAGGGTCCAGGTCTCTCTGAACAGAGAGAAAAGACGCCAACGAACCCTGTAAGCTCTGGTCGTAGACGAGGCCCGAGCCCCCTGAATTGTGGCAACAACTGAAGAGGGGAGGCCAAGGTTTAGCAACTTCCCCCTTTCAGCCTCCAGACCATCAACCTGCACCCTAGGGCGTCCGGTCTGTCCGGGAGGGGCCACGGATCCCCTTGTGCCATTGACACCAAGTTGGGGTACCACCTGGCGCTCAGACTGTCTGGGGCTATGAGCAGGATGAGTGCCCCCTCTGTCCTCATTCTGTGGAGCAGAGGCGCAATGAGGCGCAGGGGCGGAAACCCGTAAAGCAGGCCGGACGGCCATGGTCGATGGGCCATGGCGTCCACGCCGAGTGGAGGCCCGTCTATAGACCTGAGCGAGAACCAGAGTGGGCACTGTGCGTTCTCTGCATTGGCAAAAAGGTCGGCCACCGGTCTGCTGAACCGGAACCACACCGCCGGAAAAGTGTAGGAGGACTTTCTGCACTGCCTCTATCTCTAGGAGGTTGATGTGTTTCGGAGACGGGGCCAAACACTGCTTGCTGTGAGATGGCCCAGTACTCCGCCCCAGCCGGTCAGGGAGGCGTCCGTGAACACCTCCGTGTAATGGAGCCTGTAGCCCATTTGGACCCCCGACGGAGGCGCGCCGGGTCCAACTAGAATTCTACGTCGGACCTTGCAGTGGGGGACAACCGCGCCAGCGTCAAATCCCCCACACGGCGGGACCCAAGGTGTGAAAACCAGCGTTGGAGGCCTATCAACCACCGGGTGGGCCGATGCCATCATGCCAAGCAGGGAGCAGATTCGCTGTGGTACGATCCGCGGGCCATCCAACACCCGTTGTCCCAGATACAGAATCACTGACTGCCTTTCTAGGGAGAGGGAAGCCCTCATGCCCCTGGAGTCCAAGCGCAGTCCCAGATAGACCAAATCTTGAGTCGGAGACAGCCGAGTTTTCTCCCGATTGACGATCAGCCCCAGCCGAGAAATGTGCCTTAGCACAGCGGCCGTATGGGCTTCGGCCTCCTGTGGGGAGGAGGCCAGAATAAGCCAATCGTCGATGTAAGTCAGGATTCTGAGACCTTGACGGCGAAACAGTTCCAACGCTGCCTCCACACACTTGGAGAAGGTGCGTGGGGCCAGGGAGTAGCCAAATGGGAGGCGGCAATATGGTAAAACTCTGTCAGGGGCCACTGAGTAAGAGCGGGGAAATGGGCCCGACCACAGGCTCCGTTCTCGGCAGTGAGCCACAGCGTGGGGGGCCCTGCTCGAAAGAGCTGACGCTCCTGGAAGAAAGCGGAGTCATCGGCCGAGAAAAGAGTGTGCTCAGATCTACACTTCTTAGCGGGGATTCCCAGCGGGAGCAATTGAGAGCGTGGGGGAGTGTAGGGGAAGAGGTTTTAGACACTGACTTACACCGCTGCCCCGAGGCTTTTAGAAACACAGGCTGACGAGCTGCAACATCATGGGGAGATAAAGTGCCTGACAAAATGTCATAACGCCTTTCCTCTCTTACTTCTCAGCGGCAGAGAGTTGGAACACGGAGAAGGGCACAGAGCAGCGGCAGCAGAGCCAATCACAGGCCTGCTCATGCTCGGGCCTCCTTTTTCCCCCACGTTTGCTGTCTTACAGACAGTCAACCAATCACCGTCGAGGAACAGCACATCAGGCCTGGGCCTAGCCGTCAGAGCAGCAGTATGCCCACATTGACTCATGTGAGACAGTGTGCTTGCGGTAGAGGCGGCCACTGTGACATCGGGGATAGCTCAAGCAAGAGCCAGAGTACAAGAGAAAGAACGTGTTTCGCACACGTCCTTGACAGGCAGCAGAGCGGAGCGATGACGAGCAATCAGCGGGGCCCCCTGAGCCCTGCTGACTTTAACCACTTTTCCACTCTGAGTGGCAACAGGCGGACTCATAACGCCTTCAACATGAAAGGAATACAAAGGAGGCTCTTTTGTGGAGTAACGGCCGAGCGGCCTTTATTAACATTTTTGAACCCCCTCTTCCTCCCCTGGAACCCGGAGCAAGACGGCAGTCACGTCTCGGGCTGGGATCATCGCTGCACTGACGATCAGGACCCTGGGGGCGTCGACGAGCTGCACGTGAAGAGGACGCGGGGCCACAACGAGGAGGAGATCTGCCTCTTCTACCTTGTTCCAAGTGCTGTCGTGAGGAGGAGCCCTGGTCGTGCTGGGGGCGGCAATGCCGGGCCAGTTGAGCTGAGGCTTTGGCGGCGATCTCCAGATGATCTACCATAGTCTGGATGCCAGGCCCGAAGAGGGAGGACGGGTCGTCTGGCAGGCTCAGAAGATTGCGTTTGTCAGCCTCCTTCAGCGTGGACAAACCCAGCCAAAGATGGCGGCAGCCGACCTGCGCAGCGCACATGGTCCGACCACTGCCATGGTGGTTTCAGCTTCCACAATCTCATCATGAGAAAGCTGGTCGCGGCCGCGGATCAGTTTGTCCAGAGAGGCGGTGAGCAAGGTCATATTGTTTGCCAACGCTACGACCTGTGCAGCGTTAGCATAACAGCGGTTAAAACTGGCTTTATCCATTATTTAGATTTTAACTGAAAAATGTGGCAATTTTGGCCGTTTTTATGAATGAAAAACCTTATTTTTATATGACATAAAAGAACAAACTTGCAATACATTTTCCACATATTTATGTCCGTAATCCACATCAAAAGTTTAACATTAATTTAACTCCCCCCCCCATATTCACCTACAGTGTCTTAAGTTGTGATTGAGAAGCATTTCTCTGAGCTGCCACTCACAGCTGCAGGTCTGTTTTTGATGGGAGAACAACATTGTCACATGGTAAAAAGCTCTACACCCTTTAGATGGTGAATCCTGACGTTTCTCCTGAACATTTTGAGTGTGGGACCCTGTGGAGACTGCGTTCCCATTTCCGACGGTCTGGACAGAGATGGACAGATACCAAACACCGATCATTCCCCCCGTTTATTGTGCTGTGATGGGGAGAGAGGATAGAGCTTTGATGAGGGGGTGGATACGGGACATCCCAAAGGAGGATCCAGAACAATGGCACCAGCAGAGGGACGTTTTCGATTAGAGGCAACTGTCAGCAGGCTGGACTTAACCCTGTATGAGCATATTCATAACCAGATGTGGTCCAAGGGCTTCAGATCATTACTTGAGTAAAAGAACAAATACTCCTCAGATACAAAAAAAAAAAGTCAAATTACTACTTACCACATATAGTCATACAAGGGGGAGTGGCCCAGCCGAGGGGGAAAGGAAGCCTGTTATGGAAATCACAATTTGTCATTATTCTCAGCCGTTTCCTGGCGGACTACACACATATTTAGGGGGATTTCGACAGGACGGGACCAGTTCAGATCACTTGAGAGCGGTTCATTTAAGGAGGGGCAGCCCCCACAAGTTTGTGTTTCAAGTGCCTTTATAGGGTCTGGGTCGTTATGGGCGTGGCCAAGGACATTTATATGCTTGTGCAGGCAATGACCACAGCCTGATATCACTCAGCTTTAAAAGAAAAAAGAAAACAGAACAATGCCTAAAACTAGTAGACTTATATTAAGTGTGACAGTGAATCCAAAAATGAAAAATGGAGATACGAGGCCTCGTTCCTGTCATTTAGGCAATAAGAAAGATTGTATGGGAAAACTGTTGTGCAAATCAAACTTGAAACCTTGAGCAGTAGATTACTGACATAAATATGAGGAAAAATATATAATTTTATTGAATGTTTTCACATCCAAATCAGGCATGTAGGCTATGAGTAGAGAGGCCAAAAACGGCCTATCTTTTCTGAACAAGTCATGATGGAGCCTGGTTTAAATTTGTGAAGGGAAAGACTTTAACATATTAACTTTAAATATGCCTCTAAAAGGCCTGACCAATCAGAGTGGAGACATGCCCCCCTCCCCTTTCCCCCCAAACCGCCCCAGACCTCAAGGCTGAAGTGGTCTGAGGCTGGAGCGGTTTGGCCCCTTTGGGAGCGGAGCGGTTCACTTTTGGCTGTGGAAACAACCTCAAACTGCTCTGGTCTGCTCCTGTCGAAATGCGACTGATATCACACTCAAACAAATCATTATGAATGTTTTTCAGGACAGATGATCTTATTTTTTATATAAAAATATATAATGGTTAAGGGCCTATGTAACTGGAGCTGTAGCGACGTCTACGCCACTCTGATATGCTCGCACGCTCACTAAGTTATGTCACTGTGACGTCTCAGGGACATCTCCAGACAGTCGCGGTGACGTCTCTGAGGCGTGTCCTCAGTTGCGGAGATGTCTCTGTGACTTCTCTGAGAAATCACCGTTCCGTCTCTTTAAGCTCTCCTTTGTATACGGTCTTGGAGACATTAAAAGGACGTCACAGAAACGTCTCACAAGTTGTGGACACGTCACCACAGCTGGATGAGACCTGACTTGAAAAGTCTCTGCGTAGTGCTGTGGCTAAGCCTTTTTAAATGTATAATAATTAATTATAATAAATATATGGATAAATATGGATAACATTTTGGGCTAAGCCCCGCATTACTTCAGTGTCAGGCTCTGTAGGAAGTGATAATGTAATAACGACCGATAATGTAATAACGACCGATAATGTAATAACGCCGATAATGTAATAACGCCGATAATGTAATAACGACCGATAATGTAATAACGGCCGATAATGTAATAACGACCGATAATGTAATAACGACCGATAATGTAATAACGGCCGATAATGTAATAACGACCGATAATGTAATAACGACCGATAATGTAATAACGGCCGATAATGTAATAACGACCGATAATGTAATAATGGCCGATAATGTAATAACGGCCGATAATGTAATAACGGCCGATAATGTAATAACGACCGATAATGTAATAACGACCGATAATGTAATAACGGCCGATAATGTAATAACGACCGATAATGTAATAACGACCGATAATGTAATAACAGGCCGATAATGTAATAACGGCCGATAATGTAATAACGGCCGATAATGTAATAACGACCGATAATGTAATAACAGGCCGATAATGTAATAACGACCGATAATGTAATAACGACCGATAATGTAATAACGGCCGATAATGTAATAACGACCGATAATGTAATAACCGATAATGTAATACGGCCGATAATGTAATAACGACCGATAATGTAATAACGACCGATAATGTAATAACGGCCGATAATGTAATAACGGCCGATAATGTAATAACGCCGATAATGTAATAACGGCCGATAATGTAATAACGACCGATAATGTAATAACGGCCGATAATGTAATAACGGCCGATAATGTAATAACGACCGATAATGTAATAACGACCGATAATGTAATAACGGCCGATAATGTAATACATTTGGCCAGTTTTAAAATGTAATAAGCCGATAACATAATAACTCTTGAGGGGAACAAAGTGATCGCTTCAGTGGGTAAAATTGTCAGTAAAGGAGAATCGGAGTGCCTCGGATTTTTCTTTCTCTTTTTGTCTATAACGTAATAACTCTGTTGAGTCAATAACGTAATAACTCTGTTGAGTCAATAACGTAATAACTCTGTTGAGTCAATAACGTAATAACTCTGTTGAGTCAATAACGTAATAACTCTGTTGAGTCAATAACGTAATAACTCTGTTGAGTCAATAACGTAATAACTCTGTAGAGTCAATAACGTAATAATGTAATAATTACGTTACTGGCTTGTTATTACATTATTGGACTGACATGGTGAACATTTTTCAGATATAAGTTTAGCCAATAATCAAAACCCACATCAATTAAAAGACATTAAACATAACTGAAAGGTTGCCGGTTCCAATCCCTGCTCCCACAAGTACATGACGTTGCTGTGTCTTTCGGCAAGGCACTTCACCCATCTGCCTGTGTATGAATGTGGTGCATGTGAGGGCGAGTGGTTGGTGGTGGCCCTAGTGGCTGATGGGACTAATAGTAAGTTCCCTGCTCCTGTCTCTGAATCTGTATCCTGTATCTGAGGACTTCTTCCATGGTTGACTGAAACACAGCTTGGTACAATGATAATAGGATAATGATTAAAAAAATATCATGATGATTGTTCTCTTGACAAAACCTCGCCCTTTCTGCAACAGACTACTATTGTAGCCACAGCTGCCCTGGGCAGGTGGCCAAACTGTGCCATTGGCCTCTCCGACCACCACCAAGCACTCATCCACACGTCCCACATTCATATATGCAATGTGAGTGAAGTGCCTTGCCCAAGGACACAGCGACATCATGTATTTGTCGAACCAGCAACATTTCCATCATAAGATTCTCCGCTTTACACTCTGAGCTACTGTCGAAGGAAAAGGCCGTTAAACAGCAAAATACAAAAGCCAGAAAATAACAGATCATTTTGTTTCTTTTGTACTATGTCCTTTTGTATTATTGTGAAATGAAATGTTTTATTGTATACTGCTGAAATAAATAAATAAATAAATAAATAAACTAATCAAAGGTTTCAAATGGATATCTCTACATTTGAAATGTTTCCCTATTCACCTGCAGCGTCTTGCCTTACGTGCAATACTCAAGTAAATGCACTTGGTTAATGACCCTGACCGGGTTAAGGTCAGGGTCTGTCTATGCCAGATGCATTTCATGCAAATGTTGTTCTCGAGCATCATTGATTTGAATAACAAATTTCAAATGAAGTCGGCCCTTTCCAAGCAAATGAGGTCATCACCTTGAACACTGAAGGAGGTTTTTCACTTTACTGCCCTGGATCGTCGTAAACTGATCTTGCCTCCCGATTGGCCGATGTCTTTATCAGTCATCTGCCAGACCCTCCCACTGCCACGCCCCTGGAGACCTCATCAGCCCAGATGCACCATGGGAAAGGCCGAGTGTCGGGGTCTCACACCGATCCCATCTCTGATAAGTCTCATGTGATTTGTATTTTAAGGACTAAAAGCAAAACAACAGGACAGAGGTGGTCAGAAACTACGTACATTTACTATAGTCCTGTACTTAAGTAGAGTTTTTGGGTGTCTGTACTTGAGTAGTATTTGTTTTGAGAACTTATTACTTTAACTCCACTACATTTGAAAAATAAATTTAACACTTTCTACTCCGCTACATTTCTATCAAGGCTCAAAGTAAAAAGTCAATTTGTCCACATGTTTGGTTCATCTGAAAAGCCTAATAAAGCACACTCCAGAGCAGTAGATGGCGCTGTGCAGATATACTGTCAAACGCCACTGACTCAGGACAAGGACGAAGCCACACAGAGGGGGAATTTGGGCACATTTTTTGTTTTTTAAGAAGCTGCAATGTTATTTTACTTAACTATTGTTAAAACTGATGAGCACTTTCTACTTTGAATTTTGCATTTTTGCATAATTTCTATGTGACAAATATTTTTTGTGAAGCACTTTGGTCAACTGAAGTTGTTTTTAAATGTAAACTTTGGACACATGACTGTTTTTATTCTACACATTATATATACTCGGTCCCGGAGTATCACGATACGTAGTGGATCGTGACAAAAGGGGATCGTCTCAGCCCTACTAAATATCCTTATAAGCTAAGTCGTTATCTCAATTGGCGCAATGAATTATGGGATCGCTCAGAGGTCAATCGGGATTATTATTATATTTTTTTTATTTAACAACGATTTACAAACAAATTGGCAATTTTCAACACATTAAAATGACTGTAAAAATTCAAGGCACCAGATATTAAAGCAATAGAAATAGAAACAAAAATTAAATAAATAAAACAAAACATAAAACAAAATAAAACAAACCCATTCACACACACACACTAGCACTAAGCAGTTTCCGTTAGAGGTTTTCTTCGAAAACATTCAGATTGTCAAATACATTAAGAAGAGATAGTGCAGATTTACATTTCATACATTTTAAAGATATCAGATAGTTTCCTTCAAGTTGTCTCTTAAACTCTGTGAAAATAGGCTTGACGTTTTTCTATTTGCAAGAATGAATAAAATATTTCGAAAGGATTAATGAATTGTTTAAAGCATAGTCTGTCTGTGAGTCCTTCAGGGAAATCCCAAAAATGATATTGTCCAATGTAAGAGAGTCCTGCTGCAGCTGGATTTTCGAAAAGAACCAGTCCATAAAGTCTTCCCAAAATGTGCTTGTGTACATACATTGATAAAACAGATGTTCAGTGGTTTCAATGTCTGAGTCACAGAAAGTACAATTGTTATAATCTATACCAAACCTTACTCTAAGAAGCTCACTGGATGGATATATCGCTTTCAAAATTTTGAAATGAACTTCCTTAGTTTTTGGACTAACAGGACATTTTAAATATTTAGTTCTTATATTTTTAATCTGTTCTTTTGAACATTTTTGAACAACTGAGTTTCTGTTAGATTTGATTGGATAAAAGTGATTATTCAGACACTTTCGCAAAGTTTTGTTTGGTATCTCTTTTCCCACGAAATCTTGCTCATTGATACATAGTGTTGCCAATTTGGGAGGAGGTAAACTCCTCAAATCAGTATTTTCAATTAATTGTTTAACAGATTTGGGGAATAGCTTTGCTTTTTTTTTAATTCAGTTCTTTTGCATGTTATATTGTAAGTGGAGATGAAGTTCTCGTATGATAACCAATTACCCTGTCTGTCCATTAGGTGGCGTAAGGACCACTCCAACACATATCTGTTATTCCATATTGGTGTTTGATGCGGAGTAAAATTGTGGTTGTACATAAGTTTCCAGCTTAACAGAACTTGCTTGTGAAAAGATGACAACTTCATTGGAAGTTTCTCAATATTAACGTCGCATGCAAGGACAAACTCAATACCTCCTATTTTCTCAAATAACAGACAAAACCATACACTGTTCTTCTCTGTTATGAAGGACTTCAGCCATTTCATTTTTAGGACAACATTTAGACATTCAAAATCAATTGCTTGTAGGCCACCATTTTGTATTCTTTGACAATTTCAGATTTTTTTAATGTAATGGACTTTATTTTTCCAAATATAATTGAAGTTTAATTGCTAAATTTTGTTTAATATCTCTGTCTGGTATTGCCAATGAATAGGCTGGATAGATGCACGTCGTGAGTGATTCCATCTTTGTTAGATACGTTCTTCCAAAAACTGTTAGATCCCGTTGTAGCCAAGAGTTTAGTTTGGATTTGCATTGAACGATTTTATCTTGAATGTTTTGTTTCTCGCTTTTCTCGTCTTATCTTTGGTCACGTTAATTCCTAAATATTTAACACGATTTAATGGGGATATTATAGGCTAGTCATGGATAGCCATAAGCTCACGTTTATTATGGTTCAGTGTCAAGCATGACGCTTCGGAGAAAGGGCTAAAGGCCAATTTATACTTCAGCGTCAGCTCCGCGTTTACGTGCTGGAAGCACGTGGGAGCCAATCAGGGAGTTCGCGACAGCTGCACCTGCCGCTGGCGTGCACCTGCCGCACAAGGTGACTTCGCGGCCAGTGGTGCAGAACGCAAGTGAGATGATTGGTTGATCCTTTCGCAAAACAAGGAAACACACAACAAACTCCTTCAGTCTCCCTCTTTGAAGTTATTTTCCATGAATATATTGTTCCTATGATTTAGTGCTTTTGTGTTTTCACTTTTTATGCTATTAAAAAAAATGTTTAAAATATACATCACAACGTGAAGGCAGAGGAGCTACCATTGACTTCTAAATGTACAGTCAATGGGAGGTACGCAGAAGTTCGAACGATTCTGGCTTGCGTGAAGCAGAGGGGGCTGCGGTGGGCGGGACCGGCCGCTCGACTATAAAACAGCCTTAGGCCGGACTCAGACCAAGCGGGGAAAAAACGCTTTCCGTCGCTCAGCTCTCTCTACTTCCTTCGCCAGCCCCCTTGTGCAGGAGCAGGTGGACGGCGCCCTCACACCAAGAGCGGCGAAAGAGAGGAGAGCGGCGAGCTTCCATTCATTCCCTATGCTGCGTGGCGACCGGAAAGAAGCCTCCGGAAATCCACATGAGAGCGGCACGAGAAGGGCGGCTGCAGCGGCTCTGTATTTGCATAGCCTTGAAAGTTTTTCAAGGCTATGCAAATACAGAGCCATTTCCGGCGGCGACCACCAACCACAGAACATGATCTGACAGACGCCTGTGCGTAATTGGCTCATGCACTTCAGCTGCGTCTCCAACCCCACCTCCACCTGCTCCTGCACAAGGGGGGCTGGCGAAGGAAGTCGAGCAAGCTGAGCCACGGAAAGCGTTTTTTTCCCGCTTGGTCTGAGTCCGGCCGGAGGTGGGGTTGGAGACGCAGCTGAAGTGCATGAGCCAATTACGCACAGGTGTCTGTCAGATCATGTTCTGTGGTTGGTGGTCGCCGCCGGAAATGGCTCTGTATTTGCATAACGTTGAAAACATTTCAACGCTATGCAAATACAGAGCCGCTGCAGCCGCCCTTCTCGTGCCGCTCTCATGTGGATTTCCGGAGGCTTCTTTCCGGTCGCCACGCAGCATAGGGAATGAATGGAAGCTCGCCGCTCTTGGTGTGAGGGCGCCGTTAACGCGCGTCAAAGCCAGGGAGAACAGCGCGGTACAGAGCAGCGATGCCCCGCCCACTGCTTCATGCACTCAAGTAATCACAATCTACACGTGCGTTCATTTACGCCTTGTTAACCAATCAGGGACTGGGCTCAAATAGTGAGCACAAGCGTCACCTGTTACCTGCAGCAGTGGCGCAAAAAGGGCATACGCAATATATGCCTTTCATAGGGGCGCCGATAGTGATGTGTCGGTCGCCAACGATCCGGCTCTTTTGAACGATCCGGCTCTTTTGAACGATCCGGCTCTTTTGAACGAGTCTTTACAGTGAACGTTATGAACAGGTTCGCGGTGGTGAAGTGTTTTTTTTATTATTCCTCTTTGGGGGAGGGGCGTCACTTTAGTTGTGCATGCTTATTTTGCGAAACAAAAGTCACTGCTGGAGTGGGGCAGAGAGGAGTGGAGGATTGGCAGAGGGACAGTCATCTCCACCCCCCACGAGGAGCTCAAAGTGAGCATAAGGCAACAAGTTTGAGAAATAAAAGTCCTAATGAAATAATAAACACGGTTACAGAGGAGATCGCGTTGAAGCTTGCGTTGTTTTCTCCCCTCTTGCGCGAGGGAGAGAGAGGGAGAGGAGGAAAAGTTACGTGAATGAAGCAACAGAAGCTTTTAATCGGGCCGTGTGATTGTTTTTTTGTGATAACAAACTCCATAGAGGGAAATATCGATGTTATATTGTGTGAAATAGTTAGCCTGGCTAACGCCAGACTGCTGTGTGCGCTCGAATTTTTTCGAACTTCACAACAGCCTGGGGACCATGGCCGACATTTTTCCATGGATTTGGGCACCAATCACAGAACGAGGAGGGACGGTAAGACGATGACGCGCTATTTGACATAAAGCTTGTAGTTTGTTTAGGGATAAAAAAATAAAAAAATATTTACGGATCCAACATGACAGCAGCAGACGCGATGCCATCTTTCGATCAAGCTTTAGAACGTGTTCTAAATAGTTTAGCTCAAAAGTTTACAGCAGGTACGTCATACGTCATCTGATACCATGATACGATTGGCTATGGCTACGTGCAGACGCATGAGAGACATTCGTAGCGCCCAATAAAAAGCTATGAACAATCGTAAACCACACCTCTCCTACGAGAAAATGAATTGGTGGTCCCCAGACTAAATATCACTTGTGATTTTAGTCTGGCGTTAGCCAGGCTATGAAATAGTGACATTTTCGTTAAAATAAAGTCAATTCAGAGGGTATTTATTTTCTTTAAAAAAAAGAAAAGAAACAACCATCAAAGAGCCGTGTGTGTGTGTGTTTGTGTGTGTGTGGGAGGGGGGGTAGTTGCGCCCCTGACCTGCAGCATGGAGGACAAGTTGATCATGGCGGTTTGCGCTCGGCCTGAGTTGTATGACACGCCTCCTAATTATGACGCTTGCAAAACTTCACGCGCCGCAAACGGGCGTTTCTCGCGAGTGTGAAGCGGCCATGTTTGGCGTCCAACTAGAGGCTGAAGGAGCGTGGACGCACGTTCGGTCTGAACGCACCTTAATACGTTTCAAAACTTCAGGGATTTGTTCCAAATTTTTTACAAAAATAGTTGTGTCATTTACAAATTAACTTATAATTAATTGTTCATTAAAACATTTAACTTCTCAACATCAGAGTTTTTCATTAAGATTGCCAACATTTCTGCTGCCATAATAAATAAAAATGGAGAAACATTACAGCCTTGTTTCACACCTCTATTTACACAGAAGCGAGGCGTCGTACCCATTGGAAGAGCTACAGTGCTAGTTGTACCGTCATAAAAAGATTCGATAATGTTACAAAACTTTGGTCCAAACCCATACATGTTTAAAACTTTAAAGATAAATTGATGTTCCAGCTTATCAAAAGCTTTGTGAAAGTCTAGAAAAAGAATGAAGCCATTATCCTCAATCATATCATATCATATATGGTTTGTGTCATATAAGCATAGACTGTTAAAAAGAATAGACAGCTCCTCCTCACTCCTCCCCGTTTACCATAATGACCACGTTCGAGGGGGAATTCATGGCGGATTTACAGACTCCTCCTCCCCAGCTCTGATGAAGCATGTTCCTAATAAGGGCATAAGGGCGGGATCTCACTGTAGACTCCGCCCTTGCGTGACGTGTAGCTCGCGCAGCTCCAATGCTAACAGTCAGACCCTCATTAAGTAGGAGATTTAAAAAATGTATTTCGAAAACCAGCCTGGTTTCTTTTTTTGTGAGTAGGATGTCAGGAGGAATATGTAGCCATAGAAAGTGTTAAAAAAATTGAAACCAGGCATTAAAGTTGTTTTTAACGTGTCTAAAGTCCAATGCTTTTCAATGGGGGCCTAGCGGCTATATGGAGGTACTACAGCAATGGAGGAGCAATGGCGGCCTCCAGCGTTGCGGTCATAAAGCAGAGCAGCTAGCGGCCATTGCATATAAGGTTTTACTTTGGGGGGCGCTGTTCCGTGAGGAAGGCGACTCCCAGCACGGCTTGTTTGAGTGTGGATTTTGACGTTTTATGTGTTGTTTTTGGGGCATTCTGCTCATTTGATACGCTTCTACATGATGTGGGAGGGAACAGGGCTTCAAGTTGAGATCTTTTAATATTAACAAAGACATTTTATCTTTGGTGTACACTTCACTCATTGAATCCATTCTTACATACAACATCTCTTCCTGGTTCAACTTTCTCACCGTTAAACACAAAACAAAACTCAATAGAATAGTAAACCACGCCAGTAAGATCACTCAAACCCCTCAGATCCCAATCTGCGAACTGTACAGGTGATCGGTGCGGAGGAAAGCTACTCTCATCACTGAAGATGCCACACAGCCCTTGCATCACTCCTTCTCCCTGCTGCCATCAGGCAGAAGATACAGAACCCCTCTGGCCCATAGAAATAGCTACAAGAAATCATTCATTCCATCTGCAATCGCTGCACTAAATAAACCCCGGTAGCACTGTATTTTATATTTTATGTTGCGCTTTCTTCTTCATGTGATATTTGCAATGATGTTGTGTGTGTTTTTATTGATTGATTTGAGCCGTGCGGAAAGACACATTTCTGCTCTTTTGGAACAGACAATAAAGTTATATTCTATTCTATTGTGTATATAAGAGGTACTTTACGACAGTAGTCTCACGTGCCGTAAATTACATCTGGCCTGGTTACCGGGGTAACTCCCGCGACCTCTTGTACCTCTTGTTGTTAACCTGCATATTGATTATGCTAGTTCCAAACCCGAAGTAAAGCCTTGCACTACTCACGACGTTTTGTGTGGACATTCAATTACTTTACATGGTGTCAGTTGCTGGTGACGGACGTACGGCTTCAGGAAAATGGCCACGTTTAATCCACCAGAGAGTTTCCCGTTCCACCGCCCGACTGAATGGAGCGATTGGAAGCAACGTTTCCAGCGTTTTCGCGTCGCTACGAAGCTGAACAAGGAGGACGGTGAGGTCCAAGTCAGTTCATTGATATACGCCATGGGCCCGGAGGCTGAACATATTTTTAAAGCATTCACTTTTGCGGAGGACGCCGATAAAAAGAAGTTTGACATTGTGTTAAGAAAATACGATGAATACTTCCACCCCAAAAGGAATGTTATTCATGAGCGCGCATGTTTCCACCTGAGGGTGCAGCGGCCCGGTGAGAAAGCTGAAAGCTCTTTATGAACTATCGGAACATTGTGACTTTGGGGCACAGAGAGAGGAGCACATCAGAGACCGTATATTGGAGATGCCTCGTAAACTGCAGTTGGAGACGCAGCTTACATTATCCCAAACTATTCAGGCCGTGCGCCAGTCCGAGGAGGTGACCAGGCAGGTGAACCAGCAGGGCGATGCGTGCGCAGTGGTGCAGGAGGTCTCACATGCGAAATCTCCATTCAGAGGAAAGAAGCAGTGGAAAAATAAAAAGAGAGAAAGTGGTGAACCAAAATGTGGAAGATGTGGCAAAGTAAAGCACAGAGACCAGGATAAGTGTCCAGCCAATAAATCAACGTGCAACAAATGCAAGAAAGTGGGCCACTGGGAAAGAATGTGCCACAGTAAGTCAGTCAGAGAAGTGACAGACGCATCTACTGTTTCTCAGACGCCATATTTCCTAGGGGCTGTCACAGACACTAGCAGAGAGAGTGATCAATGGACAGTTGAAATTGTGATTGGCACAACACCGGTTAAATTTAAAATCGACACAGGGGCAGATTTAAACGTGATGGAGAAAGAGACATTCAACATGTTAGTCAAACATTCCACCAATGAACAGCCCCGGTGGTCAGCTAAGTTGCATGGGGATATTTCAAGCGACTGCAAAATACAAGGAAAAGCACTACTCATTCCCAGTTTATGTGATCCACAGCCAGACAATAATAATTTGTATTGTATTTTTTTTTACTGTTCATTTGTTTATTAATGTAATTTTTACTGCTGTGTTCAGCACTTTGGTCGACGTTGTTGTTTTTAAAGTGCTCTATAAATAAAGTTGGATTGGATTGATGATGATGATGATAATAATATTATTATTATTATTATTATTATTATTATTATTATTATTATTATTATTATTATTATTATTATTTTTACTTACTTACTTACTTACTTACTTTACATCAAAATGCAAGACCAGGTGGTCAATTTTGCACATTTTATAAAATTTGTAATATATTTAGACTTCCAGACTATCACTTTAATTTGTAAATTAGTATGAAGTGAACAGTCGCAATTTGTTATTGGGATGTTTTAAATACTTAAAATGTTATGAAATGTTGCGTAAAAGAAATAAATGGTAAAAAATATATTACACTCTTCTACCTTCATTGGGTGAAGTGTCTGTCTAACAAAGACAGTGTGCACCTGGGGATTCCTCCGATCAAAAGATGACCTGCTCTGTTTTTTCCACTTTTTGTCTAAAAATGATTGTTTTTGAAAACTACAGTTGTTCATTTGCCAATTAAGAAGTAAGCGAAGTAAACCAAAAATAAAATACTTAAAAAAAAGTGAAAGTAGAGACTTAGATCTTTGTTTTGGTACACACAGTGATGGGTAGAGTAGCCAAAATATTTACTCAAGTAAGAGTAACGTCAGTTTGAAATAATTTTACTCAAGTACAATTTAAAAAGTAGTGACCCAAACAATTACTCAAGTAAAAGTAAAAAAAAAGTCTGATGTATTTTCATTGACGCCATATTGTGTGAAACAAAACTTAAATCATGCAGAAATCATATTATTTACTGAGTAGATCTCAAGAAAATACAGAAAAAATAAATAATTGTAAAGAACAAGGTGATCTACATACATCTATTTTATGAAAATGAAGCATTTGCTGCTTCACAATGGAAACAGTAAAATTACTGTAAGAAGTGCAATTTCTACAAAAAGTACCTGTACTTGAGTAACTGTAACTGAGCCCTACCCGCCTCTGAGTACATAGCATGTGGTCATTAGTAGATTGTTGATAGATTAAAATGAGCAGAAATCCTGGTCAGCAAAGAGTTAACTGTGCTGAATGTAAAAGTGCAGCGCAACAAATGGGAAAGCACAAACATCAGTAAGGTTTAATTCTGACTTTTATTTGAGATGGGAAATGAATCCAGTGAAATGTGAGTTCAGTCAAAGCTCACTCCAGGTTCAGGTACAGAGTGATGCAGGCGGACAGGCCCAGCAGCAGCAGAGGAGGCAGCGTCAGTGGAGCCATGTTGCAGAGGTTGCCCTCGCAGCACTTGATGGGGTAGATACAGAGCTCACGCTTCATGCAGCCCTGGGTCACCATACCTGGACACAACCACACGCTAGAATGAGTACTGCTGTAGGTGTGTGTGTGTGGGGGGGGGGGGGGACTTTGGCTCTTACTGACATACAGTGCCTCTCGATAGTACTAATACACCTTGAACTTTTGCACATTTTGTCATGTTTACAACCATAAACATAAAGGTTTTATTTAGAATTTTTTTACTGAAAGTTCACACACAAGTAACAGACAACTGTGAAGTGAAAGCAAAATGATACATGATTCTGTTATTTTTCAAAAAATAGAAAAGTGAAAAGTGGGGCAGTTAAAGTTCTGCTCAAAAGGAGTGGGCCGAAGCAAAAGCTCGTGAGCACCCACCCCGAAATCATTAGAATAAAAAATAACATATCACAATAGTACAAAGGAACATATTACAAGGAACAAAGTACAAGAGCATAGGAACACAGCATGCACACAAACACACAACGTACACGTTTGTGATTTAACTTTACACATTATCAATGATACATTTAGCACATCATATTTTGATTTTGATTTGCCTCGTTAGCAAAAGAGAACCTGTTACACTTCAGAGCGGCTGTTTTAACACGGACCACACTTACAGTACAAAGCACTAGTGTAGTGCTTCACTGGAAGCACTACACACTAACAAAAATGAACAGAAACAGAAGCAAGTGGTACAAAGCAAGTGACAAAAGGCCATTACTTAGTTACAGATGTTATCAATGCCAAACACAGTTAACATTCCCCAAAGTCACTGGTTTTGTGTTAAAAAGAACATTCATATACATATTATCCGTGATCTTGCTACTTCCCAGGTGTCATTGAGATCACAGGTGTGCTGGAAGGGGGATCTACGGGCGTGGCCCTGGGAGGAGGCTGTGAGCAGTGTGAGCAGTGAGGCAGCTAACATTTTTGCGGAGTCCTGTTGAGGGAGAGCAAAATGCCTAAACCGACAAAAACAGAGACGAAGCAACTGCCAGATTCGGCGGCGGATGAGGATTACGTGAGCCTCAGTCGAGTCACGGAACTCATGGAGCAGCAAAGGGACATGTTCAGGGAAATAATACAACAACAACAGGAGAACTTCAAGGGATTCATTAAAATCATCATGGAAGCAACAAACACCCGAATGGATTCACAGATAAAGGACATTCAAGAGCTAAAAACAAGCCTACAGTTCACACAAGGTGAGGTGGACACTCTGAAAGAAGGAACATTGAAACTCACTGAGCGCACAAACACAATACAAAACGATTTTTATAAAGTATGTGACAATCTGCATATTATCACGGACAAACTGGAGTATCTGGAGGGACAGAGCCGTAGAAACAACCTGGTCTTTGAGGGAGTGTTGGAGACGCCTGGGGAGACCTGGGCTGACGCAGAGGAGAAAGTTAAACATCTACTGAGGGAGAAGTTACAACTACAACACCCGGTGGAGGTGGAGAGAGCTCACCGCGTAGGGAAACCCGACGGCGGGAGAGACTGGCCGAGACCCATCATCGCCAGACTGCTGCGTTGGAAGGATCGTGAAGCAATCCTGCAGCGCGCTAAACACCTCAAAGGGACCAAAATCTTCATAAACGAGGACTACACGGAATCCATCAAAGGAAGCGAAAAGAGCTGATGCCGGAGCTGAGAGCTGCCAGGGAAAGGGGGGAGATTGCCTTCCTGCGCTATGACAAACTCATTGTACGTCCGCGCACCAGTACACCAAATCAAGTATAAACACCGGGAAAAGCGTATGGATTTTGGTATGTAAAAGCACATAACTTCACATGTCCTGTAATACATATAGTTCTATAGGAAGCATCGACTTGGACCTTTCATTAAGGAGAATTGCTGAAGCAAATAACCAGGATTTTACATTATCACAATATGACTTACAGAACACTGAGATCGACATCGACCCTGAAAATAACTTCTTTACCAGAGCTACTAATGACTGTCAATATTATACAGAGGATCTTTACAATAGTAAACTTAAGAACATTAAGGCATTCACTGTAATCCATTTCAATAGTCGAAGCCTCTATGCAAACTTTAACCACATCAAAAGCTTCTTAAAACAGTTTTCTAAACCATTTAGTGTAATTTTAATCACAGAAACATGGATTAATAATGACAGAGAAATTGAGTTTTCTATTGATGGTTATGAATTTATAAGTATGAACAGAAGAAACAAGCATGGTGGGGGAGTAGCTATGTTTGTAGACTCCAACTATAGTTACAAGTAATGGAAAATAAGACTATGGTGGTGGATGATGCACTTGAATGCCTTACTGTAGAAATTACAAGGCAAAAAAAGAAAATATTATTGTAAGTTGTATTTATAGAACACCTGGCTCTGATATAGATGTTTTTTCTAATTGGATGGAGGAGCACTTTTCAGGTTTAAATCATAAAGTCATGTTTGTGGGGGGAGACCTTAACATCGATCTGTTAAATCCATATAAACATAAAAAGACGGATGAATTTATAAATACTTTATTTAGTATAGGTCTGTTTCCTCTAATAACTAAACCAAGTAGAATCACAACCCACAGTGCGACTTTGATTGATAACATTTTCTCAAATGAAATAGATAGTGATACAGTCAGTGGTTTAATGATAAATGATATTAGTGATCACCTGCCAGTTTTTGTATTGTACAAACATTTAAATATTGATGATGAAAAAATGTATTGGTTTAGAAGGGTAAAAACAGAAAAAACTATTGATGCATTTAAAAAGGAACTATTAGCTCAAGACTGGAGTATTGTATACAGAGAGAATGATACTAATAAGGCATATGATGAGTTTACGCGAATATTTCATAAAGTATATGACAAAAATTGCCCAATGAAAAAATATTGTAAAAACAGAAAGGGTAAAGAAACCCCATGGATGTCTAAGGGATTACTAAATGCATGCAAGAAAAAAATTCACTCTACAAAAATTTATAAATGATAGAACAAAGAAGCTGAGGATAAATATAAGAAATATAAAAATAAACTGACAGGTATCATTAGAAAATGTAAACAGGATTATTATAATAAATTGTTAGATAGCAATAAGAATAATATTAAAGGTTTATGGAATATCTTAAATAGTATAATTAGAAATAAACCGAGAACAATTAATTATCCAAAATATTTCAAAGATGAGGATAATACTTTAAATAATATGAATGAAGTAGTCGATACATTTAATAAATTCTTTGTAGATGTTGGACCGAATCTTGCTGCAAAAATTGCAAATGTTGAGAACTATAATTGTGAACTGATAGACACAAATCCTCTGTCCATGTTCCTCAAACCTGTGGAGGAAAAGGAGATACTGGACATTGTTAAAGGGTGTAAAAATAAAACCTCGACAGATTATTATGACATGGATATGAAAACTTTAAAAAGTGTTATTGAAAGTATCTCTAAGCCGTTAACATACATCTGTAACCTATCGCTGCAAACTGGACAATTTCCTGAAAGTATGAAAGTAGCAAAAGTAATTCCTCTGTTCAAGGCAGGAGATAAACATCTCTTCACAAACTACAGGCCTGTTTCCCTTTTACCGCAATTCTCAAAAATCTTAGAGAAGGTTTATAACTCTAGACTTGACAGCTTTATTGAAAGGTGTAATTTACTCTCGGACAATCAGTTTGGTTTTAGGAATAATCACTCAACCTCACACGCGCTCTTTGATATAATTGAAGAAATAACTAATGCTGTAGATAACAAGAAATATGCAATAGGGTTATTTATTGACCTGAGTAAAGCGTTTGATACAATAAACTATGATATACTAATTAATAAACTAGAACATTATGGGATTAGGGGGGTAGCTCTACAGTGGGTTACCAGTTATTTAAAAATAGAAACAATGTGTGAAAATAGGTGATTATCAGTCGAGTTGTCGACAAATTGTGTGTGGTTTACCTCAAGGTTCCATTCTGGGCCCAAAATTGTTTAACATGTACATTAACGACATTTGTAAAACGTCTCAAGTACTTAAATTTATCTTGTTTGCTGATGATACAAATATTTTTGCATCAGGTGATGACTTACAGCAACTGTGTCGGATTGTTAACTTGGAACTCAAAAGTGTCAATAAGTGGTTCAAACAAATAAATTATCTCTAAATCTGAGTAAAAGCAAAATGATGATATTTGGCAACCGTAATTCCAATGCTCAGGAAGCAATTCAGATAGAGGGTGTTGTCATAGAGCGAGTGCATGAAATCAAATTCCTTGGTGTTATTATAGATGACAGAATTACTTGGAAAGCTCATATTAAATATATATCTACGAAAATTTCTAGAAGCATTTCAGTAATAGCAAAAGCAAAGCACATTTTAAACATCAAAGCTCTACATATCTTATACTGTTCTCTGATTTTGCCATACTTATATTATTGTACTGTGGTTTGGGGTAGTACTTATAAAACACATTAAAACCAATAGTATTGTTGCAAAAAAGAGCTATCCGAGTAATTCATAAAGTTGGGTTTTTGGACCACACAAACTCATTATTTTTAAAATCAAAGATCATGAAGTTTTGTGACATTGTTGAGTTCCAAACTGTACAGATGTTATACAAAGCAAGATACAAACTGTTGCCAGGCCAAATACAAAGAAGGTTCCAAGAACGTACTGGTTGTTATGAATTACGTGATGAATTAAACTTTAGGACTCAGAAACATAGCTCAACTTTGAAAAGTTTTAGCCCAACAGTTAATGGTGTACAATTGTGGAATAAACTGGAAATGGAGTTGAAACGATGTCCAAACATCAACCTGTTCAAATATAAATACAAACAAAAGACTTTTGAAACATACAGAGAACAAGAAATGTGTTGCCACTAGGAGGCGCAGTAGGATCAAGTATGTGTATTTCCTATCAAGGAAGAGTGTTGCTGCTTGGAACGGTTGTCATTCTATTGCTCAAATTTACAAATTGAGAATTAGGGTAGGCAAGTTATGAATCTGTTGAGAGGGACCCTCCCAACGGGCTCAAAACCTTGTCTTTTAATGCACCACTCAGCATAGGAACATCATCTACAAATCAGCTGTTAGGGCAGCTGGGTGGGGGTTTGTTGAGGGGGAGTTACTGCCCTCTTCAACTAGCCCGCTCTACACCCTGGCTTTTTAATGCACCACACTATGCAGGGCTTACATCATACTTCACATATAACTCAATTAAACAAATATAATAATAATGATAATTAAACCCAAATTAAATTATATTAAGAATGGTAATGACAACTGGGAAGTAGCAAGATCTCAGAGTATAATATGTATTAATGCACCTTTAATAATGATAATTAATGATAACCCAAATTAAATTATATTGAGGATGGTAATGACAACTGGGAAGTAGCAAGATCTCAGAGTATAATATGTATTAATGAACCTTTATAACATAAAAGTAGCACATTCTTTTGTTCTTTATTTTGCTGTTGTTTTTATTTTGTTCTGGTTCATCATTTATTGTTACTTTGCCCTATGTTCCTTTGTTTATGATTTGCTACCTTGTAAATATTAAATGTAATGTTATTTTTATTTTGGGGTGGGCGCTTATAAGCCTTTGGCTTCAGCCCACTCCCTTTGGGCGGGTTGACTGCTCAAACAAATAAATAAACATAAACATAAACATAAACATTTCCATCCTTGATATGGTATTGATTAGAGTGCAATTTTACTTGGTTGCTTCCTTTTTTTAATGTACAATGAATGATGTAATATGTAAGCCCTGCATAGTGTAGTGTGTTAAAAGCCAGGGTGTGCTCCTCATCAACAAACCCCCACCCTGAATGTGTATTGCATATTTCTTGTTATCTACAGCGTTTCCTCAGTTATATCAAAGAGCGCGTGTGAAGTTGAGTGATTATTCCTAAAACCAAACTGATTGTCAGAGAGTAATTTATTACTTTCAATAAAGCTGTCAAGTCTAGAGTTAAAAACCTTCTCTAAGATTTTAGAGAATTGCGGTAAAGGGAAACAGGCCTGTAGTTTGTAAAGAGATGTTTATCTCCTGCCTCGAACAGAGGAATCACTTTTGCTACTTTCATACTACTGCACGATTTTGAGAAAAAACCTAATTGCGGTTTTTCTGACAAGCATTGCGATTGCGATGCGATTTTCGATTTTTCTGTTCAATACTTTTAAGTGCGTAAAACTAAATTATGAATAAAATATTTTGTTACTTTTATGAAACAAAGGGTTAAATAAACTACATACATAGTGATTAAGGTAATGAGAATGTTCGAGATTGTTCGATGCTTCGTGATTATCAAATGTTCCCCTTAATGTCCAAAATTACTGAAACTACTGGGATTTTACACATGAAACAAAAACTATACATTACAAAACTAATCTGTGGATTTTACATTTCAAGATTTCCATCAAAAACTCAACGTGAATGTTGAGACAAGTGGTGCTGCTTATCACACATCGGTTTCTGAATGTCTGGCTCTAAAGAGGAGAATTTCAGTCTCACACTGGAAACCTAACTTAACAGGTATTGGGAAGGGCATGAGCACTTTGAGGGCAGACTCTGTAAGCTTTTGATGTTATGGTGTGTACAGACCAAACGTTGACACGCCACCAACCTCCATGTTAACCCTATGTAGACGCTTCGACGAGCGTCGAAATGTAAGCAAAGATGTCCGCGCGTATGAAGCGTTCCAAATGCGAGCAGATGAGGATTAACGTGCGTCAAAGCCAGTGAGAACAGCGCAGTACACGAGCAGGGATGCCCCGCCCACTGCTTCATGCACTCAAGTAATCACAATCTACACGTGCGTTCATTTACGCCTTGTTAACCAATCAGGGACTGGGCTCAAATAGTGAGCACAAGCGTCACCTGTTACCTGCAGCAGTGGAGCAAAAAGGGCATACGCAATATATGCCTTTCATAGGGACGCCAATAGTGATGTGTCGGTCGTGAACGATCCGGCTCTTTTGAACGAGTCTTTACAGTGAACGATATGAACAGGTTCGCGGTGGTGAAGTGTTTTTTTTAATTCCTCTTTGGGGACGGGCGTCACTTTAGTTGTGCATGCTTATTTTGCGAAACAAAAGTCACTGCTGGAGTGGGGCAGAGAGGAGTGGAGGATTGGCAGAGGGACTGTCATCTCCACCCCCCACGAGGAGCTCAAAGTGAGCATAAGGCAACAAGTTTGAGAAATAAAGTCCTAATGAAATAATAAACACGGTTACAGAGGAGATCGCGTTGAAGCTTGCGTTGTTTTCTCCCCTCTTGCGCGAGGGAGAGAGAGGGAGAGGAGGAAAAGTTACATGAATGAAGCAACAGAAGCTTTTAATCGGGCCGTGTGATTGTTTTTTTGTGATAACAAACTCCATAGAGGGAAATATCGATGTTATATTGTGTGAAATAGTGACATTTTCGTTAAAATAAAGTCAATTCAGAGGGTATTTATTTTCTTTAAAAAAAAAAAAAAAACAACCATCAAAGAGCCGTGTGTGTGTTGTGTGTTGTGTGTGGAGGGGGGGTAGTTGCGGTAGTTGCGCCCCTGACCTGCAGCATGGAGGAGAAGTTGATCATGGCGGTTTGCGCTCGGCCTGAGTTGTATGACACGCCTCCTAATTATGACGCTTGCAAAACTTCACGCGCCGCAAACAGGTGTTTCTCGCGAGTGTGAAGCGGCCATGTTTGGCGTCCAACTAGAGGCTGAAGGAGCGTGGACGCACGTTCGGTCTGAACGCACCTTTAGGTAACGCAAACTCGTGCACAGACGCGCATGCCGTGAAAAATACGAGACACAAAAGCGTTCTCTGGATCACAAGCAACAAAACGCTGCTTATTCGATGAAAATCCGCCGCATATTGACGTCAAACACCTGCTGTAAAGATGGTAGAATGAGTCGTGGCTGAATACAGTGGCGTACGGCGGCGGTGAGCGGCGGCGCGCAGCAGCAGGCCCAGATTGTTAGACCCGCCACAACCAGACCCGCCATCAAAGGAGAATTTATGACCTGATCCGCGAGCATGGCTGCGGAGACCGCGGGGGAACCCGCAACCCACGCATCAGGTGCGTTAATGCCCCCAGCCATGTGTGAAATCCTGCGTGTTTTACAATAGCTACATATTGACAAACGGGATGAAGAAAGATTACGCACGGTTCTGAGAAGTGCCCTCCGTGCGCATCCATGTCGTGTGTGTTAGCTGCTTTGCTGCTGACAGAGAAAGCCGGTGTACTGCATACAAGCTTGTTTCCATTGCCATTTCTGATTGGCCACCAAGCCAGGAACGCGAGATTCGACCATTTTGATTGGCTAATAGGTTTGTCAATCAAATGTCAGGGGCGGGGGAAAAAACCTCAGCCTCCTGAGGTTAGGTTATCGCAGGAGTTAAAACCTCAATATCGATGCGATAAAGGTTAATCGTGCAGCCCTAATTCATACTATCAGGAAATTGTCCAGTTTGCAACGATAAGTTACAGATACTTTCAATAACAGTTTTTAAAGTTTTCATATCTCTGTCATAATAATCTGTCGAGGTTTATTTTTACATCCTCTAACAATGTCCAGCATCTCCTTTTCCTCCACAGGTTTGAGGAACATGGACATAAGATTTGTGTCTATGAACTCACAATTACATTTTTCAACGCTTGCAATTTTTGCAGCAAAATTCGGGCCAATAATACTTCCATTTAGAACCAAGTTTACAGTGGAGAGCTTTAATTTCCTCCCACAACCCTCACGACGCCTGACACTCCCCCAGTGTATGATTTTTTTTTCTTTTTAATAAGCTCACTGTAGATAGTGGATTATTTAAAAAACTGACATTTCAAGCTCCAACAAGGACTGGCCCATCTGCTGAGGGACTCCCATCATCCCGGGGTCTATCTATAGCCTGTCCGTCCATGGGAGTGGATCTCTCCTTCTCCCCGAGGTTTCTATTTGTTTTCCACTGGGCTTTTGAGGTTTTCCTCGACGTGCTGCACTAGGACGAGGGACACCCCTGAGACTTGTCACCACCTGCTGCCGACGCTTATTTGGACACCTCATTTGCCTGAACTCTACATTATCATGTTTATTGTTTTGTTTTATTGTCTTAAAGGGATATTTCAGGATTTTTGACATAGGGCCACTAGTTATCCATAGTGTTGTTGATTTCTGGAGATATTTTATTTATTTATTTATTCATGCAATCCTTATAATTGAAGAGTTTCGTGGCACTAGGCTAGTACTAGGCTAGCGCATTTCTACGCTAACAGCTAGCCTGCATTAAAAACAGGCAAATCACTTATAACACCAGACTAATGATATAAATGTCTGTGTCGATAGAATAATTTTAACCATTTTGCGGAGTGATCTTCTAGAAAATAGTCAAAATGCGATAATTCATGTGTCAGTTATATTTCAAAACCCCAACAGACTCCTAACACTGAGTGAAATACATTTAACAAGTTGTAAGGAGTAAAGTGAAGTCCTAACCCAGCAAGTCGGACTTGAAGCAGCGCTCGGCGATGTTGTTGTCGCAGTCCATGGTGCGGGTGCAGGGCTGGGAGTCCGTGGGGCCGCACAAATAGCACTTGTATGCAGTCACTGCAACGAGAGGGCAAGACAAGTTCAAATCCTCACTCCTGAAATACCCACATAAACGCTGGGTTCTTGTTGAGTCGAGTTGCACAAACGTGATAGAAAGAATGCAGGTTAAGACAAAAACATAAAGTATTTTCAGCATTTTAAGCCCCTTTAAATGTCACAGCAGAAGATGCAGTATTTTAACCCTCACAGTAATAAACACATGCTGAACACATTTTCTCCAGTTTGGCATTACCCAAATCTAAAAGCTTCTTGAAAAAAAAGTGTCAAAATTGAAACGAAAACGAGGTTGAAAATGCAACAATAAAGTGACAAAAAAAGTGGCAAAAGAGCAAAAAAAACGTGCCGGAAAAGTAACAATGCAAAATAAAACAGCGACAAAAACATGTCTAAAGAGTGATGAAAAGCATACCCCAAAGAGCCACAAAAATGTTTAAAGATTTCATGCAATGAAAAAGAGACGAAACATGACAAAACGCAAAAATGTGATAAAAATGTGACACATTTTTCCCCAACAATAATACAGATCTTAGCTTTCAAATGAGGCATTACACTGGCCTATAGGCATTAAGAAGCTTTAGATTTGAGTAAAGCCGAACTGGAGAAACACGCTCGGTTTAGAGGTTAAGTCCTACTGGTGTTTAAAGTCCTTCCCACTTTTATTCTATTACTTTGAAGGCCTGAGCACATGGCTAATTAAGGTGAGACTCTGCAGATGACTATGGAAACTTTTTAAATGTAGAGATATTAATTTGAAACTTTTGCTGTCGAGTTGTGCTCAAAAGTTTACATACTCTGTCAGAATTTTTTTTGGCAACTTTTCAGAGTTGAAAATAGTTGAATGATAGCATGAATGTTTTTCACTCATAGTTAGTGATTGTGCAAAGCCACTTATGGTGAAACAACTGAGTTTAATCTTTTTAAATCATAATGATAATTGAAACTGCCAAAATGACCCTGATCAAAAGTTTACGTACTCCAGTTATTACCACTGTGTATTGTAGAGGTAATATTTTATGCCCGAACCCGACCCGAAATTGGGGCCGTGTCGGGCCTAGATTTTTATTTATTTATTCAAATTAATGTCATTATTATCTCTAATAAAATGTAAGATATAGGCTTAGTGTATTGATTACAAAATAGAGAAGTCGTCCCATAGTTCAGCCTTTTTTCCTTCTGCGCAAGGCCTTCGTTAATGGTTATTTTGGCCATATTTACTTTTCTCCAAATTGTTTGGTTAAGTATTAGTTTTCATAATGATTAATTTGGTTTTGGTATTTTGGTTTTGATATTTTGGTTGTGAACGTTTTTTTTGTTGTTGCTTGTGGCCGCTGTGCCATCGTGTCTGTTTGCTTTTTGATGAGGCCATTGTTGTGCTGTAAGCTAACGTGGTGTGTTCAGTGAGTTGGTTTTGTTTGTGTGCAGGTTAAGGATAATATAACGTAGTCATTGTCCATGGCACTAATGATCGTGTGTGTGTTCTTCTTTCCCTCTGGTCAAATGGGGCGACGGTGGTGCAGATGGTAGAACGGGTCGTCTCATGATCAGAAGGTCGGGGGTTCAAATCCCACCTCCTGAAGGTGCACATTGTCGTTGTGTCCTTGGGCAAGACACTTCAACCACCTTGTCTGCATACACTGGTGTGTGAATGGGTGAGTGGATCCTTGCTGTAAAGTGCTTTGAGTGCCTAATGAAGGTGGAAAAGCGCTATATAAGTTGAGAAGGGAAAAACAGGCTAATTATACTTTTACCTCATAAAACTGGACATTCAACAAACATAGCTAACTATGAGTGCATTTATGGATAACAATGCACTTCATGTTGTAAGACTACAATGTAAGGAAAAAATAAAAAAGTGCGCTTTCTAACCCGACCCACCCGCACCTGAAGTTTGCCGTATATTTGAGGTACCCAATAAGAGTATTAAAATGATCATTCAAGGGACATTTAAGTTAAGTATGACATTCATGAGATTAATCATGATTGAATATTATAATCGATTGACAGCACTACTTTACAATAGTTAGTCTGAAGTTAATTAGAAATTCCACAGCACTCTCTTCCGCTGCTTCCACTAGGTTTTTCAATTTACAACACTTTTATTCGTGCAAATATTTGTCCAGTTCTGGCACATTAACACTGATGTTTGTGTCTCTCTCTTGTATTTGTGCATGCACAACTCTTCTCAACACTGACTAAGCACGTATTTCAGAAATGAGTCCACTGTGAAAAAGCTCCTCAGACCAAGAACAAATGTTCTTATTTCAAGAAAATGTCTATCTAAATGATCAAAGTAAATGGTACCTGTGGTGACTGCGGCGAGAAGAGCCAAAGCCGCAACGAGGAGCTTCATGTTTCCTCTCAGACGCGCAAATGTTCCTTCAAGGTTTCGACGTTTGGTAAAATAAACTCCTTTGCATACATTTGGGTGTTGTTCCTTTCACTTCTGCGCACCTGTTTTTGAATTGTGACGTTGTGAGGGCTGTGTGTTTAAAAACTGGTTTACTGAGTGACTCACCTAAAGGGGCGGACAGCCCTGGGTGAGAACACAATGAGAATAAAGGAATCTCTGATCTTTTCTCCTTTCAGGTAAATGGTCTTACAGTAACTTAGATAGTGCTTTTACTCAAAGCGCTTTACATCAAGGAACCATCAATGAAAACAGTCAACCATTCACTCTCTCATTCGTACACCAGTGTACGCAGACACTGGAGGCAAAGAGGGCAAAGTGTCTTGCCCAAGGACACAACAACATTGGACACCTGCAGGACACTTAATTTTATAACATAATAATGCATATGTTTAGTGACTTACCACCATGGACATCAGGTGCTTTTTCAAAACATGACAGGAAGGCAACCCAGGTGAGAGAACAACAAAGTACAGTTTCACATATTTATAATACTACAGTATATGTCATAACTTTGGGTTTTTATAATTGCTCTGGTGGATTTACTGTATAGCACAGACAGGGAGAGATGACAGGGATAGGGACAGAGGCAAGGTAAGGTAAGAAATAGTTAATAATATTAATTATTATGTATTATTGAAGAAATTAATTAGAATTAAAGAATAAAGAATTACATTTTTTTTAAACAAGGATTACAATATACTGTATTTAACTGTAAGAACGTTTTTTTAACTGAAACATAATATTTTACAATATGTATGTGATTCTGAATGATGTTTGCTCATTAGCACAAAGAGGGACAGAGACCAGAATGACGACGGTACAGAAATGGAGCAAGAAACAGAAAGAAATAGTCAGACAAGACCTGCCTGCTCAGTGTTTGTTGTTAGTTTGGATTGCTGACATGTACAGTGTGCAGTGTACTGTATACACTGCAAAAAGTGCCTGCAACTTCAATCGCCCTGCAGTTTGTTCGGTAACAGTGGGAAGAAGAGGGTTCAATTGTGAAAAGGGAAAATGTCTATAAAGTGTCTATAAATTGGAAGTAAAAGTATCTGGTGCAAGACTAGGCTTGACTGGTGTAGTCTTGGTTGGTTTTAGACTTTATTTTGTCTGTCTGTCTTAGTTTTTAGCTTAGTCCATGTTCATATGAGCCATTTGTCCTGCCATTCGCTTTTTATTGATGGTTCTGATTCTGTTCTGAATTGATCCTGGTTTAGTCCTGGTTTATAACTGGCTTGATCTAATACTGTCCTGAGTAAGTCCTGGTTTAGTCCTGAGTGAGTCCCGGTTAGTCCTGAGTGAGTCCTGGTTTAGTCCTGAATGAGTCCTGGTTTAGTCCTGGTTAATAACTGGCTTGATCTAATACAGTCCCGAATGAGTCCTGGTTTAGTCCTGAGTGAGTCCTGGTTTAGTCCTGAGTGAGTCCTGGTTTAGCCCTGGTTAATAACTGGCTTGATCTAATACAGTCCTGAGTGAGTCCTGGTTTAGTCCTGAGTGAGTCCTGGTTTAGTCCTGAGTAAGTCCTGGTTTAGTCCTGAGTGAGTCCCGGTTAGTCCTGAGTGAGTCCTGGTTTAGTCCTGAATGAGTCCTGGTTTAGTCCTGGTTAATAACTGGCTTGATCTAATACAGTCCCGAATGAGTCCTGGTTTAGTCCTGAGTGAGTCCTGGTTTAGTCCTGAGTGAGTCCTGGTTTAGCCCTGGTTAATAACTGGCTTGATCTAATACAGTCCTGAGTGAGTCCTGGTTTAGTCCTGAATGAGTCCTGGTTTAGTCCTGGTTAATAACTGGCTTGATCTAATACAGTCCTGAGTGAGTCCTGGTTTAGTCCTGAATTAGTCCTGGTTTAGTCCTGGTTAATAACTGGCTTGATCTAATACAGTCCTGAGTGAGTCCTGGTTTAGTCCTGAATGAGTCCTGGTTTAGTCCTGGTTAATAACTGGCTTGATCTAACACTGTCCTGAGTGAGTCCTGATTTAGTCCTGAGTGAGTCCTGGTTTAGTCCTGGTTAATAACTGGCTTGATCTAATACAGTCCCGAATGAGTCCTGGTTTAGTTCTGAGTGAGTCCTGGTTTAGTTCTGAGTGAGTCCTGGTTTAGTCCTGAGTGAGTCCTGGTTTAGTCCTGAGTGAGTCCTGTTTAGTCCTGAGTGAGTCCTGGTTAGTCCTGAGTGAGTCCTGGTTAGTCCTGAGTGAGTCCTGGTTTAGTCCTGAGTGAGTCCTGGTTTAGTCCTGAGTGAGTCCTGGTTTAGTCCTGAATGAGTCCTGGTTAGTCCTGAGTGAGTCCTGGTTTAGTCCTGAGTGAGTCCTGGTTTAGTCCTGAGTGAGTCCTGGTTTAGTCCTGAATGAGTCCTGGTTAGTCCTGAGTGAGTCCTGGTTTAGTCCTGAGTGAGTCCTGGTTAGTCCTGAGTGAGTCCTGGTTTAGTCCTGAGTGAGTCCTGGTTTAGTCCTGAGTGAGTCCTGGTTAGTCCCAGTGAGTCTGGTTAGTTCTGAGTGAGTCTCTGAGTGAGTCCTGGTTTAGTCCTGAGTGAGTCCTGGTTTAGTCCTGAGTGAGTCCTGGTTTAGTCCTGAGTGAGTCCTGGTTTAGTCTGAGTGAGTCCTGGTTTAGTCCTGAGTGAGTCCTGGTTTAGTCCTGAGTGAGTCCTGGTTTAGTCCTGAGTGAGTCCTGGTTTAGTCCTGAGTGAGTCCTGGTTTAGTCCTGAGTGAGTCCTGGTTTAGTACTGAGTGAGTCCTGGTTTAGTCCTGAGTGAGTCCTGGTTTAGTCCTGGTTTAGTCCTGAGTGAGTCCTGGTTTAGTCCTGAATTAGTCCTGGTTTAGTCCTGAGTGAGTCCTGGTTTAGTCCTGAATGAGTCCTGGTTTAGTCCTGGTTAATAACTGGCTTGATCTAATACAGTCCTGAGTGAGTCCTGGTTTAGTCCTGAGTGAGTCCTGGTTAGTCCTGAGTGAGTCCTGGTTTAGTCCTCGTTAATAACTGGCTTGATCTAATACAGTCCCGAATGAGTTCTGGTTTAGTTCTGAGGAGTCCTGGTTTAGTCCTGAGTGAGTCCTGGTTAGTCCTGAGTGAGTCCTGGTTTAGTTCTGAGTGAGTCCTGGTTTAGTCCTGAGTGAGTCCTGGTTTAGTCCTGAGTGAGTCCTGGTTTAGTCCTGAGTGAGTCCTGATTTAGTCCTGAGTGAGTCCTGGTTTAGCCCTGGTTAATAACTGGTTTGATCTAATACAGTCCCGAGTGAGTCCTGGTTTAGTTCTGAGTGAGTCCTGGTTTAATCCTGAGTGAGTCCTGGTTTAGTCCTGAGTGAGTCCTGGTTTAGCCCTGAGTGAGTCCTGGTTAGTCCCTGAGTGAGTCCTGGTTTAGTCCTGAATGAGTCCTGGTTTAGTCCTGGTTAATAACTGGCATCTAATACTGTTCGCCGAGTGAGTCCTGTTAGTCCTGAGTGAGTCCTGGTTTAGTTCCTTGAGTGATCCATGGTTTATCCTTGAGTAAGTCCTGGTTTAGTCCTGGTGAGTCCTGGTTAGTCCTGAGTGAGTCCTGGTTTAGTCCTGAATTTGATCCTGGTTTAGTCCGGTTAAATAAACTGGCCTTGATCTATACAGTCCCGAATGAGTCCTGTTAGTCCTGGTAGTCCTGGTTTAGTCCTGATGAGTCCTGTTTAGCCCTGGGTTAATAACTGGCTTGATCTAATACGAGTCCTGAGTGATCCTGGATTTTAGTCCATGAATTAGTCCTTTTAGTCCTGAGTGAGTCCATGTTTTAGTCCTGAATGAGTCCTGGTTGTAGTCCTGGTTAATAAACTGGCTGATCTAACACTGTCCCTGAGTGAGTCCTGATTTAGTCTGAGTGAGTCGCTGGTTGAGTCCTGGTTAATAACTGACTTGATCTAATACAGTCCCGGAATGGTCCTGTTTAGTTCTGAGTGAGTCCTGTTTAGTCCTGAGTGAGTCCTGTTTAGTCTGAATGAGTCCTGGTTTTAGTCCTGGTTAATAACTGCTTGATCTAACACTGTCCTGGTGGTCCTGATTTAGTCCTGAGTGATCCTGTTTAGTCCTGGTAATAACTGGCTTGAGCTATACAGTCCGAATGATCCTGTTAGTTCGATGAGTCCTGGTTTGTTCTGATGAGTCCTGTTGTCCTGAGTGAGTCCTGGTTAAGTCCTGAGTGAGTCCTGGTTTAGTACTGAAGTGAGTCCATGGTTTAGTCCTGAGTGATCCTGGTTTAGTCCTGAGTGAGTCCTGGTTTAGTCCTGAGGAGTCCTGTTTAGTCCTGAGTGAGTCCCTGGTTTAGCCGAGTGAGTCCTGGTTCTAGTCCTGATTGGTCCTGGTTTTAACTGAGTGGAGTCCTGGTTAGTACTGAGTGAGTCCTGGTAGTTCCTGAGTGAGTCCTGTTTAGTCCGAGTGAGTCCTGTTAGTCCTGATGTGAGTCCTGGTTTAGTCTGAGTGAGTCCTGGGTTAGTCCGAGTGAGTCCTGGTTTAGTCCTGATGATCCTGGTATCCTGAGTGGAGTCTGGTTTAGTAACTGAGTGAGTCCTGGTTTAGTCCTGAGTGAGTCCTGTTTAGTCCTGATGATCTGGTTTAGTCCTGAGTGAGTCCTGGTTTAGTCCTGAGTGAGTCCTGGTTTAGTACGAGTGAGTCCTGGTTTAGTCCTGATGATCCTGGTTTAATCCTGAGTGAGTCTGTTTAGTCCTGAGTGAGTCCTGTTTAGTCCTGATGATCCTGGTTAGTCCTGATGATCCTGTTTAGTCCTGAGTGAGTCCTGGTTAGTCGTGAGTGTGTCCTGGGTTAGGGCCTGAGTGAGTCGGTTTAGTCCTGATTGAGTCCTGGTTTTGTCCTGAGTGAGTCCTGGTTTAGTCCTGAGTGTGTTCCTGGTTTAGTCCTGAGTGAAGTCCTGGTTTAGTCCTGAGTGAGTCCTGTTAGTACTGAGTGAGTCCTGGTTGTCTGAGTGAGTCCTGTTTAGTCTGAGTGAGTCTGGTTTAGTCCTGAGTGAGTCCTGTTTAGTCCTGAGTGTGTCCTGGTTAGTCCTAGGAGTCCTGGTAGTCCTGAGTGAGTCCGGGTTTAGTCCCGAATGAGGTCCTGGTTTTCCTGAATGAGTCCTGGTTAGTCCTGAGGAGTCCTGGTTTAGTCCTGAATGTTGTCCTGTGTTAGTCCTGAGTGAGTCCTGTTAGTCCTGAGTGATGTCCTGGTTGATCCGAATGAGTCCTGGTTTAGTCCTGAATGAGTCCTGGTTGTCCTGATGAAGTCCTGGTTAATAATACATAATGAAGTACTGAGTAAGTCCATGAGTGATCCTAGTTTAGTTCTGACGTGAGTCCTGGTTTAGCCCTGGTTAATAACTGCTTGATCTAATACAGTCCTGAATGTGAGTCCTGTTTAGTTCTGAGTGAGTCCTGGTTTAGTCCTGAGTGAGTCCTGGTTAGTCCTGAGTGAGTCTGGTTTAGTCCTGAGGAGGTCTGGTTTAGCCTGAGTGACCTGGTTAGTCCTGAGTGATCCTGGTTTAGTTCTGAGTGAGTCCTGTTTTCTAGCGCCCTTACGCGTGAGTTCCTGGTTTAGTCCTTGAGTGAGTCCTGGTTTAGTCCTGAGTGAGTCCTGGTTTAGTTCCTGAGTTGAGTCTGTTTAGTCCTGATGGAGTCTGGGTTTAGTACTGAGTGAGTCCTGGTTTAGTTCCTGAGTGAGTCCTGGTTTAGTCCTGAGTGATCTGGTTTAGTCCTGAGTGAGTCCTGTTTAGTCCTGAGTGAGTCCTGGTTAGTAAACTGAGTGGAGTCCTGTTAGTCCTGAGTGAGTCTGGTAGTCCTGATGTGAGGTCCTGTTAGTCCTGAGTGAGTCCTGGTTTAGTACTGAGTGAGTCTGGTGTAGTCCTGAGTGCAGTCCTGGTTTAGTCCTGAGGGTCCTGGTTTAGTCCTATAGACCTGGGTTTTAGTCCTGAGTGAGTCCCTGGTTAGTCCTGAGGAGTCCTGGTTTAGTACTTGAGTGAGTGCCTGTTTAGTCCCTGAGTGATCCTGGTTTAGTCCTGAGTGAGTCCTGGTTTAGTCCTGAGTGAGTCCTGGTTTAGTCCTGAGTGAGTCCTTAAGTCCTGAGTGAGTCCTGGTTTAGTCCTGATGAGTCCTGGTTTAGTCCGAGTGAGTCCTGGTAGTCCGAGTGAGTCCTGGTTTAGTCCTGATGAGTCCGTGTTAGTCCATAGTGAGTCCTGGTTTAGTTACTGAGTGAGTCCTGGGTTAGTCCTGATTGAAGTCCTGGTTTGTCCTGAGTGAGTTCCTGGTTTAGTCCTGAGTGATGTCCTGCGTTTAGTCCTGAATTAGTCCTGGTTTAGTCCTGAGTGAGTCCTGGTTTAGTCTAATGAGTCCTGGTTTTAGTCCTTGGTTAATAACTGCTTGATTAATACAGTCCATGAGTCCTGTTTAGTCCTGAGGATCTGTTTAGTCCTTGATGAGTCGGTTTAGTCCTGAGTGAAGTCCTGGTTTAGTCCTGAGTGAGTCCTGGTTTGTCCTGAGTGAGTTCCTGGTTAGTCCTGAGTGAGTCCTGGAGTTAGTCCTGAGTGGGTCCTGTTAGTCCTGAGGAGTCCTGGTTTAGCCTGAGTGAGTCCTGTTATCCTGAGTGAGTCCTGGTGTCCTTGAGTGAGTCCTGGTTGTCCTGATGTTGGTTCCTGGTTTAGTCCTGAGTGAGTCCATGTTTAGTCGCTGAGTGTTGTCCTGGTTAGTCCTGAGTGAAGTCCTGGTAGTTCCTGAGTGAGTCCTGGTTTAGTCCCGAAAGAGTCCTGTTTTAAGTCCTGAAGATCCTGGTTTCCTGAGTGAGTCCTGGTTAGTCCTGAATGTGTCCTGGTTAGTCTGATGAGTCCTGTAGTCCTGAAGTGAGATCCTCGTTTTTAGTCCCGAATGAGTCCTGGTTTAGTCCTGAAATGATCCGGGTTAGTCCTGAGTGAGTCTGTTGTCCTGAATGAGTCCTGGTATCTGAGTGAGTCCTGTCTTAGTCCTGAGTGAGTCCTGTTTAGTCCTGAGTGAGTCTGGTTTAGTCCTGAATGAGTCCTGTGTTAGTCCTGAGTGAGTCCTGGTTTAGTCCTGAGTGTAGTCCTGTTAGTCCTGAGTGAGTCCTGGTTTAGTCTAGTAGCCGTTTAGTCCTGAGTGAGTCCTGTGGTAGTCCTGAGTGAGTCCTGTTAGTTCTGAGTGAGTCCCTGGTTTAGTCTGAGTGATCTGGTTTAGTCCTGAGTGAAGTCCTGGTTTAGTCCTGGGATCCTGTTTAGTCCTGAGTGAGTCCTGTTTAGTCCTGGGAGTCCTGGTTATACTGAGTGAGTCTGGTTTACTGAGTGAGTCCTGGTTAGTCCGATGAGTGCCTGGTTTAGTCCTTGAGTGAGTCCTGGTTTAGTCCTGAAGTGAGTCCTGTTTAGCCTGAAGTGAGTCCTGGTTTAGTCCTGAGTGAGTCCTGGTTAGTCCTATAGTCCTGGTTTAGTCCTGAGTGAGTCCTGTTTAGTCTGAAGTGAGTCCGGTTTTTAGTACGAGTGAAGTCCTGGTTTAGTCCTGAGATTCCTGGTTAGTCCTGAGTGAGGTCCTGGTTTAGTCCTTGAGTGAGACCTGGTTTAAGTCCTGAGTGAGTTCCTGGTTTAGTTTCCTGAAGTGAGTCCTGTTTAGTAACTGAGTGAGTCCTGAGTTAGTCCTGAGTGAGTCCTGGTTATCCTGGAGTGAGTCCTGGTTTAGTCCTGAGTGAGCCTGCGTTTAGTCCTGAGGAGTCCTGTTTAGTCTGAGTGAGTCCTGGTTTAGTCCTGAGTGAGTCCTGGTTTAGTCCTGATGAGTCCTGGTTTAGTCCTGAGTTGAGTCCAGTTTATTCCTGAGTGAGTCCTGGTTTAGTCCTGAGTGAGTCCTGTTTAGTCCTGAGTGAGTCCTGGTTTAGTCCTGAGTGAGTCCTGGTTTAGTCCTGAGTGAGTCCTGGTTTAGTCCTGAGTGGTCCTGGTTAGTCCTGAGTGAGTCCTGGTTTAGTCTGATGAGTCCTGGTTTAGTCCTGAGTGTCCTTTAGTCCTGATGAGTCCTGGTTTAGTCCGAATAGTCCTGGTTTAGTCCTGGTTCCTGGTTAATTAATAACTGGCTTGATCTAATACAGTCCTGAGTGAGTCCTGGTTTAGTCCTGAGTGAGTCCTGGTTTAGTCCTGAGTGATCCTGGTTTAGTCCCGTTAATAACTGGCTTGATCTAAATACAGTCCCGAATGATCTGTTTTAGTTCTGAGTGAGGTCCTGGTTTGTTCTGAGTGAGTCCTGGTTTAGTCCTGCGTGAGTCCTGTTTAGTCCTGATGAGTCCTGGTTTATCCTGAGGGATCCTGATTTAGTCCTGAATTAGTCCTGTTTAGTCCTAATTAAGTCCGGTTTATCCTGAGTTAAATAATGGCTTGATCTAATACAGTCCCGAATGAGTCCTGTTTAGTTCTGAGTGAGTCCTGTTTATAGTCCTGAGTGAGTCCTGGTTAGTTCTGAAGTAGTCCTGGAGTCCTGAGGAGTCCTGGTTTAGTCTGAGTGAGTCCTGGTTTAGTCCTGAGTGAGTTCTGGTTTAGTCCTGAGTAGTCCTGGTTTAGTCCTGAGTGAGTCCTGGTTTAGTCCTGAGTGGTCCTGGTTAGTCCTGAGGAGTCCTGGTTAGTTCCTGAGTGAGTTCTGGTTTAGTCCTGGTTTAGTCCTGGTTAATACTGGCTTGATTAATACAGTCCCGAATGAGTCCTGGTTTAGTTCTGAGTGAGTCCTGGTTTAGTCCTGAGTGAGTCCTGGTTTAGTTCTGAGTGAGTCCTGGTTTAGTCCTGAGTGAGTCCTGGTTTAGTCCTGAGTGAGTCCTGGTTTAGTCCTGAGTGAGTCCTGGTTTAGTCCTGAGTGAGTCCTGATTTAGTCTGAGTGAGTCCTGGTTTAGCCCTGGTTAATAACTGGCTTGATCTAATACAGTCCGAATGAGTCCTGGTTTAGTCCTGAGTGAGTCCTGATTTAGTCCTGAGTGAGTCCTGGTTTAGTCCTGAGTGATCCTGTTTAGTCCTGAGTGAGTCCTGGTTTAGTCCTGGTTAATAACTGGCTTGATCTAATACAGTCCCGAGTGAGTCCTGGTTTAGTCCTGAGTGAGTCCTGTTTAGTCCTGAGTGAGTCTGGTTTAGTACTGAGTGAGTCCTGGTTTAGTCCTGAGTGAGTCCTGGTTTAGTCCTGAGTGAGTCTGGTTTATCCTGAGTGAGTCCTGGTTTAGTCCTGAGTGAGTCCTGGTTTAGTCCTGAGTGAGTCCTGGTTTAGTCCTGAGTGAGTCCTGATTTAGTCCTGAGTGAGTCCTGGTTTAGTCCTGGTTAATAACTGGCTTGATCTAATACAGTCCCGAGTGAGTCCTGGTTTAGTCCTGAGTGAGTCCTGGTTTAGTCCTGAGTGAGTCCTGGTTAGTCCTGAGTGAGTCTGGTTTAGCCCTGGTTAATAACTGGCTTGATCTAATACAGTCCTGAGTGAGTCCTGGTTTAGTTCTGAGTGAGTCCTGGTTTAGTCCTGAGTGAGTCCTGGTTTAGTCCTGAATGAGTCCTGGTTTATCCTGGTTAATAACTGGCTTGATCTAATACAGTCCGAATGAGTCTGGTTTAGTCCTAGTGAGTCCTGGTTTAGTCCTTAGTCCTGGTTAATAACTGGCTTGATCTAATACAGTCCCGAATGAGTCCTGGTTTAGCCCTGAGTGAGTCCTGGTTTAGTCCTGAGTGAGTCCTGGTTTAGCCCTGGTTAATAACTGGCTTGATCTCATACAGTCCCGAGTGAGTCCTGGTTTAGTCCTGAGTGAGTCCTGGTTTAGTCCTGAGTGAGTCCTGGTTTAGTCCTGAGTGAGTCCTGGTTTAGCCCTGAGTGAATCCTGGTTTAGCCCTGAGTGAGTCCTGGTTTAGTCCTGAGTGAGTCCTGGTTTAGCCCTGAGTGAGTCCTGGTTTAGCCTGAGTGAGTCCTGGTTTAGTCCTGAGTGAGTCCTGGTTTAGCCCTGAGTGAATACTGGTTTAGTCCTGGTTAATAAAGGCTCTTTTCCACATGCAGGTGCGTGTCAGCCGAACGGCTCTTTCACCCGCTTTGTCGAGCTTTTCCATGACAAAGGCCAAACTGGTCTGACCAGGTACAGGTTTTGGGCCCGACCTCTGGCTGTGGCCAAAGCGGGCTACCCGTGTCTGATGTGACGTGAACAGACTGCTGGCCTCTGATTGGCAACGAGAGAGTGCACAGCCCATTGTGGACAGCCCTCCGTACGCAGGTCGTACGGATTTAATATTTTACATTATACCGCTGTGCTAAAGGGGGATTTTCCCGATAATAGCATTTAGCCGCTGTTAGCGCAGCTTTAGCTGGTGTTAGCATAACATTTACCTGTAGCTTACCTTCATAGTTCGTAGTTTAGCAGTTTATTTTCTGTTTTATTACAGCTTGGCTCCTCTAAATGATTCCATAACTCCCACCAGATGACAGCATTTGTCCACATTTATTCTCATCGCGGCTCTAAAAACTTTTAATGACGATCTGTACAGCGTGCTGCTCTATGCGGCTCCGCCCACAACAAATGCATATGTGTGTGTGTGGTGGAAACAGAAAGGTCAGCGGGCTAGTGTCGATACGTGCACGTAGATCGTGGCGTGCGCGGCCGGTTCGCGCTATGTGGAACGACGCCTTAACTGGCTTGATCTAATACAGTCCCGAATGAGTCCTGTTTTAGTCCTGAATGAGTCCTGGTTTAGTTCTGAGTGAGTCCTGGTTTAGTTCTGAGTGAGTCCTGGTTTAGTTCTGAGTGAGTCCTGGTTTAGCCCTGGTTAATAACTGGCTTGATCTAATACAGTCCCGAGTGAGTCCTGGTTTAGTTCTGAGTGAGTCCTGGTTTAGTCCTGAGTGAGTCCTGGTTTAGCCCTGGTTAATAACTGCTTGATCTAATACAGTCCCGAGTGAGTCCTGGTTTAGTTCTGAGTGAGTCCTGGTTTAGTCCTGAGTGAGTCCTGGTTTAGCCCTGGTTAATAACTGCTTGATCTAATACAGTCCCGAATGAGTCCTGGTTTAGTCCTGAGTGAGTCCTGTTTAGTCCTGAGTGAGTCCTGGTTAGTCCTGGTTAATAACTGGCTTGATCTAATACAGTCCCGAATGAGTCCTGGTTAGCCCTGAGTGAGTCCTGGTTTAGTCCTGAGTGAGTCCTGGTTTAGCCCTGGTTAATAACTGGCTTGATCTCATACAGTCCCGAGTGAGTCCTGGTTTAGTCCTGAGTGAGTCCTGGTTTAGTCCTGAGTGAGTCCTGGTTTAGTCCTGAGTGAGTCCTGGTTTAGCCCTGAGTGAATCCTGGTTTAGCCCTGAGTGAGTCCTGGTTTAGTCCTGAGTGAGTCCTGGTTTAGCCCTGAGTGAGTCCTGGTTTAGTCCTGAGTGAGTCCTGGTTTAGCCCTGAGTGAATACTGGTTTAGTCCTGGTTAATAAAGGCTCTTTTCCACATGCAGGTGCGTGTCAGCCGAATGGCTCTTTCACCCGCTTTGTCGAGCTTTTCCATAACAAAGGCCAAACTGGTCTGACCAGGTACAGGTTTTGGGCCCGACCTCTGGCTGTGGCCAAAGCGGGCTACCCCGTGTCTGATGTGACGTGAACAGACTGCTGGCCTCTGATTGGCAACGAGAGAGTGCACAGCCCATTGTGGACAGCCCTCCGTACGCACGTCGTACGGATTTAATATTTTACATTATACCGCTGTGCTAAAGGGGATTTTCCCGATAATAGCATTTAGCCGCTGTTAGCGCAGCTTTAGCTGGTGTTAGCATAACATTTACCTGTAGCTTACCTTCATAGTTCGTAGTTTAGCAGTTTATTTTCTGTTTTATTACAGCTTGGCTCCTCTAAATGATTCCATAACTCCCACCAGATGACAGCATTTGTCCACATTTATTCTCATCGCGGCTCTAAAAACTTTTAATGACGATCTGTACAGCGTGCGGGTCTATGCGGCTCCGCCCACAACAAATGCATATGTGTGTGTGTGGTGGAAACGGAAAGGTCAGCGGGCTAGTGTCGATACGTGCACGTAGATCGTGGCGTGCGCGGCCGGTTCGCGCTATGTGGAACGACGCCTTAACTGGCTTGATCTAATACAGTCCCGAATGAGTCCTGTTTTAGTCCTGAATGAGTCCTGGTTTAGTTCGGTGATCCTGGTTTAGTTCTGAGTGAGTCCTGGTTTAGCCCTGGTTAATAACTGCTTGATCTAATACAGTCCCGAGTGAGTCCTGGTTTAGTTCTGAGTGAGTCCTGGTTTAGTCCTGAGTGAGTCCTGGTTTAGCCCTGGTTAATAACTGCTTGATCTAATACAGTCCCGAATGAGTCCTGGTTTAGTCCTGAGTGAGTCCTGGTTTAGTCCTGAATGAGTCCTGGTTAGTCCTGGTTAATAACTGGCTTGATCTAATACAGTCCCGAATGAGTCCTGGTTTAGTCCTGAGTGAGTCCTGGTTTAGTCCTGAGTGAGTCCTGGTTAGTCCTGGTTAATAACTGGCTTGATCTAATACAGTCCTGAGTGAGTCCTGGTTTAGTTCTGAGTGAGTCCTGGTTTAGCCCTGGTTAATAACTGCTTGATCTAATACAGTCCTGAGTGAGTCCTGGTTTAGTTCTGAGTGAGTCCTGGTTTAGTTCTGAGTGAGTCCTGGTTTAGTCCTGGTTAATAACTGGCTTGATCTAATACAGTCCTGAGTGAGTCCTGGTTTAGTTCTGAGTGAGTCCTGGTTTAGCCCTGGTTAATAACTGCTTGATTTAATACAGTCCCGAGTGAGTCCTGGTTTAGTTCTGAGTGAGTCCTGGTTTAGTTCTGAGTGAGTCCTGGTTTAGTCCTGGTTAATAACTGGCTTGATCTAATACAGTCCTGAGTGAGTCCTGAGTGAGTCCTGGTTTAGTCCTGGTTAATAACTGCTTGATCTAATACAGTCCCGAGTGAGTCCTGGTTTAGTTCTGAGTGAGTCCTGGTTTAGTCCTGGTTAATAACTGGCTTGATCTAATACAGTCCCGAGTGAGTCCTGGTTTAGTCCTGAGTGAGTCCTGGTTTAGAAGTGGCTTGATCTAATACTGTCCTGAGTGAGTCCTAGTTAGTCCTGAGTGAGTCCTGGTTTGTTTTATTTGGTAGGGACAGTGCAAGTTAATGAACAAGCCACACCGGATTGTAGCCTTGGGCTAATTTCCATCCGTCGTCCCCCATGCGCACTCTCAAACACACTCTCATTCGTCCTGGCCTATTGTACATGTTTTTAGTGGTAGGGGAAACCGGAGTACCCAGAGGAAACCTACGCAGACACGGGGAGAACATGCAAACTCCACACAGAAAGGCCCTGGCCTTGGTGGGAATCGAACCCGGACCTTCTAGCTGTGGTTTAGTCCTGAGTGAGTCCTGGTTTAGTTCTGAGTGAGTCCTGGCTTAGTCCTGGTTAATAACTGGCTTGATCTAATACTGTCCTGAGTGAGTCCTGGTTGTAAAAAAAAAAAAAATCATTGTGATGAATGTGTTATTTTTTCTTTAGACTTTAGACTTAAGACTTTAGATTTACAGTAAATAAAGTAATAGATAAATAAATATAATAAATTAGTAAAAGTATTACCAGCTAAAAATTGTGTTAATAAAGTAATAATAATGTAACCTACGTTCTAATTTTTATCATTGTATAATAGGAGATTAAAATAGAATATACTCATCTAAATACACCAGATTGCACTAAATTACATCTGTGAAATTCAAAATTGCCTGGGGGAGGACTCACAGACCCCCCACATAAATATAATTTCACCTTATTACTTCTAAACCCCTGGCTGCAGCCCTGCTTGCATAGACTTTTAAAAGAAATACAATTATTAGTCCTTTTTATTATTTATGAGGCTACAGTCCTGTAGGGCTTATTATAAAAGTGCTCATTATTATTATTAATTTTATAGTATTTTCCTGTTTACAAAATATATGCACTGCCCACGACCCAAAATGCTTTATGGGCTAAGCCCCTGATGATTGGAGTGTCTAGCTCCGCCCCTGATGTGGATCCCATCCTCCCCTGACCTCAACCCTACTGAGAACTTTTTGAGCCACAAGCAAAACATCTATGCAGGTGAGAGGCAGTTCACATCCAAACAGCAGCTCTAGGAGGCTATTCTGACATCCTGCAAAGAAATCCAAGAAAGGAGGTGAAAGTGTTCCTTTCACTTCTGCATACCTGTCCTCATATCACACGCTCTCACGCCACACTCCTCATATCACTCCTCATATCACACGCTCTCACGCCACACTCCTCATATCACACGCTCTCACGCCACACTCCTCATATCACACGCTCTCACGCCACACTCCTCATATCACACGCTCTCACGCCACACTCCTCATATCACACGCTCTCACGCCACACTCCTCATATCACACGCTCTCACGCCACACTCTTTATATCACACGCTCTCACGCCACACTCCTCATATCACTTCCTCATATCACACGCTCTCACGCCACACTCCTTCATATCACACGCTCTCACGCCACACTCCTCATATCACACGCTCTCACGCCACACTCCTCATATCACACGCTCTCACGCCACCACTCCTCATATCACACGCTCTCACGCCACACTCCTATATCACACGCTCTCACGCCACACTCCTCATATCACACGCTCTCACGCCACACTCCTCATATCACTCCTCATATCACACGCTCTCACGCCACACTCCTCATATCACACGCTCTCACGCCACACTCCTCATATCACACGCTCTCACGCCACACTCCTCATATCACACGCTCTCACGCCACACTCCTCATATCACACGCTCACACGCCACACTCCTCATATCACACGCTCTCACGCCACACTCCTCATATCACACGCTCACACGCCACACTCCTCATATCACACGCTCACACGCCACACTCCTCATATCACACGCTCTCACGCCACACTCCTCATATCACACGCTCTCACGCCACACTCCTCATATCACACGCTCTCACGCCACACTCCTCATATCACACGCTCTCACGCCACACTCCTCATATCACACGCTCTCACGCCACACTCCTCATATCACACGCTCTCACGCCACACTCCTCATATCACACGCTCCACGCCACACTCTCATATCAACGCTCTCACGCCACACTCCTCATATCACACGCTCTCACGCCACACTCCTCATATCACACGCTCTCACGCCACACTCCTCATATCACACGCTCTCACGCCACACTCCTCATATCACACGCTCTCACGCCACACTCCTCATATCACACGCTCTCACGCCACACTCCTCATATCACACGCTCACACGCCACACTCCTCATATCACACGCTCTCACGCCACACTCCTCATATCACACGCTCTCACGCCACACTCTTTATATCACACGCTCTCACGCCACACTCCTCATATCACACGCTCTCACGCCACACTCCTCATATCACACGCTCTCCCGCCACACTCCTCATATCACACGCTCACGCCACACTCTCATATCACACGCTCTCACGCCACACTCCTCATATCACACGCTCTCACGCCACACTCCTCATATCACACGCTCTCACGCCACACTCCTCATATCACACGCTCTCACGCCACACTCCTCATATCACACGCTCCACGCCACACTCCTCATATCACACGCTCTCACGCCACACTCTCATATCACACGCTCTCCGCCACACTCCTCATATCACACGCTCCACGCCACACTCCTCATATCACACGCTCACACGCCACACTCCTCATATCACACGCTCTCACGCCACACTCCTCATATCACACGCTCTCACGCCACACTCCTCATATCACACGCTCACACGCCACACTCCTCATATCACACGCTCTCACGCCACACTCCTCATATCACACGCTCTCACGCCACACTCCTCATATCACACGCTCTCCCGCCACACTCCTCATATCACACGCTCACACGCCACACTCCTCATATCACACGCTCACACGCCACACTCCTCATATCACACGCTCTCACGCCACACTCCTCATATCACACGCTCACACTCCTCATATCACACGCTCTCACGCCACACTCCTCATATCACACGCTCTCACGCCACACTCCTCATATCACACGCTCTCACGCCACACTCCTCATATCACACGCTCACACTCCTCATATCACACGCTCTCACGCCACACTCCTCATATCACACGCTCTCACGCCACACTCCTCATATCACACGCTCACACGCCACACTCCTCATATCACACGCTCTCACGCCACACTCAACACGCTCAACCTAAAAATATCCCTGATTTTTTGCAGCGAGCAGCTGCAGACGCTTCATTTTGTCTGTGTGCCTGTCCGCGGCTCCTCTGGCGTGTGTGTGTGTGTGTGTATGTGAGAGAGCTCCTCTTGCGCTATTGGCTGGTCCGTCTGTCTTTCTAACGATCTCTCGCCTCTGATTGGACATGGTATCACTGAGCCCCGCCCTGGTGTGTTCAGCTCACGTGTGATTGGCTGTGTGACCGGTAGTGGTGTATTCCACATGGTACTTAACAACAAACAACACGAGACACGTTTCCCTTGGTATTACCAAACTACAATAGGATAAAACAGCTGTTGGATAAACATACTGTGAGCTGTGCGTGTGGAGCGGACTGCAGAAGCTTCAAACAGGGATGTGGACATTTTTACTGCAGATCGATGTAAGTAGTGCTGAGCAGGCTACGCTAACGTGTCCCCCCATTATCACAGATGTAAGAGATTGTCAAAGGGTGTGGGGGTCCTCTTACAATACATTTTGTAAGGGATAATGTATAGAACGCCGGTCATTATCGGGAAAATAAGTACCGACAGGGCAAACTGGATGCCAACTGTACACACACAAATAAACTTCATAAACTTTTATGAAGGCAGAAAGGTTTATTTAATGATTTCCGCGGCAAATAGTTCCCAAAAGTTTGCGCGTTGCTTGGCGACGTTTGTTGATTCCAGGCAGTGTGGCGAGGCTAGTAGCAGCACGGCTAGCTACTTATTGCTAGCCTAGCTACTTAGTTGAAGGTGCAGTTCGAGAGGAGGAATGGTGGTGAATCTCTGGGTAAGTTGAAAGTCGGACTCCCGTTAACTTCACGAGTGATTCCCCCAACTTCTCTCGCAGGGACGGGGACAGAGATAGTGTCCGCCTGTCCGCTAATACTACTCGCGGAGTGATATGAAAGACCTGTATTACAAGCACGAACTCCGTTGCCATTGGCAGCAGTCATTATTTTTTTCAGAGGTCTTCTATCAAAAAATAATGACCGGTAGAACGTTGGGAAATCACATTCAAATCAATGGAGCGTTCTACTTGCATTGTGAAGGGCCGTATAATAAATATTTATAACCAATGTCATTTTTACAATGCAGACATAAAACAACATACAAATCAGATGATTTAATATTGTACACAATGATTTATTTTTATGTTAGAGTTGTATTGCCTTTTTCTAGTGTACAATGGCTTTTTAGTTTATATATCTTTCTTTATGTTCCTCTGATAGTTATTACATTGAATAATCATATTCAAAGTTTAATCATCAAACATGCTCTAACATACTGCAGGAGATGTGACGAACTCCTCGTCAAATATAAAACAACATGCTTGGCTGGAGCGGCCAATAGACCTTTTCACGACAACCGGAAGTAGCGCGTACTAGCGCCCAGTCACTTCCTGTCTTCGCGGGTCTAAGGGAAAATAGCACCTGTTTTTTTCAACAAAGTCGCTTAATTTGCCCACTTTTTGTGCGCTGGTGCGGAGGTAATCGCAGTCACAGTCAGGTGGGCAGACTGTGAGAATGGGCTCTAATTATATTCATGTTTTGTACCTGGAAACAACATAAAAGGCGCTGGTGTTGGACTGACTAAAGGGACACAGCTAGCCTGAACTGCGTCAGTGAGATGGGCCGATATAATTGCTCAGCACACCCACAGATGTCCTCAAGTAATGGCTCACTCATTGTTCTACTGGTAAGTGTCTGACAGCTGTTTTGCAGTTTTAGTTCAGATGTGTATTTCATGTTTAGGTCTTGTTTTTAGCCCTTGTTTTGCTCATGGCAACAGCTGCTAAGGCTAAGGCTGTTAGCTTCAGGCTACGTGACATTTAATACATAGTGTTCCTCAATCTATCACCTCCAAATCTTTGTCTCACTGTGACTCACGTAACTATCATTTTTTTGAGACAGTATTGAGAGCCACAGAACACATGGCTAATTATGCATAATGACAAAGTCCGTGCTAAGTCACTAGCTGCTCCATTCCGTGAAAGTCCTGCTTCCAGTCAATTGTACATTTATCCTAAATGAAGGAATCACAAAGATAACTCAAATATGTCCTCAACCATGTTTAGAGGTTTAGTTTTAGCACCTGTATAGATCCAGAGCCTCCTCACCGTTTACTACCCGCAGGCATATTTTTTTCCTGTTTGAAAACAGTTTTGTATTGAAATAACCAATTGTTTCTTAATCACTATAAGATGCAGGTTATTCTTACTAAGGTAATAATTATTTGTTATTCTTGCAGGTCAATCAGCAAAGGAAATCGATGCATTTGGGGTCACTTTGAAGAGCAGAAGTGGAGAGCAACACAATGTTAAACACTAAATCGTAAGTCTGTCACCACCGGTACCACATATTGACACCATTCAATCAAATATATATGTTTTAATATTATTTGAGACCAAAACATTTACCATGTGTACTTTAATTACACACAGTGACATTTTTGTTAACCAATGATCTAACTGCAGTAGTGAAAATAATGTAACAGTGCAATTTTTATGTGCTTTTACTATTTTTTTCTCTGCAACATTTCAAGCAAATATCTGTACAGTGTACTGTATTATTTTGTCAAACTGAAATTTTTAATCTAAAAGTATCTTTTAAGCTGGTTGCACTATTATTTGTAGACAAAGGAACAAAAAAGCTTAAAGTAGTTTTGATCAGAAACTAAAAACTCCCAACAACAAATCTCAGTGATGTTTCAAAGTATGATTTTCATCTGATAACTGAGCAGCATCAAAATTAATTATTTATTGTGTACTTCTGTTATCACTGCCTGACAGTGTTGTGACAACATGGTGATGTATCAGAAGAACCAATACGCTTTATTGCTTCAGGTTTATTTAGTACATTTAGAAAAACGTGTAAATTGTTGTCGTGTAGGATTTAATTGCTTTGTAAATGTTTTCTTAACAGACTTTTAAGATGGATTTGCAGAGCATGAAGGCGAGGCCACAGCAGAAGGACGAGCGATGAAGAGCTGGGAAGATGCAAAGACCATGGGGAAGACCTACACCAGCATGTGCAGAAGGCTGTGGACAAGACCGTGTTGAAGAAATGGAAGTCGTACTTTTAAATACAGGATGACATTTGTGCAAAAAAGAAAAGCTTAATAAAACATTTGTAAAGAGTCTCATTTATCTAAATATTTCAAATGAAGTTCTGGATGTAATTCAAAGTTAAACGTATACTAGCATTACATATTTAAGTAGAAAGATTCACAGAGAAATTGAACTTGAACACCTTGTTGGAGCCAAGTACCGTTATTGGCCTGTAGGTGGCGCTTTTGTGCTGTAGGGCGTTCATAAAGGCTATAAGAGGTGCGCCTTTTTATGACAGCCTCAGGTGTGCGACCCGGTAGGAGCCAATGGTTTTTTGACCGCTTATTTTATGGAGTTTTGTTGTTTACCTATATATTGAAATAAAGTGCTTTTTTATCTACATCTGAGAAGCCTTATGGACTTATTGTACGAGGAAGTAAACACAATAGCCTGTAGCGCGTCAGCCATAGTCACCGGTAGCACATCTCAGTGGCCTTTAGGTCCAGTTGGCCACTATACAAAGTCAAAAAACCAGGCTAACAAAGCTGGAAAGTACGAGGAAGGACGCGGAAGACGGACTATTTGTGGAGACGTCGCCACGGGAAGAGGTCCTTTCCTGCCGCTGGAGTCCGGTTGGAGCTACAACATTGGACGAGTATGCTAATGTCAGTCGTCGGAGCATAGGACCCCGGTCCGATCGGTTCGGTTCGTCTGCTGGATTATTGGACTCACAGCGCCCATCATAACAGGGTTGAGGTATTTTATTGGACGTTTGAGTGTTGCAATTACAAAACTGTAACCGGCCGCCTTTGAAGTTGACGTAAGTTTGCGATCGACTCACGTGAGTTGGAGCTTTCGTTACTATGGAAACGCATGGAGCTGCTTCAGAGATTTTGCATGGAACTGTGGCGCGCACTGTTATGAGATCAAGTAGTGTAATTGACTGTAAATCAACGAAGAAACGTGAGGTTAAAATGACTGCTAAAGGACTTCTTGATAAACTTGAGAAGTTGCAAACAAATCGAAAATCATTGCTAATTAAGGCTTCTAACCTTAAAAGAACAATACAAAGTTTTATTGAAGATTGTGAACATTTAAAGGTACAAGCTGCTGTTAATGAACTCGAGCAGGTGTGTCACGATGCAAAGTGTGTTCATGAATCCTTACTAATTTTGTTACCTGCTGAGGAAAGTGAAAAACACATTATTTGGTTTAAAGCGAAAATGCTTGGACTTAATGACTGCATTATAGAGGCAAATAAATGGGTTTCAGGCTATAGTAAAACCACCACTGAAATCAATAATGTTGAGATTGACGATGTAGGCCCAGCGATAGTGCATCTAACATTGGTAACCTACAGTACATTTGACCAATATGAACAATAGTGTATGCGGTCACTCTAATATTTCAAGTACCGTTTCTGCTCATATAATAGCTCGGGCAGAACATGCTGCATTGGAGGCCAGGGCAACAGTTTTGAGAGAGCGCCATGCACTGGACGAGCAGGAGGAGCAGCTGGAGAGGAGAAAGGCAGAGTTGAGGAGGAGGAAGGAGCAGCTGGACTTGGACGCTCAGATAGCTGCGGTCAATGCTAGACTGGCTGTGCTGAGGGCAGCTGAGGATGAGGGTTTGGCTGAGCTCTCAATCCCAAAAGGTAGAATAGGAAAGGAAGGAAAATTAGACCTTGTTCCCTCCATAAACCAAGTAGCAAGCAAACACCAGTCTACCAAGCAAATATTGACACGGCAACCAAGAGAAGCAATGAAGACATCTACAGCAACGGACATTCAACCTGGGATTTCACAACACGTATCTGGTGGAGGTGACTTGCTAGCTATTATGCAGAAGCAAAATGAACTGACAGCTGCATTGGTCCAGCAGCAGCTTGCTCTTTCTCTACCACCGAGAGCTATTCCCACCTTTGATGGAGATCCACTGAGTTTCAGATCATTTATGAAGGCATTTGAACAAGGTGTGGAGAAGAAGGCAGGGCAGGCTGACTGTTTATATTTTTTAGAACAGTTCACCCGGGGACAACCACATGATCTGGTCCAAAGCTGCCAACACATGGCTCCAGATGAGGGTTACGTCAAGGCCAAGGAACTTCTTCATGAACATTTTGGTAACCCATATAAGATCACCTCTGCATATGTAGAAAGGGCTTTGACCTGGGAATCAATAAGATCTGAGGACGCCACGGCTCTACAAGAATATTATCTGTTCTTGCGCGGCTGTTGTAATGCCATGATAGACCTTAAGTACATGGATGAACTGGCTCTCCCACAAAACTTGAGGACTGTCGTTTCAAAACTACCATTCAAGTTGAGGGAGCAATGGAGGATAAAGGCATATGAAATAATTGAAGAAACAAACCGAAGACCAACGTTTGAAGACCTGGTTGCATTTATTCAACATGGCGTCAAGGTTCTGTCCGACCCAATATTTGGAAATATCCAGGACCCACAGACTCTCTCCAGATCCAGCTCTCAGTCCAGAAACCAAGTGAACAGAAACGTGTTTGCCACCACTGTGACTTCAACGGACCAGCAAGATGAAATTGAGCAATCTGAAGGTGGTGCAGGTTGTATATATTGTTCAAGTGGACACTCACTGAATGAATGCAAATTGTTCAAGACAAAACGACATAAGGAGAAGATTGAATGGTTGAAAGAGAAGAGACGCTGCTTTGCATGCCTGTGTGTTGGTCACATAAGCCGGGAGTGTGAACAGAGACTCACATGCACTGTTTGCACGCAAACGCATCCTACTGCCCTGCACATAAACAAAGATTGCCCACTGCTGTCCAGGATATACTTGAGGAGGAACTTAAAACATGTGGACATACAGGGGCCGGAGCTGGCCATTGTGCTCTCTCCATCCTCCCAGTGAAGATAAAGGCTCCAGAAGGGAACATCATTGAGACCTATGCCTTTTTAGACCCTGGGAGCTCAGCCACCTTCTGCTCTGAACAGCTAATGCAGAGGCTGCAGGTTAATGGTAAAAGAACTACCTTCCTTCTGCGCACCATGGGCCATGAATCTGTGGCCCCCGCGGTTTCTTTGCGTGGTTTAGAAGTTTCTAACGTGGAAAATAATGACTTTTATCCTCTGCCTGAGGTGCTCACTCAGCAAAGAATGCCAGTTACTCTTAGTAGCCTGGTAACTCCTCAGCATTTGTCAGGGCTTTCTCATCTGTCAGGAGTATGTATACCAAAATTAATGCAAGTGTTGAGTTGTTAATAGGAATGGACGCTCCTTGGCTGGTAGAACCACAGGAGGTAATAAAGAGTGATGGGAGTGGCCCTTATGCAGTCAGAACAGTGCTGGGATGGGTTGCTAGTGGCCCACTGAATGATAAATAAAATGGAAATCAGAAATTTAAAATAAGATCATGAATTAACCTTAGCCCTACTTTGTTCATTGTACATTCATGACACTGATGTAATATTGTACATTATTTATAACTGTATTTTGTGCTACTTGCCTCCATTGTGAGTTTATGGATTTTAATTGTTATATGTGCTATAATCAATTAAGGGGCCGGAATGTTGGAGCCAAGTACCGTTATTGGCCTGTAGGTGGCGCTTTTGTGCTGTAGGGCGTTCATAAAGGCTATAAGAGGTGCGCCTTTTTATGACAGCCTCAGGTGTGCGACCCGGTAGGGGCCAATGGTTTTTTGACCGCTTATTTTATAGAGTTTTGTTGTTTACCTATATATTGAAATAAAGTGCTTTTTTATCTACATCTGAGAAGCCTTATGGACTTATTGTACGAGGAAGTAAACACAATAGCCTGTAGCGCGTCAGCCATAGTCACCGGTAGCACATCTCAGTTGCCTTTAGGTCCAGTTGGCCACTATACACCTCTAAAACTGTGATATATTTTTCATTCTTGACAAACCCAGTGTTGTAGCAGCCAGGGTCCTTCCATTTAGCTGGCAGAGTTTTTGGTACAAGTCTTCTCATAGTTGGCTTCAATGGAAATGCTGTTGTTTTTATAGTACAGAGGCTTCTTGTGAGCAGTTGAAGATTTGTACTCACTCATTTATAGTCAATGTTTGGGTTAAAATTAAACCCAGATAAAAACAAGTCTACTGCAGTCTGATAGTCTTCATGTTTCAGACACACGACTTTGGCTTCTACTTTGAAGAAAAGAGATGAACCATTGGTGCAGGTGTCTCTGGTCACACAATGGACACGTACAATCCTCGTTCAGTCAGTCTTTGAATGCATAATCTGTACACATAGGGAATAACATGGAATTTAATGTTGGGGGAAAAACGCAAATGTAATGTCAACTAATAACTATAGCTATATTCTTTTACTTTGATAGAAAATCTTTTTGGAATTGTCCACATGACTTCGGCTTAAACCATAATTAAGGTAGTAGTGGGTTTATATGATCACAACTTTAAGCACTATGTGAAAAACTGACCAATGTGAGGTTTTGTCTAAGATCAATGAACTGTCATGTCTATTTCAATCCAATTACCAATAGTACAATATAACAAGGTAGTGAGGAACTATTTTTTTAAGTAAATAAATGTCAGTAGATTAATAAATAATACACAGATTTCATTATTTCTATGGGAAGATGAACGAGGGGGAAAAAAGGCTAGTATTAGCAACTGTAAATCAGCTACGATTGTGCCACTGAGATGGTGGTATTAAGGCTTTTGGGATAAATTACATGAAATAAGTAACAAGTGTACCTTCATGAGATGTGTTCGTGTCCGTGGAATTGTTGAAAGAGTTGTTGATTTGAGCCGAAGTCTCCCCCTGCGATTAGTGAAGTGCTGGCTGCATACAAACGTCCCTAGCTTTATGCAGATGTCTGGACCCTCTAACTGCTTCAATTCACTGCCTCCTTTGGTCCGAGTCCGTTGGAAAAGCGTGATAAGAGAGAGGTATAGTTGTTTTCTTGCCCCACGAGAGCAAACGGGAACAGAACCAAAGCAAAGGCACCGAAAACTGAGCCATTTTCTTCGAGGTCTAATGCTAAACTATAGCCACCGGATGTTGTAGCGCGTTACTTCCGGTTTAAAATGCGGAAGCGTGAAAAAGGTCTATATGGACAGTTGATTCTGGTTAGGGAATCAGGACACTGGATCTTGCCACTTGCTTCTTCAACATTTAATGGTGAACAGCAGATGATTGGTACAGCAACATTGATTGATTATACAGCATACATTGACAGATGATTGGTAGATAGATTGGATACAGGTTTGTAAGTGTGTGTGTGTGGTCTGAAAGGAAACAGAGAAAAGGGAAGGAAAATCAGTAACATTTGAAGGCTAACTGAAATCCCGCTAAGTGGAGATAGGTCTTTGGAATTGGAAGTATTATAAACAACGATCAAGCAGGTTTTATTAAGGAAGATTTATTGGAGACAACTTGAGACAAATACTTGACACAATATATTTTTATGAAAATCATCAGGAACCAGGATTATTGTTTATTGCTGATTTGAAAAGGCATTTGATAAAGTTCAATGGAAGTTCATAAGACAATGTCTTGGTTTTTTAATTTTGGAAAAAACTTAATACAGTGGTTTGAAACTCTTTATAATCATCCGGTTAGTCGAGTGATTAATAACGGTCATATATCAGATATATTTTCATTAACACAAGGAGCCCGTCAAGGGTGTCCTTTGTCACCATATCTCTTTATTTTATGTATTGAAATTCTAGCTATTAAAATTAGGAACAATCCAGATATACCAGGTCTATTTCCAAACGGCCAAGAGATTAAACTGACAATGTATGCTGATGATGCAACCTTTTTTATAAAACCAACACAATCCACTTTGGAAGGACTAATAAAGGAATTAAATACGTTTTCAAAATATCTGGATTGAAACCTAACTTGCTAAATGTAGTATTTTGAGAATTGGGATATTAAAAGACACCAATTTTATTTTAAACTGTTCTGCTGCTGTTAAATGGACTAATGGAGGAGTTGATACTTTAGGGATTCATCTACCTGATGACTTTAAAGAAGTTGTTAAATACAATTATGAGAGAAGGATGGAAAAGGTAGATAGAATTTTACAACCTTGGAGGGGAACCTTCTGACAATTCAAGGGAAAGTAACGTTGATTAATACATTAGTAATTCCACAATTTGTCCACCTACTAATGCTTCTTCCTTCACCTAGCATTAAGTTCTTCAAACACTTTGAACAGAACATATTCAAATTCATATGGAATAATAAACCAGATAAAATTAAAAGGCAGTATCTATATAATTCTTATGATAATGGCGGACTGAATTTAAAAAATCTTCAAATGATGGACTGTTCCTTGAAGGCCTCCTGGGTTGCTAAAATGTATCATAACAAAAAATGGATTACGAGCCAGAGATTATATTCAGCCTTTTCCTTCTTCTCGAACAATATATTTCCTTTTACCAATTAAAAACAATACATATTGATAAACTATTTCAAAATAGTTTAAAAGAGTTATCACCATTCTTCAAGGATGCATTGAAAGCTTGGTTGAATTTCCAGTATCATCCTCCAGATTCAGCTCAAGATATTCAGACACAGTTGCTATGGATGAATTCAAACATTACTGTTGGAGACAAACCATTGTTGTGGGAGGAATGTGTTAAAATGGGTTAATTTTTGTCAATGACCTTTTAGATTTATCTGGAGATTTGATTTCTTATGAAAATTTGAAAAGATCTTTTAACATTTCTCTCGATGAGCTACAATACAACCAGCTGATTTCTGCAATTCCTAAAACTTGGAAAAGAAAATTGCAAAATTGTAGGAAGAATAAGTTGATGGTTTGTCTCCCACTAATAAGATGCCCAAAATGGCTGTCTGGTGCCAAAATAAATAAAATAATATATATGTGGAATGTAAATATCACAGGCACCGCACTTTTTCCACACAGAATCTGCCTGTTTTGGGAAGATGAATTTAATGATCCAATTTTGTGGAAAGATTACTTTAGAACAATTTATAGAACTACAATAGATTCATATTCCAGGATATTTCAACTTAAAATCTTTTATAAAATTATTGCAACAAAAAATCTCTGTTCAAATGGCAGATAGAAAAGGATCCCTGTTGCAGGTTCTGTGGGGATGAGGAGGAGGACCTGATGCATTTGTTTTATTTTTGTCCACATGTGGCTAAGTTTTGGGTTAGTGTACAGTTATGGTTAAGGTCTATGGGTATTGCTTTGCGAATCACACCTCAGAATATTGTGTTATGTGTTTTTGAGGGTAAATGCACATACCTTTTGAATATGATTATTCTGATGGGTAAAATGTTATTTTTAAAGCTAAAAATGTATCAAATTTATGTATAAAACACTTTAAGAATAGAGTTTATCATCAGTATATGTTAGAAACAAGTATAGCAACAAATAACAACAGAATAATTGAGCATGAAAGAAATGGAATGTCTGCTTACTTGAGTTAGAGATATAAATATTAGGTGTACTTGCTATGCCATTTGTTATGTCGTAAATGTTTGCTAATTATATTGTATTTTGTTTATGGATTTTGATTGGTATTAGTGACTTTATTTTATTTCTCATTTTCTATGTTATTATTTTCTTTTGCTTTGTGCTTCTTTTTTGTCTATAGTCTGTGTTCAAAATACTAAGAATGTGTGGATGATTGTGGTTGTGATTGTGGTATGAATGCAAGGGGGAGTGGCTGGGTTTGGGTGGGGGTTTCGAAGTTTGTCTCGTTATTTTATCTTGTAAATAAAAAAAAAAAAAAAAAAAAAAAAAAAAGTGGAGATAGGTCTTGACTGATTATATATATTTAACAGTATAAATTGGGATAATCATCACATAAAACTTATTCTATCTAATTTGGAAACTAATAGAAAAAGAAGTTAACAAATACTCACTTCATAAAAGATAACGCACACCAGGGAAAGGAGAAAGATTCAGCAGTAAGATTCAGCAGTGAAGTAGTTGCTATGTGGAGTGAGTGATGGTTGCTAGGTGATGGTAAACAAAGTGTAACTGTAAAATGGAACTATACATTGATTATAAACAAGTCTTTCTGACAGGAGACAGGGAATAACATTTTCCAGATTCTCTAACGTTTATGCTACTTGCTTTTGTTGGTAATAATTGGAATGACACAGAGAAACAGGAGGGACATGACTAAAACACTCAAATAGAAGCCAAACAATGCCTAACATAAATGTTTTGAAAAATGTTTGCCAGGGTAAGTTTAAATATATATTTTTAATGGACTAAAATAAAACAAATAAATTATGATAACAGGAAACACGAGTCAAACTTTATCACTGACTTAATTTTAAACGTGTTTCTGAGCTGCTTGTGACTGACCACCCTCAACTATGCACAATGCTTTGTGTCATTGTACCGTTTGACAGGGCCGTAACGATGAAGGGGGCTAACTGGGCCCAGAAATATAATTCTTTAACACCAGTAAATAGACCAGCTAAAATTATTATTTATGATCTAAAATGCACCAGATTGCAGGAAATCATATCTGAATTATTAAAAAATTCTTGGGGGAGGACCCCCAAACCCCCCTTTGGACTGCCCTCTCACACTTTAAACAGGTTCTGATGGTCATGTGGAGTGGTGCCAAACCTCTACTGACAGAGCCATTATGCAGCTCCTGATGTGCTCAGCCATGTAAATCATACACTTGTTTTTGGCTTATAATTTTATACGATTACGAGACAATATCGTCAGGAAAAAGGCCACCAAGCTCAGGACCGACCAATGTCTCACTCCAAGGTTTGGTGGCCTTTTACTGCTGTTAGGTAAAAAAAAGAAGAGAAAACTTCATGTGATAAGTTTCTGAGTGCAGAGTAATTAAACACATTGGGGTTTAAGCAAAGACTTGCACTTTAAATGGCAATAGTGAAAGCTGAAGCGCTTTATAATTCTCAGACAGCGCTATCAGCTCTGCTTTGCACAGCTTTAATTAGACTTTTAACAATTCCAGCGCCGCACAGGCACCTGCTTAAAATGGAGACATCAGGCTAAATTAGAGGTGTCTCCTCATAGCCTACTAATCAAGGCACCACGGCACGAAACAGCTCCACGCTATGTTCAAAAATGCCTGTCAGCACTTTGGTTTTAGTAAGTTGGCAGCCCTGCATTATGTAGAATACAAATTATGAGTAACATAGTGAAGTGTATTCCATTACATTTCCTTTTTAATCGGAGGGTATTTAGAATGCAGCTACTTTGCTAATATCAAGGAAATACATCATGGTACTCATTGTCTGTGTAAGTTCTCGCTCGTACAGGAGTTGTCTATCTTCAATGAAGGTACTTGAGTCATCTTCTGTACTCGGTAGTTGAAGTCTCCTGAGAGGCAAAACGTTTGGAGACTTCAACTACTGTTTAAATTTCTGCTTCAGTCCGCACTTTATTAATAAGAAGGATAAAATGTTAAATTAGGTGATATCAAGCCAGCTTGATCATTTTTGTGACATTTAACTTTGGAACCTTTACAGAGCTGTAGTGGAGTAATAAGTTCTCAATATAAATGCTGTGTTCATGTGGACTAGGGCGCTCGTTCAGCCGAGATGTGACATCATTGCCCCACAAACAGTATTTGATCACACATTACTGCTTAGCTCAGTTAATCATTTAAATGTGTTGTTAGCGTCTCAAACGCTAAACGGTAGTTTGTGAGTTTGAAAAAATATCAAGTAAATTTACTTTTTTCTAGCATTGATGACGACAGCTCACACTCAACTCAAAAAGGTAGCAGTGTAACTAAAAAGCTCACGTTAGACAATAAAAGAACAAATCATCTGATGTCCAAATACAAAGAAGGTTCCAAGAACGTACTGGTTGTTATGAATTACGTGACGAATTAAACTTTAGGACTCAGAAACATAGCTCAACTTTGAAAAGTTTTAGCCCAACAGTTAATGGTGTACAATTGTGGAATAAACTGGAAATGGAGTTGAAACGAAGTCCAAATATCAACCTGTTCAAATATAAATACAAACAAAAGACTTTTGAAATATACAGAGAACAAGAAATGTGTTGCCACTAGGAGGCGCAGTAGGATCAATTATCTATAATCAAGGAAGAGTGTTGCTGCTTGGAACGGTTGTCATTCTATTGCTCAAATTTACAAATTGAGAATTAGGGTAGGCAAGTTATGAATCTGTTGAGAGGGACCCTCCCAACGGGCTCAAAACCTTGTCTTTTAATGCACCACTCAGCATAGGAACATCATCTACAAAATCAGCTGTTAGGGCAGCTGGGTGGGGGTTTGTTGAGGGGGAGTTACTGCCCTCTTCAACTGGCCCGTTCTACACCCTGGCTTTTTAATGCACCTCATTATGCAGGGCTTACATCACACTTCACATATAACTCAATTAAACAAATATAATAATAATGATAAATAAACCCGAATTAAATTATATTAAGGATGGTATTGACAACTGGGAAGTAGCAAGATCTCAGAATATAATATGTATTAATGCACCTTTAATAATGATAATTAATGATAATTAAACCCAAATTAAATTATATTGAGGATGGTAATGACAACTGGGAAGTAGCAAGATCTCAGAGTATAATATGTATTAATGCACCTTTATAACATAAAAGTAGAACATTCTTTTGTTCTTTATTTTGCTGTTGTTTTTGTCTTATTCTTCATCATTTATTGTTACTTTGCCCTATGTTCCTTTGTTTATGATTTGCTACCTTGTAAATATTAAATGTAATGTTACTATTTTTATTTTGGGGTGGGCGCTTATAAGCCTTTGGCTTCAGCCCACTCCCTTTGAGCAGGTTAACTGCTCAAACAAATAAATAAACTAAACTAAACTAAATGTCCGCTGTCAGGTGCAGAGGTCGGGAAGCTCGTCTTGACCCAAGTTCCCTCAGTTGAGCGAGCGTTCACGTGCATTCCCAACTGGAGAAGTTGCTCGCCTGAGTTCCAGAGGAGCATGAACGCAACATAAGACTCAAGTAAAGTGCAGATTGTCCTGGTTTAGACACAGAGCGATGAAGACGGCGAGGCCCAGCAGCAGCAGCACAGGGGTCGGAGCGTGAGGAGAAGAGTTGCAGAGTTCTCCTTCACAGCAGCGGATCAGGAGACACAGCCCTGTTTAATCATGCAGCCCCTCACCTCCAAACCTGCAGAAGAGAGGTTTAGCAAATACAAAACCTGTTTAAAATCTGACATATAACACACCAGACATATAACTATAATAATATCTAGGACCTGATCTCTGATAGACACCCCTTTATATTAAAAGATCCAAAATGGGCTTCATGCACGCGGGGGACACATACTTCTGAGTGATGGAGGAAACATTTTTATCTAGTGTCAAGAAACAACACCACAAAAATTAAACATCTAAAAGTATCTGGACTAAACACCAGTATTTCTGAGCGGCTTGTTTGTTTGTTTGTTTGTATACTTTATTGTCCCCGGAGGGAAATTTGTCCTCTGCATTTGACCCATCCTTCGATGCCACTGAGGCAACCCGTAAGAAGCAGTGGGCGACGGCAGCGCCGCGCCCGGGGACCCATCTCCATGATGTGGAGCCAGGCTGATGGTCAGAATCACCTGGCTGGAGGATTCACCTATTGCACATGTTTTTAGTGGTAGGGGAAACCAGAGTACCCGGAGGAATCCTCCGCAGACACGGGGAGAACATGCAAACTCCACACAGAAAGGCCCCGTCCTGGTGGGAATCGAACCCGGGACCTTCTAGCTGTGAAGAAGAGGCGCTAACCGCTGCGCTTACCGTGCTGTGCTACCGTGCTGTTCAAAATCTCTTTGGTGTTAGCTGTTAGCTTCAAGACAAAACTTTGAGCATGGAAGTTTCCTCCGGTAATGTTTCTAATATGATGAAGTGAGTGCCAAAACACTGGAAATAACTGGACGGAAAAGGAAAGACAGAGCAGCAGCCTCCTGATAATTCACTGAAGTCCCGTGTCGCTCATGTGCTTATAGCCTATAATGATAGGACTGACTTTTACCCTTTTAAAAATGTGTATGTGAATAACATTTGGCACCACAGTTAGTGTTGCCTGCTGCTGTTAACGCTGATTTTCAAGTTTGTTCTTAGTAAATCTATGACAAATTTTAGTCATTAGCCGGGACCAGCTTTTTGTTTGTTTACGCTATTGTGCCGTAACTTGCTCCTAATTCGTCAATTGGTATGACATGGTACATTCACATTACAGCCTGGCATTCGCTCTGGTTAGTGCTAGTTGGTTTGTCTGAAAGTATAAATAACCCTAATCCAAGTGTAATGAGGAAATGTCTGCGTACTGTCACTGTGGGAAGGAACATGGCACTTTACCGACCATATTTTAGCTCCGAGCCGGAATGGGAGAAAAGGTCATTCATTATTCATCGTATGATATGATTGATATGTTTATACTTATGTTGTATACAATGGCCGCTGACTGCTCTGCTTTGTGACTACGACACTGGAGGCCGCCATTGCTCCGCTATTGCTGTAGTACTGTACCTCCATATGGCCGCTATTCCCCCATTGGAATGCATTGGACTTTAGACACGTTAAAAACAGCTTTAATGCCCGGTGCCTAATGTTTTAGAAGTGGCTAGAGCTAGATATTCCTCCTGTGATTACGCTGGGTTAAAAACAACCCGGGGCACCGGGCTGGTTATGGTAGCAAATTTTTTTAGAAATCTCCTACTTAACGGGGGTCTGACTGTTGGCATTGGAGCTGCGCGAGCTACAAGTCACACAAGGGCCGAGTCTACAGTGAAGCTCCCCCCTTATGCCCTTATTAGGAACATGCTTCGTCAGAGCTGGGGAGGAGGAGCCTGTAAATCTGCCATGATTTCCCCCTCGAACGTGGTCATTATGGTAAACGGGGAGGAGTGAGGAATGACGGTCTATTAATAATATGTCTATGGTTGTATATAATTTGTCCAGCTCTTACAGTGGGGATTGTGTTCAGGAATAAAGACGGAAATATAGATCCACTTGTACTCTTGATCTGTTCTGTTGGACTCTACACTAAGGTTAACCATATCCCTGTTCCTTCATCTAATTTGTGTCATGAAATCTCAAGTTTTCACAGCAGACAGTTGCACCTGAGCAGAATATTTAGCACTAACTATATCAAAAACAGGAAGATGTTGGGGAGACCGGGGCTATTTGTCACACTTTATTTTTGTCTACAGGTCACGGCTTATCCAGAGAAAATCTAACCTGCATTAAATGAAAGCTTGAACCCTTGGCTTCGCTTCCTTTTTTCTATCATAGGTAGTTATGTTACCGTCGATCAGAATAAAATCGACGACCCCATGTGCAGGGCAGGATGTCACAATGCTTGGGGTTGGTTGTCAATATTGTTTTTCATGGACTTTTTGATAAACTTTCGTAACCTTTTTGCTTTTTGAGATAAAAGCACAAAAGAACTTCTAAAATAGTTGCAATGCCAGATGTGTTAACACAAATTTGAACAAACTATTTTTGTGTGTGCAAAATGCTCTATAATGAGGTGTAAAATGTACAAATTCAACATATGGCCTCTATAAAAGCTAATGTTAAATTAAAGTGATAACAAAATATATATTAGACAGAAAAGAAAAAATGTCCCACCATTTATACCCCGTGTGACAACGAACCAAAGTGTCCACTTTACGAACAATGTGAGCTAGCTAACAAACGGCTTTAGCATGTTAGCTCTAAAATGGCTCAAATCAAAGCTAACGTCTCAGTCTTTCAGGTCTGTGTGTTTTGTTTATGACACTAACAAAAGGAAAGCTCTCACTACAAAAATAATCCAGACATTACAGTTTGGGAAAAGGCATCAAATCAATCTCCTCATGTCTTCAGTTCAAATGAGAAAACGGAACATTCTACCCCGTGTGACAAATAGCCCCGGTCTCCCCTAATCACATGATGCAAATGGATGAATTAGGAGCAGGTTGAGGCACAATAGTGTAAGTCGGTCCTGGGTAAATATCCACTGCCAAAAAAAAAAGAAGCAGATTCTGTCACAAACGCCTCAAACAGTTCATTATAAGTTTGAAGAAGAACTGTTACCAAGCATCTCAATGCTGTAGCAGCGGTAGGATATGTCAGTGAGGTCGATGGAGCCAGGAAACCCGGGGATGCTGGGGAGTCCGGTTTGGTTGAGGAAGTTGGGGTCACTGAAGTTAAATGTTTTTTCACAGCTCACCGCCGTGTTGCAGGGCACAGTGTTCAGGGAGTCGCACATGTAGCAGTCGAGTCCAAACACTGTGGGACACATTATTTACCATTATGAACAGGAAAGACAGTATCAGACACACAGCTAAAATGACATCTCAAAATGGTAATAAACCAATAAATATATATACAATATATATATTTTTAAATGGTAAAATGGTCTTAACTTATTCGGTGCTTTTCTACCTTCATCAGACCCAAAACGCTTTACAGTAAGGAACCAGTCACCCATTCACAGTCTCATTTATGCATCAATGTACACAGACACTGGAGGCAAGGAGGATGAAGAGTCTAGCCCAAGGACACAACACCAGTGTGCATCTTCAGGGGCTGGGATTCAAACCCCCGACTTTCCGATCATGAGCCGACCCAGTCTACCAACGGTACCAAAGTCGTTTATTTAAGTTTTTGTCTGTTGTTTAAATCTTAGTGTTCCTTCCCCTTAGAAATGAATGGTGCAGCCAGTCTCTGGCAAGGTATGTTTTGTCAGACACTTCACTGAATATTATTTAGCATTTAGCTCAGAGGACACTTTTTCTTTTTTTGTTCAAGTAAAATCTAAAAAAGGTTTGTACATTCAGAAATGATTTCTATTGAGGCTTTGACACCACCTAAAATGTCTGGATGTTGTAGAATTTGTGATGTTTTTAATAATACATTGAGCAGGCTAACAGACTCTGAAAAGTGTCTCTGACTAGCTGACTTGCTAACTGGAGTTAAGTCTGACATCCCACTCGAGAACCAAGCGACTTCCTTTCCACACTGTGGACAGTTCCACAGACCAAAGGCGCGATAATATTTTTCCCAGTAGGTTCCCAGTCAACAAAACGGAAAAAAAGACAATGATCAGAATCTATCTCATGAACTCGTGCTAATGAGTCGGGCGCTCTCCTCATAGAGCTAAAGGACCAGAAGACTGCGGAGTTGATGCACCTATATTCATTTTATGAACCAAAGCAAAGTAAAAGCGGAAAACCATAGAACTAAAAAGGAGAAGCGGTGTTCGATCCTGACGTACAGTATGTGGACAGTTAGCAAGTCGGAGTCCGTTAGCGTTAGACTGCTCAATGTATTTTTCCTATAGCCGTTAGCATTAGCCACCAAACACCACAAATTATGAATGATCCAGTTTTCAACAATTAGATCGGCGCTGTCCTTCCTCTCCTCGCTACCAAATCTTGAGCTATGGCTTCATTTGTGTGGGATCCTGCTAATTGTGAATGTCAAAGATAGAGGGGAGGAAGGACAGTGCAGATGTTACTGTCTAGGCAGAAATCACTGTGCATACATAAGCCATAAGCATCTCAAAGTGTCCTCTGAGCTAAACTCAAATTCTGTTATTTTTTGTTGTCTGTGGGTCGGATACACATCCAATGGCCACTAAACATCATTTTATGTTTTTGACAAAGAAACCACATAAATACCAGTAAAGGATACCTCTCCATACTTTAGTATTGCGCCTGGCTTTCCTATATCAAATCATCAAATCAAATCAAACTTTATTTATAAAGCGCTTTTCATACAAAATGTAACACAAAGTGCTTTACAGTGCTTAAAAAATCATTAAAATAGTCCCCACCAGCAAATATACATAAATAACAACAACCCCCACCTCCCCCTACCCCACCCGCACACACAGACACACAGACACATATACATACAGACAGCCCAGTTGTTAAAAGTCTTAAGTAAAAATGGACATAAAGTGGGGTACATAAGGCTGAGTACAGATGAACCGAAAGAGGAAACACCATCCAAGGAGCCGTCTGCACCAGGAGCAGCCCATCGGCCACAGCCACAGAGCGCCAACACAGGGCGCCCGGAGGAGGTGTAGGATAGACGTCCAACCTCCATCCAGGCACCCACAGGAGAGCGCCCGCACGGCCACAGCTAACCAGCACTCCCGGGGCAGAGGGCTCCCTCAGAGGAAACACTGGGAGAACATAAAAATAAAAGATAAATTAAAACAGCTAAAACTCGGCTAAAAGTGTGGAATAGCACAAGATAAAAATAAATAAATAAAATAAAATAAATAAATAAAAAGAGTGGAACTAAAGAAATAATTGTATAGAACTAAAACAGATAAATAAAGTTAATATAAATAAATATTAGTTAAAAGCTAAACTAAAAAGGTGGGTCTTGAGCCTGCTCTTAAATACATGAACGTTCTCTGTGGTCCTGAGCTCCTCCTCAGGTCGTTCCAGAGGCGAGGGCCGTAATACTGGAAAGACGCCTCGCCGTGAGTCTTTCTGTTGACTTTAGGAATAACTAGGAGACCCCTGCCGGAGGAGCGCAGGGACCGCGAAGGCTCATACGGTAAAAGCAGTTCTGAAAGATAAGAACCACAAATTATATTATATATACTTGAGCGTTCCTTCCCCATATAGATGAATATCTATATGGGGAAGGAACGCTCAATTTAAATTGGGTTCAGGATTTGACGGCTAGGTAGAGGCTCAGATAGCTAAAGGCATTTCTATGATTTGTATGGTTCAAGTAAAATCCCATTACAGTACATAGGACCCGGAGGTGCAGCAATGACATCATCACAAGAGGCACAGTGAGGGTGTAAAGCACAGGGTGTAATATTTCTGACCTGTTTTTACTGCGGCGAAAAGGGCCAAAGCCCCAAAGAGCTTCATCTTTCTCCGGATGATGAGTCTGTAAATGTTTATCAGGTCAAATGATCGGCATCAATCTTCTCTTTTACTGTAGCAAAACTGAAATATCAAATAAAACAACAATCCTATACATGTCAAAGAATTTTTAAAGTTCTAAACAGTTTTTACACACAATAAGACCCAGTGGCATAGACATTTCTTCAGGTGGCTATTTTTAAACAAAGTCATATGCCTTTTGTTTAGATGCGTGCCTTCTGTCGTCATGGAAACTGCTACACTAAAGCCGTATTCCCATGGGATTATGGTGCGTTCATGTGGTCCTCGGGAACTCGGGTGAATGCTTACTCAACTGGGGAAAACGACTGGGGAACTCGGATCAAGACGAGCTTCCCGACTTCTGCACCTGACTGCGGAAATCAGCTGATTTGTTCTTTTATCGTCTAATATGGAGCTTTTAAGTTAAACACTGCTACTTTTTTGAGTTTAGTGTTAGCTGTCGTCATCCTCGAGTGAAATGCCTGACATCAACGTTAGCAAAAAGTAAATTTATGTGATTTTTTTTAAACTAACAAACTAACATTTAGCTTTTGAGACGCTAACACATTTTAAATGATTAGCTGAGCTAAGCGCTAATCAATAATAAAACATTTATTTGATGACATCAAAACCCCCACTTTCCCACATAAAAAACACATGAACACAAACCAACTCGGGACAATGGCGTCACATCTTGGGAAAACGAGCTCCCCAGTCCACATGAATGCACCATTAGACTTACCCTTGGATCTTTGGTAAATATTAAAAATGACTGAAGTTACGGGTGTTTCTGTGCCCGTGGGAATCTGCTGTGCTGTAAATTTGAAAGATAAAAACTCCCCCGATCTTTACCTACTGTAAAGTCACAGACTGCAGGGTCCTCAGGTAACTCTAGTCGAGGGTGTGTCGGCTCTTCTGGGGATCAGGTTATGGTACAAAAACGTCATGTGACCAAACCAGCCAATAAGCATTTAATTCACTCCAGTAGACTTCTAGTAAATTTGTGTGGAGCTGTTTTATTTATTTATTTTAATTTTCCTGAAAACCCGGCCGGAGTCATATAGCCCTGAGGCTTTGGATGAGCAATGAGATTACAGCTAGAAACCAGCATGGAAATGTTATACCATAAAATGGAGTCTGAAAAGCTTCAAGCTTCTCAGACAGAGGTCCACCTTTGACATGTCAGGACATACTTGTGTGTTTGCTGTGAGTGGCTCAGCTCCACTGACCTGACGTCTCCATGGAGATGTGACTAAAGGCTACAGCATATGAGATTTAGATTGACTGGTCCTCATCCTAAATCCATTCTTTGATTACTGCAGAAATAGACTTTCCTGCAGGTCACGAGGAGCATGTTTTGTTTTGTTTTTTCAAAAGTAGAACATTTAAATCTAGTTCACAAATGTTTATTTGAATAGTCTTATTATATATTTCAAAAATATACAGTGGAAACAGACCCCCACTACAGTGTGGACCCCTCGGGGATCCCGACCCCCACTTTGGGAACCATTGTACTAGGATTGCACATGTGCAGCTCTCAACTCAATCATGTAGTCCACAAACACGCACATGTGTTCATGTTAAAGGATTCCATTTCAGTCGGAGCAGGTGTCAGTACAACTCAGTAAACCGTTTTTGAAAGAAATGTTTTCCCTGATCATTATTTGACAGTGATTAGATTCACAAACCTGCCACATTATTCTTATTCTACTGACCAACATCACACACATGTTTTTGAATAGAGTATTGTGGATGCCTTTAGTATGAGGAAATAATGAGACCATAGTTCATATGAGCTGGAAGAGACGACTTTGAGACGGATTCTGTTTTATGTGAATTGGCCCAAAAAATACAGAGAAATTAGCAACAAACTCAAAATCTGCACTTTGACACTTACATGCATTACTTTTAACGCCAGACTAACCATATGAATGTCTGTGTCGATAGAGTAATGTTTGAAATATAACTGACCTTGTATCACATGAATTACAGCATTTTGAGGGACTATTTTCTCGCAGATCACTCCACCGCTGCTTCGCTTACAGCCACGAAGCTGATGCTGCTCAAATATAAGTTATTTTAAATGCAAAATGGTTATAATTATTCTATTAACACAGACATTCATATCGGTAGTCTGGTGATAGTGATTTGCCTCAGGTGCACTGTGGAGTGGGTCAGACTGTTTTTAATGCAGGCTAACTGTCACCGTAGAAATTTATTTATTTATTTATTTGACAGGGACATTGCACAACAAATGTGTTGTACAGACCAGAGATAGCTACAAGCTAATTTTCATCTGTAGTCATGCGTTAGCCTAGCATTAGCCTAGTTAAGCCTAGAAACTCTTTAAATATAAGGACTGCATGAATTAAAAAGAAAATATGTCAAAATATGTCCGGTATGGCGTGTTTACATGCATGAGACCCATGTATGTTCATTAACATGCACTGTCCCGACCAAATAAACCAATAAATAAATGTCAAAATCCTGAAATATCCCTTTAACATGCACTGTCCCAACCAAATAAACCAATACATTTACCACGTGACTCTTTTGGGGGTATCTCATGAAACGCAAATCTTTACAAAACCATGCTGTGTTTGCCCCTCATGTCTCGCTCTCACAATCATATAGTCTGTGGCTTCATTCAAGTGAGAGATTATTTATTGTGGGGAAATGTCCTCATATCTGGGGTTTGTGCTAGCTGTTGTCTTCCTCACCATGAGTCTTACACACCAACTACACAGAGAAAAGTGCACTCTATAATTCACCCTCGGGTCACCTGTCCCGACCTTGGCACCAACACATGGTTTCATGTTTGAGCCACTCCCATGTAAACGAGAAGGACTTCAGTTTGAATAGAGCCAGGCTCCTTCCTTTATTAGTGATCTGAGACATGCAAACATTCATTTACTTTTAGGTTTCGATCTAAAATCTGCCTCATGCTTCGAATTATCAATCTCGGTCATGTCATGTCCACACTTCTACAAGAACTAAATAAAATAACAATTCTTTCTACCTATAAGGAGAGACACTGCAGGAGAAACTCTTCTTTTTTCTCTCAGATTTCGGGCCATTTTCGCATAACGTATGATCTTTCATTTGGAAAGAGTAAAAGTGTCTCATTTCTACATTGGGTCGTTTAATTATCATCACAGTTTTTGCATAGGAGATTGCTAGCCTGGCTAACGCCAGACTAAAATCACAAGTGATATTTAGTCTGGGGACCACCAATTCATTTTCTCGTAGGAGAGGTGTGGTTTACGATTGTCCATAGCCGTTTATTGTGCTGAATGTCTCTCATGCGTCTGCACGTAGCCATAGCCAATCGTATCATGGTATCAGATGACGTATGACGTACCTGCTGTAAACTTTTGAGCTAAACTATTTAGAACACGTTCTAAAGCTTGATCGAAAGATGGCATCGCGTCTGCTGCTGTCATGTTGGATCCGTAAATATTTTTTTATTTTTTTTATCCCTAAACAAACTACAAGCTTCCGTATGTCAAATAGCGCGTCATCGTCTTACCGTCCCTCCTCGTTCTGTGATTGGTGCCCAAATCCATGGAAAAATGTCGGCCATGGTCCCCAGGCTGTTGTGAAGTTCGAAAAGATTCGAGCGCACACAGCAGTCTGGCGTTAGCCAGGCTAGGAGATTGTAACTTCGAGAGTTATTTTCTCTCATTGTAGCGGCGCCTCTGCACTTGAAGTAGCACAAAATTTGTCATTTTTCAATTTAATTTCTTGCTTGATTTATTGAGCTTTGAACCCCGAAAACAAGATTTTTATTTTTTATTTATTAATATTTAGCTTATCCAAAATCCCCTCGGAACAAATCCTTATAAGTCGAAAAATATAACCATACCATTATGCAGATTTCATCACAAAAGTGTTGCCCATTTCTGTCATTTTTATCTTATATTTATGTCAGTAACCTACAGCAAAAGTGTCTAGGGATGGGTACTATATGGCATTAAAAAAAAGTTCAGGTACTACTAGTATCGTAAAGGGGCAGCGTTAGAGGGAGTGACTTGTTTCAAATAAAAGTTCAGTCCTGGCTCAGTCCTGGCTCAGTCCTGGTTCAGTCCTGGTTCAGTCCTGGCTCAGTCCTGGTTCAGTCCTGGTTCAGTCCTGGCTCAGTCCTGGTTCAGTCCTGGCTCAGTCCTGGTTCAGTCCTGGTTCAGTCCTGGCTCAGTCCTGGCTCAGTTCTGGCTCAGTCCTGGTTCAGTCCTGGCTCAGTCCTGGCTCAGTTCTGGCTCAGTCCTGGCTCAGTCCTGGCTCAGTCCTGGCTCAGTCCTGGCTCAGTCCTGGTTCAGATACAGAGTGATGAAGGCGCTGAGGCCCAGCAGCAGCAGCGCAGGGGTCACGGGGCCGGAGTTTGCGTTGCACAGCTCCCCCTTACAGCAGCGGATCAACCCAGTCCCACAGCTCTGAGGCAGGGTGCAGCCCAGACCTGCACACACAATCATTATACTTAATAATAATAATAATAATAATAAATATACATCAACAGTCAAAACTATAGAGGAAGGGGAAGATACAGAGCTAAGTGAGAGTTTACGATCAAATGAGAGGAAACCTAGAAAAGTGAGGCTGTCAGTGGGTAGAAAATATCCAAATCAGTGTGTATCAGTGGAACAAAACAGAAAGAAGATCTGAGACGCTCAGAAGGAAGTCAAAAGTCTTTTAAGCTTAGCATTGTAGAGATGCACCATCCATCCATCCATTTTCTTCCACTTGTCCGTTGCCGGGTTGTGGGGGCAGCTGTTGGAGCTGCACCAGCCCTATGGCTCCTCCTGCAGGTGGTGGGTCCACAGAAGGACGGCCTCATGGTTCTAACCGGGCCTGTTGGTCTCTCATAAGGGGCTTCTGAACCGCTCTTTGTCTGACCCGTCACCTAGGACCTGTTTGCCATGGGAGACCCTACCAGGGGCACCAAGCCCCCGACAACAGAGCTCCAGGATCATTCAGGCTCAAACCCTCCACCATGTTAAGGTGGCGGTTCAAGGAGGGGTAGAGATGCACCACTTCAGCTTTTTTTGCTTCCGATACCGATACTGATATCCGATATTAGCCGATACCAAGAGACGTTCTTAGATTTTTAGTCTACCCCCAAGTTGTTTTATTGTTTTAATCATTTTGTTATAATACATTAATCAAACTTTTATCTCTGTGTTTACTCTAATCGGGTCCTAGTCCCTCCAGTAGGTGGCTTTGTTGGCATTTTATTACACCACCCGGTTACAGAGTTCTGGTCATCCTAAGTGGGAGCCAAAGTCAGTATTCAGGAGCCGGTGTTCCTAATAACATTGCAGTGGAATTCTTACCGAGTTCATTTGATGTGAAGCAGCGGAAGGAGGTGCCGTTGAGGTTCGGGAGATCTGCACAGGTCACCGTCTTGGTGCAGGGCTTCGGGTCCATGGAGGTACACAAGTAGCATTTGTATCCAACCGCTGCGGGACACAGGGACATGGCAAGTCAAAGTGAAAAGAGATTTTTGGTCAATGTTTTTTCCTTAACATCTAATCATAATCACTAAAAGTTTCAAAATGATGTCTCTACATTTATTTTTTCCCCCTGGTCACCTGCAGCATCTCCTTAACCACACACATTGAATAATCTTTTCTTTTGACGTCATAATCCTCTTTTCTACAAAGTCTTTGACAGAGCAGTCGTCGCACCTGAGCTCACAGCGGTGAAAAGGGCCAGAGCCGCGACGAGCTTCATGTCTCTCTCCTGAAGATGCTTCTGGAAACAATGAGATTAGAGAGACACGTGAACGAGGGCTGGGCAAAACATACATTTCATTTAAAAATCGAGTTGGTAGGTCAGAATCTTTTTTAGTATTATTAATTAACTGCACAGTAACTTTTCAGCTTTTTACAGTGATCGCCTCTTCCATGTTTCAAGGTTTGCTGATGCACTTTAACTAAAAACAATAAATATATTTTATTCTTCATTTTATTACAGTTGGCAGTGATTTTGTTTTAAAGAACTGCCGACTGTTCCCTGATGATGATGAAAGTGTTAAGCTCATACCTGTGCAGCTCCTCCTCCTTCGCCGCTGTCCTCCTGGAAACGTCTGCCGTTTCTGAAAAACCATTGGTTTATGTAGTATTCTTTACATGGATTTGTATGTTCATTTGAATCTCTGGCTCCAGATGATCCATTACATCACTTGGTCACGGACACAGCTTTTACTATGAAAATGATCGTCTTTGTTTGGTCAAGACTTTACGGAGAAAAGTGACGATTACTTTGTTGATGTGGGTTTTTCCAGCGATGGGAAATGATAGATTATGAAATGACTCTTTAGTTTTAGTTGACAAAAAAATCATGTCTAAAAAGAATATGGTCAACTTCAGAATCATATCAGTGATTTGTGAATTGTTTTCGTTTTTGTGGAATTTAATCATAACTAATGTATCTTTTTTTATTCATATCTATTGATAGGTGGAGGCGTAATTATAAGCCCATTTGGGTTTTCTGCCTCTTCCTGCACTTTTATGATTATATCTTAATGTTATAATGGATTGTTTGCTATATGTGCAAAATGTCTGTGTAAGTTCTCAGTCGTACAGGAGTTGTCCATCTTCAAAGAAGGTACTTGAGTCATCTTCTGTGCTTGGTAGTTGAGGTCTCCAAACGTTTCGCCTCTCATCCAAAAGGCTTCGTCAGTGAACAAGATTACACTCAGCACACAGCGTAGATAAAGACCAGTTGGGAGGAGTTGGGGTTGGCCCGGCTCTCCCCTCTAATAACAGCTACTCTCACCTGTGGGTAAACACCTTTGAAGTAGAGCGTCTGTAACGACCTGCTCCCCCCAGTATCGGTCAGCCCTGTCCTATTCATAGATGATCACTGCTAATTACCTGCCTATTGTTCTTTTGTTAGCTGAGGTATCGTCTTCTTGGACTGGCCGTGTCCTGTCGGTTTTCCCCGAAGCAGATTGGAGTAAAAAGCAGAAAGATTAAATCTGAGTCCACCATTTCGGTTCATGGAGGGATTTTCTTTTCTGACAAAAATAGCTTCTTTTACTCCTCTTTCAAACCAACGTTCTTCTTTAGCTAAAATGTTGACCTCCCCGTCCTCAAAAGAGTGATTGGAGGCTTTAAGGTGAAGGTGCACAGCCGACTGAGGGCCGCTTGTGCTTTCTCTTCGGTGTTGATAAAGTCTCTTCTGTAAGACTTGTTTGGTTTCTCCAATATAATGTTCTTTGCATTCTTCTTCTTTGCATCGAATAGAATAAACCACATTGCTTTGTTTGTGGCTCGGAGTTTTGTCTTTGGGATGAACTCATTTTTGTCTCAGTGTGTTCACAGGTTTGTGGTACACTGGAATCCTGTGCTGTTTAAAGATTCTCTGAAGTTTCTCTGATACCCCGGCTACATACGGCACTGCAACTCCCTTTCTTCTGGGTTCTGTAGTCTGTCTGTCCTGCTCTTTGGGTCTTCCTGCCCTTTGTGCTTTAGTGAAGGACCAGTTAGGATAGCCACAGTCTGAGAGGGCTCTCTGGACATGTTGTTCCTCTTTGGTCTTTCCTTCTGCACTGGTAGGCACCTCTTTAGCTCTATGTCTGAGTGTCCTAATGACCCCTATTTTGTGTTGGAGTGGATGGTTAGAGTCAAACATCAAATACTGGTCAGTATGAGTTGCCTTCCTGTAAACCTCTGTCTGAAGTTGTCTGTTTTCCCCTATGATAACTTTACAATCTAAAAAGGCAAGTTGTTTCTCCTTAGCGTCCTCCCGAGTAAATTTAATGTTAGGGTCCACAGCATTGATGTGCTCTGTAAAAGGTGCCACTTCCCTCTCTTTAATTTTGATCCACGTGTCATCTACATATCTGAGCCAGTGGGTTCTCCAGTTTCACCCATAGTGGCTAACCTCTACATGGAGGAAATGGAGAAGAATACCTTGGCCTCATACCCAGGTAACAAACCCAGCCACTGGCTCAGATATGTAGATGACACGTGGATCAAAATTAAAGAGGGGGAAGTGGCACCTTTTACAGAGCACATCAATGCTGTGGACCCTAACATTAAATTTACTCGGGAGTAAAGAAAGAGGAGTAAAAGAAGCTATTTTTGTCAGAAAAGAAAATCCCTCCATGAACCGAAATGGTGGACTCAGATTTAATCTTTCTGCTTTTTACTCCAATCTGCTTCGGGGAAAACCGACAGGACACGGCCAGTCCAAGAAGACGATACCTCAGCTAACAAAAGAACAATAGGCAGGTAATTAGCAGTGATCATCTATGAATAGGACAGGACTGACCGATACTGGGGTGAGCAGGTCGTTACAGACGCTCTACTACAAAGGTGTTTACCCACAGGGGAGAGTACCTGTTATTAGAGGGGAGGAGCCGGGCCAACCCTAACTCCTCCCAACTGGTGTTTATCTACGCTGTGTGCTGAGTGTAATCTTGTTCACTGACGAAGCCTTTTGGATGAGAGGCGAAACGTTTGGAGACCTCAACTACCAAGTACAGAAGATGACTCAAGTACCTTCTTTGTATATGTGCAAAACTAATAAATAAATAAATAAAAATTACTGTAAATTATTGCATATATTTTTTTAAACTTTCACCTGGTAACAAAACATATTTTATCTTCACAATAACGTGTTTAATTATTCAATCATTCTGTTTTATCAGAGGTATTCTTTAAATATCTAATCCCTGTTTTTCTACATTTTTACAATATGGGAAATTATGGGCATCAAACGCCTTATTTTTTATATGAAAAGAAAAAAATGTCATACATGTTTTTCTCATATTGATGTCAGTAATCTACAGCACAAGTTTCAAATCAATATCTCTACATTATGGAGCAGAGGGAGCTGCAGGAGGAAGGAGGAGGTAGAGGAGCTGACCAGTGCAGGACACCATGCTCTGAAACAGGGACACACCCAGGAGGCGCTGCACCATTTCAGAGGATCAGAGGAGACTGAAGGCAGCCAGCCAGGTTTCTCCTTCCTGGTCAGGTTGACCCACAGTGGCAGTACGGCTCAGTCACAGTGACTCAGGGACAGAAACTATGATTGGATCATCTTAAGAAATAAAATAAAATAACCAGTGCTGGAGTGTCCGAGTGTTTGTATTTTAGTTTATGAAATGCTGTTGAAGATCTAACATATTTGTAAAGCTCAAGTTGCCGCGGCGATGTCCCAGGAGGTGCTTAGGGAGTGCTGAGGGCTTTCACAAAACAAGCCATTTTTGGGCAATGAAACAACATAATACGCATAATAAACACGTGCACATGCAAATGAATAATTAGCTGTTCACAAATGCATCTGAGCGACTGGAACAGCTCAGTGTGGGCTGTAAAGGCGTCGGGAGCCTGTGTGAGGTGGTTTTATGTGGACCGGAGGAGGACGTGTGGCCAGAGGAGCAGGTCCTGGTCAAAGTGTGGCCCTGCACACTCACGTTGTGTAATCTACACCCCCCTTCTACCACACACGGCATCACACCGTAGTGGAGCTGATTGTCAGGCGGACGCCCACGCTTTGAGAGAAGGACAACAAGCTCATGAGTTGAGTGAACTTTCTACCGCTGTTGTGCGTCATTTCCACGTCCAGACTTTGTCTCGCCGCTCAAGGACTCAGTCTGTTCTTGTTTGATTTGGTTCAGCCGTGCACATATCGCTGTATCAAATGTGCATGATAATAAGTGATTCGCCTCATTTTCATCTTGTTTCATTTTTCCAAAATTAGTTATTATTACTATTTATTTATTTATTTTCTTTTGAGGTTTGAGAAACCCTATATAGGAACAGGAAATTGATATTAATTGTGTTTGGAATGGGGGTGGGGTTAAATAAGTTAAACTTCTCCTCACTCCTATTTGTATATTTGGCAATATAGAGTCTCCACACTTTACAGGCAAAAATGTAAATGATTTATTTTTCACTTATAAATAAATGATTAAATAAATAGCTTATTCAGAAACAAACAAACAAAAAGATCCTAAATCTCTCTGAGCAAATCTTTGTAACTAATACATCAACAAAATAAAACAATACATTTAAAGTGCATAGACACAATAGTTTCTAAAATGTTAATACAATACAAAAACTTAATACAATTAAGATTTTGCACACAAAGAAAGGTTCCAATTTTTCATGAGTTTGACATTTTTTGTGATGTTTATAGTTTAATTTCCTTATTGGATACTGACTGGAAATTACATAGATAGAGGCAACCATATTATGTCAATGAGTGAGTCAGAATTCTATGGAACTTTCATTGACTTAAATGAATGAATACATCTTTGGCTTTTCAGTGGCCCAGTGGACGTTTGGGTGGTTAGCTTAGCGCCTTACCATTCCGATGGCCTGTAGGACGCTCAGGGATGAAATGATTTTTTTTTTTTAGGTTTTCACTGCTGATTGAACCGTATCCATGGTTACATGTACATTCCATTCCGAAAACCTAACAGAAATCTTAAAAACCATAAAACAAGATTGATCCTGAAGTGTCATAAGAGCCACCGGGATGGGAGGTAAAAGCGCCAAGCTAACCACCCATACAGTCACTGGGTCACTGAAAGGTCAAATACACACAAATATCAACTTTACTTTTCACAAAAAAGTTGCATAGTGCACCTTTAAATAAAAATAATTGTCCTCCCAACTTTTCTTCATTCAATTGCTGCTTCACTGAAATGAAATTATAATTATTACCTAAAACAAATGTTATCCGTCTAAATAAGTCATAATTACAAAAAGGATTCAAACCTGTCATATGCACTTTAAACCTGGCTTTATCCATTATTTAGATTTTAACTGAAAAATGTGGCAATTTTGGCCGTTTTTATGAATGAAATACCTTATTTTTATATGAAAACACAAAAGAACAAACTTGCAATACATTTTCCACATATTTATGTCCGTAATCCACAGCAAAACTTAATTTAACTCCCCCCCCCCCTTATTCACCTACAGTGTCTTAAGTTGTGATTGAGAAGCATTTCTCTGAGCTGCCACTGGGAAAGACTGGGTCCAAACACAGCTGCAGGTTTTGATGGGAGAACAACATTGTCACATGGTAAAAAGCTCTACACCCTTTAGATGGTGAATCCTGACGTTTCTCCTGAACATTTTGAGTGTGGGACCCTGTGGAGACTGCGTTCCCATTTCCGACGGTCTGGACAGAGATGGACAGATACCAAACACCGATCATTCCCCCCGTTTATTGTGCTGTGATGGGGAGAGAGGACAGAGCTTTGATGAGGGAGTGGATACGGGACATCCCAAAGGAGGATCCAGAACAATGGCACCAGCAGAGGGACGTTTTCGATTAGAGGCAACCAGAGCCGGTGCTGGCCCTTCTGGGGCCCTAAGCAAAACTCCACCCGGGGGCCCTACAGTACCTACTGTACTGTAGGTACCATATTTGGCGAAGAGCGAACCCATTTACGGTCAAAAACAGTTCCACTGTGCAGCAGGGCAGAAGTGGAACATAATGACCTCAATTCAGGCCCTGCCCCTCTGTGTGAGAACCACTAAGCCACTGTCAGACTAGGATTCAGGTCTACTACTAGACCATTTACCACTTTTTTAAATGGTAAATGGCAAATGGTCATATTCTCTCACCTCTGGTTTCTGACCCACAGTTTGGGAACCGCTGATTTAAAACTAACTGAAACATGCACCTGACGGTTATTTTTGTCTTACCACTGAGAATTAGCCTGTGAGTAGCCCTATTCGTTTTAGACTGTGCACATTCAGGGAACGAGAGTTACTATAGGTAAACTGTGCTCATGAGAACCGTGTGGATTCAACTCCTCTTTGAGACAAAAAGGTCACGTGTACGGCTTTACTCTCGTCTATTTGCCAAACTACTGTCCTGATGCTCCGCTAGAGACAATAAGAAGAGAGTTTAAATGAGAGTGTGGCCAATGCAGCCCCGAGTCCGAGCACAGAAAACATGAGAGCAGCGCCCGGGACACGAGGAGGCGAAGCGAGCACCGGGAGACAGACAGCCGAGCGGGGACGTGAAGGGGAGAAGCACTCGCGCCTTTGAAGTGACGGGAGAAGGCGGTAGGTCTCTCCTGCTCATCCACTTCAGCAGACTGCTGCGTTTTAGTGTTATATGTGACAAAGCAGGCGGAGAGTGAGTGAGCGCTGTCAGAGAGCCTGTCCCCATAACAACGCGTTGATTAATCAGTGAAACAACACTGACGGAGATGCGGGGCCCTTGCGGGTGCAGGGGCCCTACGCACCTTGCGTAGTTTGCGTATAAGAAAAACCGGCTCTGGAGGCAACTGTCAGCAGGCTGGACTTAACCCTGTATGAGCATATTCATAACCAGATGTGGTCCAAGGGCTTCAGATCATTACTTGAGTAAAAGAACAAATACTCCTCAGATACAAAAAAAAAAAGTCAAATTACTACTTACCACATATAGTCATACAAGGGGGAGTGGCCCAGCCGAGGGGGAAAGGAAGCCTGTTATGGAAATCACAATTTGTCATTATTCTCAGCCGTTTCCTGGCGGACTACACACATATTTAGGGGGATTTCGACAGGACGGGACCAGTTCAGATCACTTGAGAGCGGTTCATTTAAGGAGGGGCAGCCCCCACAAGTTTGTGTTTCAAGTGCCTTTATAGGGTCTGGGTCGTTATGGGCGTGGCCAAGGACATTTACAGTGCCTTGCAAAAGTACTAATACACCTTGAACCTTTGCACATTTTGTCATGTTTACAACCCTATTGTAAACCCTTTTTTACTGAAAGTTCACACACAAGTAACAGACAACTGTGAAAGCAAAATGATACATGATTCTGTTATTTTTCAAAAAATAGAAAAGTGAAAAGTGGGGCGTGCATAAGTATTCATACAGCATGACTTAATACTTTGTGGAACCCCCTTTTGCTGCAATAACAGCAGCAAGTCTTCTGGGGTATGACTACAAGGTTTGCACATGTAGAGACTGACATTTTAGCCCATTCCTCTTTACAAAACAACTCAAGCTCTGTCAAATTAGAAGGAGAGCGTTTGTGAACAGCTCCTCCAGAGTTATCTTGGGGCACTTGGTTACATTTCTGACCAGTGCTCTCCTTGTTCGGTCTGTTAGTTTAGGTGGACGGCCGTGTCTTGGTTTAGGTTTAGTTTATTTTCAAAAGGGGACAGTGCAATTTCATAAAACACATGAATAAAACATGAGTAAAACAGCCAGAATTAGCCAAAGAGGCTATTTTTCATCTGTAGTCCCCCGGCCATGATGTCAAAATGGCAATAAAACGGACAAAAACAGACATTGTTAATAAAACACAACATCAAAATATAATACAATATTTACAAAGTGTACAGTGAGCGGCCAAATAGACAGGTTTTAGTGTGTGCATGTAAATGTGTTCACCAGCCACTCTTGCAAATGTTTCTTAAATGTTATGTAAGAGGATAAGTGTTTGATGGTGTCAGGTACACAGTTCCACTCTCTGGCAGCTCTCACAGACCAGGCCGCCTGACTGAAGCTGCTCTTTCTCAGAGGGATTACACAGTCACCTCTCATTGAGCCTCGAGTGACACGACCTAAGGTGTTTCTTTGGGTGATGAGAGCGGCCAGAGGAGCAGGGGCCAAATCATGTAGGGCTTTGTAAATGAGGCACAAATTAGCAAATTTGGGGAGATCTGTCCAACTTAAAAAACAATACTTTCTTAAAAGTCCAATGGTGATATTGCCTTGGTTTTTTATCTAAAACTTTAATGGACTGTTTGTACAGACTCTCCAGGGGTTTTAATGTGCTTAAATTAGCGTGTGACCAGCTCGTTATACAATAATTAAAATGGCTAAAAATCCTAGTATGTAAAAACATTTTTGCTGCATCTGTAGACATATCATTCCTTATTATTCAGAAATTTGAAAGATTCAATTTAACTTTTTTGGTAAGTTTGCAGTGGTGCTATACTCTTTCCATTTCCAAATGATGGATTGAACAGTGCTCCGTGAGATGTTCAAATCTTGGGAAATCTTTGTATAACTTAACACTGCTTTAAACTTCTCCACAGCTTTATCCCTGACCTCTCTGGTGAGCTCCTTGGCCTTCATGATGTTGTTTAGTGACCAATACACTCTGACCATAGCTCTGAGGCCCTCACAGAACAGCTGGAATTATACTGAGAGTAGATTACACACAGGTGGCCTCTATTTAATGGTTAGGGCAAGGTGTGAACTTTCTGCAGTCATTAGGAATGTTATAAAGGTAATTTAATGCACTCAGAAAATGCTGTATGAATACTTATGCACGCCCCACTTTTCACTTTTCTATTTTTTGAAAAATAACAGAATCATGTATCATTTTGCTTTGAAAAATGAAAAATGGAGATACGAGGCCTCGTTCCTGTCATTTAGGCAATAAGAAAGATTGTATGGGAAATCTGTTGTGCAAATCAAACTTGAAACCTTGAGCAGTAGATTACTGACATAAATATGAGGAAAATATATAATTTTATTGAATGTTTTCACATCCAAATCAGGCATGTAGGCTATGAGTAGAGAGGCCAAAAACGGCCTATCTTTTCTGAACAAGTCATGATGGAGCCTGGTTTAAATTTGTGAAGGGAAAGACTTTAACATATTAACTTTAAATATGCCTCTAAAAGGCCTGACCAATCAGAGTGGAGACATGCCCCCCTCCCCTTTCCCCCCAAACCGCCCCAGACCTCAAGGCTGAAGTGGTCTGAGGCTGGAGCGGTTTGGCCCCTTTGGGAGCGGAGCGGTTCACTTTTGGCTGTGGAAACAACCTCAAACTGCTCTGGTCTGCTCCTGTCGAAATGCGACTGATATCACACTCAAACAAATCATTATGAATGTTTTTCAGGACAGATGATCTTATTTTTTATATAAAAATATATAATGGTTAAGGGCCTATGTAACTGGAGCTGCAGCGACGTCTACGCCACTCTGATATGCTCGCACGCTCACTAAGTTATGTCACTGTGACGTCTCAGGGACATCTCCAGACAGTCGCGGTGACGTCTCTGAGGCGTGTCCTCAGTTGCGGAGATGTCTCTGTGACTTCTCTGAGACGTCACCGTTCCGTCTCTTTAAGCTCTCCTTTGTATACGGTCTTGGAGACATTAAAAGGACGTCACAGAAACGTCTCACAAGTTGTGGACACGTCACCACAGCTGGATGAGACCTGACTTGAAAAGTCTCTGCGTAGTGCTGTGGCTAAGCCTTTTTAAATGTATAATAATTAATTATAATAAATATATGGATAAATATGGATAACATTTTGGGCTAAGCCCCGCATTACTTCAGTGTCAGGCTCTGTAGGAAGTGATAATGTAATAACGACCGATAATGTAATAACGACCGATAAGTAATGTATAACGACCGATAATGTAATAACGACCGATAATGTAATAACGACCGATAATGTAATAACGACCGATAATGTAATAACGGCCGATAATGTAATAACCGATAAGAAAACGCCGATAATGTAATAACGACCGATAATGTAATAACGCCGATAATGTAATAACGGCCGATAATGTAATAACGGCCGATAATGTAATAACGACCGATAATGTAATAAGCGATAATGTAATAACGGACCGATAATGTAATAACGCCGATAATGTAATAACGGCCGATAATGTAATAACGACCGATAATGTAATAACGGACCGATAATGTAATAACGACCGATAATGTAATAACGGCCGATAATGTAATAACGACCGATAATGTAATAACGAGCCGATAATGTAATAACGACCGATAATGTAATAACGGCCGATAATGTAATAACGACCGATAATGTAATAACGGCCGATAATGTAATAACGGCCGATAATGTAATAACGACCGATAATGTAATAACGACCGATAATGTATAACGACCGATAATGTAATAAGACCGAATAAATAAAAACCGATAATGTAATAACGGAAATGTAAAACCGATAATGTAATAACGACCGATAATGTAATAACGACCGATAATGTAATAACGACCGATAATGTAATAACGGCCGATAATGTAATAACGACCGATAATGTAATAACGCCGATAATGTAATAACGGCCGATAATGTAATAACGGCCGATAATGTAATAACGGCCGATAATGTAATAACGACCGATAATGTAATAACGGCCGATAATGTAATAACGGCCGATAATGTAATAACGACCGATAATGTAATAACGGCCGATAATGTAATAACGACCGATAATGTAATAACGGCGATAATGTATAACGACCGATAATGTAATAACGGCCGATAATGTAATAACGACCGATAATGTAATAACGACCGATAATGTAATAACGGCCGATAATGTAATAACGGACCGATAATGTAATAACGCCGATAATGTAATAACGACCGATAATGTAATAACGACCGATAATGTATAACGATATTAATAACGGCCGATAATGTAATAACGGCCGATAATGTAATAACGACCGATATTAATCGTAATGTAATAACGGCCGATAATGTAATAACGACCGATAATTATACGTTTATGCCGATAATGTAATAACGACCGATAATGTAATAAGATAATGTAATAACGGCCGATAATGTAATAACGACCGATAATGTAATAACGGCCGATAATGTAATAACGGCCGATAATGTAATAACGACCGATAATGTAATAACGACCGATAATGTAATAACGGCCGATAATGTAATAACGACCGATAATGTAATAACGGCCGATAATGTAATAACGACCGATAATGTAATAACGGCCGATAATGTAATAACGGCCGATAATGTAATAACGGCCGATAATGTAATAACGGCCGATAATGTAATAACGACCGATAATGTAATAACGGCCGATAATGTAATAACGACCGATAATGTAATAACGGCCGATAATGTAATAACGACCGATAATGTAATAACGGCCGATAATGTAATAACGGCCGATAATGTAATAACGGCCGATAAATGTAATAACGACCGATAATGTAATAACGCCGATAATGTAATAACGACCGATAATGTAATAACGGCCGATAATGTAATAACGACCGATAATGAAAAGCGATAATGTAATAACGAAATGTAATAACGCCGATAATGTAATGTAATAACGGCCGATAATGTAATAACGGCCGATAATGTAATAACGACCGATAATGTAAAAAAAAATAACGACCGATAATGTAATAACGGCCGATAATGTAATAACGACCGATAATGTAATAACGGCCGATAATGTAATAACGGCCGATAATGTAATAACGGCCGATAATGTAATAACGACCGATAATGTAATAACGGCCGATAATGTAATAACGACCGATAATGTAATAACGGCCGATAATGTAATAACGGCCGATAATGTAATAACGGCCGATAATGTAATAACGACCGATAATGTAATAACGGCCGATAATGTAATAACGACCGATAATGTAATAACGACGATAATGTAATAACGGCCGATAATGTAATAACGGCCGATAATGTATAACGCCGATAATGTAATAACGGCCGATAATGTAATAACGACCGATAATGTAATAACGGCCGATAATGTAATAACGACCGATAATGTAATAACGGCCGATAATGTAATAACGACCGATAATGTAATAACGCCGATAATGTAATAACGGCCGATAATGTAATAACGGCCGATAATGTAATAACGGCCGATAATGTAATAACGGCCGATAATGTAATAACGACCGATAATGTAATAACGGCCGATAATGTAATAACGGCCGGATAATGTAATAACGACCGATAATGTAATAACGCCGATAATGTAATAACGACCGATAATGTAATAACGACCGATAATGTAATAACGGCCGATAATGTTAATAACGACCGATAATGTAATAACGACCGATAATGTAATAACGGACCGATAATGTAATAACGGCCGATAATGTAATAACGGCCGATAATGTAATAACGCGATAATGTAATAACGACCGATAATGTAATAACGGCCGATAATGTAATGTAATAACGACCGATAATGTAATAACGACCGATAATGTAATAACGGCCGATAATGTAATAACGACCGATAATGTAATAACGGACCGATAATGTAATAACGGCCGATAATGTAATAACCGAGCGCCGATAATGTAATAACGACCGATAATGTAATAACGGCCGATAATGTAATAACGACCGATAATGTAATAACGACGAAATAATAAGATAATGTAATAACGACCGATAATGTAATAACGGCCGATAATGTAATAACGGACCGATAATGTAATAACGACCGATAATGTAATAACGGCCGATAATGTAATAACGACCGATAATGTAATAACGACCGATAATGTAATAACGACCGATAATGTAATAACGGCCGATAATGTAATAACGACCGATAATGTAATAACGCCGATAATGTAATAACGACCGATAATGTAATAACGGCGATAATGTAATAACGACCGATAATGTAATAACGACCGATAATGTAATAACGGCCGATAATGTAATAACGGACCGATAATGTAATAACGGCCGATAATGTAATAACGGCCGATAATGTAATAACGACCGATAATGTAATAACGGCCGATAATGTAATAACGGCCGATAATGTAATAACGGATCCCGATAATGTAATAACGGCCGATAATGTAATAACGGCCGATAATGTAATAACGGCGATAATGTAATAACGACCGATAATGTAATAACGGCGATAATGTAATAACGACCGATAATGTAATAACGGCCGATAATGTAATAACGGCGATAATGTAATAACGGCCGATAATGTAATAACGACCGATAATGTAATAACGGCCGATAATGTAATAACGACGATAATGTAATAACGACCGATAATGTAATACATTTGGCCAGTTTTAAAATGTAATAAGCCGATAACATAATAACTCTTGAGGGAACAAAGTGATCGCTTCAGTGGGTAAAATTGTCAGTAAAGGAGAATCGGAGTGCCTCGGATTTTTCTTTCTCTTTTTGTCTATAACGTAATAACTCTGTTGAGTCAATAACGTAATAACTCTGTTGAGTCAATAACGTAATAACTCTGTTGAGTCAATAACGTAATAACTCTGTTGAGTCAATAACGTAATAACTCTGTTGAGTCAATAACGTAATAATGTAATAATTACGTTACTGGCTTGTTATTACATTATTGGACTGACATGGTGAACATTTTTCAGATATGTAAGTTTAGCCAATAATCAAAACCCACATCAATTAAAAGACATTAAACATAACTGAAAGGTTGCCGGTTCCAATCCCTGCTCCCACAAGTACATGACGTTGCTGTGTCTTTCGGCAAGGCACTTCACCCATCTGCCTGTGTATGAATGTGGTGCATGTGAGGGCGAGTGGTTGGTGGTGGCCCAAGTGGCTGATGGGACTAATAGTAAGTTCCCTGCTCCTGTCTCTGAATCTGTATCCTGTATCTGAGGACTTCTTCCATGGTTGACTGAAACACAGCTTGGTACAATGATAATAGGATAATGATTAAAAAATATCATGATGATTGTTCTCTTGACAAAACCTCGCCCTTTCTGCAACAGACTACTATTGTAGCCACAGCTGCCCTGGGCAGGTGGCCAAACTGTGCCATTGGCCTCTCCGACCACCACCAAGCACTCATCCACACATGTCCCACATTCATATATGCAATGTGAGTGAAGTGCCTTGCCCAAGGACACAGCGACATCATGTATTTGTCGAACCAGCAACATTTCCATCATAAGATTCTCCGCTTTACACTCTGAGCTACTGTCGAAGGAAAAGGCCGTTAAACAGCAAAATACAAAAGCCAGAAAATAACAGATCATTTTGTTTCTTTTGTACTATGTCCTTTTGTATTATTGTGAAATGAAATGTTTTATTGTATACTGCTGAAATAAATAAATAAATAAATAAATAAACTAATCAAAGGTTTCAAATGGATATCTCTACATTTGAAATGTTTCCCTATTCACCTGCAGCGTCTTGCCTTACGTGCAATACTCAAGTAAATGCACTTGGTTAATGACCCTGACCGGGTTAAGGTCAGGGTCTGTCTATGCCAGATGCATTTCATGCAAATGTTGTTCTCGAGCATCATTGATTTGAATAACAAATTTCAAATGAAGTCGTCCCTTTCCAAGCAAATGAGGTCATCACCTTGAACACTGAAGGAGGTTTTTCACTTTACTGCCCTGGATCGTCGTAAACTGATCTTGCCTCCCGATTGGCCGATGTCTTTATCAGTCATCTGCCAGACCCTCCCACTGCCACGCCCCTGGAGACCTCATCAGCCCAGATGCACCATGGGAAAGGCCGAGTGTCGGGGTCTCACACCGATCCCATCTCTGATAAGTCTCATGTGATTTGTATTTTAAGGACTAAAAGCAAAACAACAGGACAGAGGTGGTCAGAAACTACGTACATTTACTATAGTCCTGTACTTAAGTAGAGTTTTTGGGTGTCTGTACTTGAGTAGTATTTGTTTTGAGAACTTATTACTTTAACTCCACTACATTTGAAAAATAAATTTAACACTTTCTACTCCGCTACATTTCTATCAAGGCTCAAAGTAAAAAGTCAATTTGTCCACATGTTTGGTTCATCTGAAAAGCCTAATAAAGCACACTCCAGAGCAGTAGATGGCGCTGTGCAGATATACTGTCAAACGCCACTGACTCAGGACAAGGACGAAGCCACACAGAGGGGGAATTTGGGCACATTTTTTGTTTTTTAAGAAGCTGCAATGTTATTTTTCTTAACTATTGTTAAAACTGATGAGCACTTTCTACTTTGAATTTTGCATTTTTGTATAATTTCTATGTGACAAATATTTTTTGTGAAGCACTTTGGTCAACTGAAGTTGTTTTTAAATGTAAACTTTGGACACATGACTGTTTTTATCTTACACATTATAAGGTAAACATATCACTTTTCATAATTACTTACTGTATCGCAATATGTATCAGATCGGTCCCTGAGTATCACGATACGTAGTGGATCGTGACAAAAGGGGATCGTCTCAGCCCTACTAAATATCATCCTTATTCCAGAAGTTTGTGTGGGCACCTCCATGAATTGTGTCTGTCTCTTCACTTGTATTAGTTTACACAGGACTGCAGACGTCCAGAGAAAATCACTTACTACACGGACACAAAGCCGATTTTAGGCCGCGCAGAGAAACAGTGCAGTGACGTGTTGGTGCAAATAATCTTTGGACATTTTACACAAATCAATCTACCCCATATTTTAGCAGCAAACATTTCCCTCGTTCGCCACTTAGTGAACGGACTCCGCGCTTTACTGGAAATGCCATGGCAAATATGGTGAATAGGTGTGGGGGTGTGCTAATACAAATAAACTTGACTTCAGTACTTTCACTTGTTGTGGACATATCCAACACAATCTACTTTTTGAGCTTTGAACTATGTTACAACGTTGTGCCTTCATCAAAGACAGACCTGGAGTTAATCCTCTGGGAAAAAACTCTTAAATGTAGCGGTTTCTTCTTCTTCTACGGTGTCAGCGTTTTGCTCTGTCATTGTTAAAACCCAAAACTCCTCTACAGTTTTAAAGTTCATTATCCACCATTAAATGGGTTCTGAGTCATTCTGCTCAAAGTGTGTTCATCAGGCCGAGCTGAAGCTGTAAACCACGCTGTACATCAAAACTGAAAATCAGTTATTCCTACAGCTGCCAGCAGGAGGAGCCCCATGCAAAGTCTTCATCAACCTCTGATCTTAACCCTCACACATTTGTTCCATTTATCAACAGAAAACAAGCAGGATGTAAAAGATGATACTTTATTGAGTTGTGAACACGTTTGGCAGGTTTGATACTGACGCTGACGTGTGGAGCTGAGAAGGAAAAAGCCTCGGAATATGAAACTGTACAAATGCAAAACCCGCCATTTTCTCATTTTTACACTCTCTTTTGACTGGGCCACTTCACAGCATTTCATTTTACGTCATAGCAACATAACTATGGACAATTCTTACAGAAAGTCCAAAACCTTATCACTTGGTTAGAGATTGACAAATGGATGGTATGGTTTGAAGTCCTTCCCGTTAACAGCAGTTGACCTTTCGCAAAAGCCCTGCACCTTTGGCAACTGGTAATTAGAACAAAAATGACTAACATGTTTCATGACGAGGAGAAGTACGTGTTAGTTATCCTCCAGATCAGGGCAAAGTACTCGAGTCACTTTTTGAAGAAACTGTACTTATTAGGAGTAGTTCTATCATTCAGTACTTTTTCCTTCCACTTGCTTAATATTATAATGACGTATCTTTACTCTTATTTGAGTAAAAATAGTTATTTGTGCCACTGTTTAAAGAAATGCTTCACGTCGACATGTTATTTTCTTTGGATATATTTGGGTTTTCACATTACAAGTTTTGTTTCGCATCATTTATATCACAACTGAAATATTAATCAGTCTTTTACACTCAAACCGTTCCTCCAAGTACTTTTTTACTTGAGTATTTATTTGAGTGACTACTTTTTACTTAAGTCAATCGTTTTGGCTACTCTACCCACCTCTGGTCTAGTTAACATATGAGTGTCATTGTTAAGTCAGCTGCTGGCTAAACCTACATGAGCCGAGTGCACGCCTGACTTAAGTCTGAAAGTCACGACTTCCTCATCCTTATGATCTGTGACCAGTCGGGCTTAATCCCCCTGCGCCCTCTGCTGAAATATCAAAGCTCGACTTAGCGTGACTTAACACTTTCTGTAACCAGATATTCCAGTGGCAGAAACAGCTTTTTTGTGACGATGTCCAGCAGCTCATGAAACTCTTGGCAAACGACACGGGCGGATGGTAAACGAGTATTAGCAAAACACACACAGCGCTCCAGTCGTATCTATGGCAGGAGATCCGGAGAATGTCTGGTAGTGACGGTTGTTATGAGGTATGATTGGATAATGACCGTTTTGGGGGCCGGGTTTTGCGAAAGGTCAATGTTTGTGATTCAATAATACGGCCCTTTTTCCAGTGGAATAAAGTACATTTGTTCATTTGTGTTGACAGAGGATAATACCAGGGACGAGGGGGAAGAAAACCTCTCATGGGAATCACAATTTCTCCCTCTTTTTTAGCAATTTTCTGGTGGACTATACATATTTTTTATCACACATAAATAAAGTCAAGCCAAAATCGGGTCCATATGGATGTTTTTTCACAGCAAATTGTTCAGTAGAAGCGAAAAACGGGCCTTGCTAATGTTACGTATAAAGCAGGAGGCTAACGTTAGCTTCCTGGTTAGCATATTGTTTTTATGTATTTATGGGTTGTTGAGCCACTCTGCTCCTCTCCTTGTCTATCTTTATTTGGTAGAAAAATAGATTCATAATTCAGCATTTGTTAAAGTAACGGTGGGGAAATGTCAGTTTTCCGTCTTGTTTCCCCTTTCTGATTGCTTTGACCATAAAAGGGCAATTCCTAAGATGCCGTCTGTATCTATGGCAAGAGATATTTTTCTGACCTCGTTCTTTGGTCACAGAATCTCTTTAAACCTGCAGTGATTATCTGATGGGAGACTCTCACCCATTTGCTTTGTCAATTGTAGGCATTATGTAATTATTTTGCCCCACGAAATCCTACAACAAAACCTGTGTAAACAAACAAAAACTTCCCAGAAACATACTTTCACTTTTGGCTCAAAGCATCGTCTTTAAATGGCATGGCACAAAAATACAGTCATAGAAATGATCTTGGCCTCAAAGTCTCTCGTTTCTCATATAAATTAAATTCTTCCTTTCAAGCGTTTGGTCCGAAAACAGTCGGAAAACGTCCATCCAAACGTGGACCCATTCACATGTGCACATATACTGTCAAAAATAGGTCATTTATTACAAAAAAATTACAAAACTCCCATATCAGCAGCACAGCACGAAAGACAACACGCAGAAGCAACAAAAGTAAGTCTGGAATAATTGACTCTAATCCAATGTTTGGCAGCTAAAGGGAAGACGCTGCAGGAGGACAGGGAGAACAATTAAATGGAGGGATAAATACGATGAAAGAAACACATTGCACGTTTTCTGTCATTGTATGTTTTCATAAAGAAAATTGCGCCAAATGATTAAAGTTACTCTTTAAAGTAGTGATTCTCAACTGGTGGGTCGCGGAAGCATTTTCAGTAAGTCGCAAACCTTTTCCAGAGTACATTTCTTTCAATATTTATCTTCTATAAAAGAGATGTAGAAATGTTTAAATGTCTATTCAACATTCATTTGCGGGGAAAACCACTGCTTTAAAAAACCTGTTTAAACTGATTTGTACTTTGTACTTTGTACACTTATCTACATAAAATACAACAGTACTTTGACTTCAGTAATCATTTGAATGAGCAGCTTTTACTTGTATTCGATTAATATTTGACCAGGATTACTGTACCTTTACTCAAGTAATGAAATCATGTACTTTGACCAACACCGCTTCTCTCTTGTCCAGGGCTGGTTCTAACCTGTTTGTTGCCCTACAGATCACTGATCTGTATGCTGCCTGTGCTACACATCATGATCTGTAGCACAGGCAGCATTTACACTCCAGCACACATGCTGCTCCTTTCTTTCTGTATGTGTGCCGTTTATTGGCCATCATTCTTTATTCCACAATTTGGACACATTTTCCAGACAGAAGTGAAATATGAACTATACTACCGAGTCTTCAGGGTTTTGTGCACAATAAGACGCTGAAGGATGGGTCAAATGCAGCGGCTGGGGTTTCGTTGCTGTGCTGCCGGGGCGCACACAGCTGATCCGGGGTCAGTTTAAGTAGTTACAGCACAAAACGAGCTCAAAAGAAAAGAAAGGAAACGCATAGATCAGTAGAAAAGAAGCTGGAGTTTGGTCCTCACTCCGTGCTCCGTTCTCTGTAAACAGTTTAAGACACACTTTGGTATTTCGTCAAGCGTCCACGCTCCCGTCCGCACTCTCATTGGTCCAAAACAAGGTCAGCTGATGTCTCTGGAACACCGGCTCGTCCAAGCGGGAGGCAGGACACTCATCTGCAAGAGACAGCAACAGAAGGAAGTTAGTTATACTTAGAGCTGGGCGATGTGAAGCTAAAAATCGAATCGTGATCTCATCTCCATGACGATCTGCTTCTTTAGTAACATCGTCGTATCATGATTCTGTGGTTTTTATGTTTAACAAAGCCACGATCTTAAATACTGACACTTTCCTGCACTCACTGCTTTTCCGGTCAGGATTAAACCAGGACTAAAGCAGAAGGAAACTAGGTCAAACCAGGTCTAAAATTGGACATTATCACAGACTTAATCTGGATTAAACCAGGACTAAACCAAGAAGTAAACCAGACTAAAGCAGACTGAAATCAAGGTCTGAACCAGGATGAAACCAGGACTAGACCACGAGGGAATCATATCAAAACTATGCAAGGACTGAAACGTGGTCTAAACCAGGTCTTAACCCAGGAGGAAGCAGATGGCTTTAAGCACATACATTTTGAGAAAATGGAAATCGTGATTTAAACTAAAGAAAATTGTGGTACAATTTGTTTTGTCCATATGGCCCAGCCTTAGTTATACTACAGCAAATTATAATGGCTCAATTTGATATGTTTTATCAAGACACTTAAGGTTTTCTTTCTTAGCAAATACACTCTAATCTGGAAACAGAGAATTCAACAAAATAAAAGCATTCATTTAAAACTTGCTCTATTCATTTTGTAGATTATGACACTGAAAATATAGGCAATGTTGGTCATTTTTACAAATAAAATGCCTTATTTTCATATGAAAACATAAAATGACAGAAAACTTACAATACATTTCTTTCTCATATTCCAGTATTCTACAGCAAACATTTCAAATTGATATCTCTGAATTTAATTTTTTCCTTATTCACCTGCAGTTTTGAACCTATGATTTTTTCACCAATAACTAGTTTATTCAAAAATTAAACAAGACATCAAAAATCCCCGAAGAATAAATCTTTATAAATAATATATCCACAAAATAAAACCATACATTTAAACCAGGCCGTATGGATTATATAGATGTTGTTTGAAAGTGGCGTTGTTGAAAACAGTTAAAGCGTGTGACCTGCGCAGCCCGCGAGCCTCGTACAGCGTGTCGTCCTCCTCGCTCTCCACTCCCTCCATCTCCACAGAGTCGTCGTAGTCCGACAGCAGCCCGTACTTCTTCTTCGGAGCCGGCTTCTTCAGTCTGACGCCCAAGACAAAGATCAGAAGAACATTGGTTACAAGGCAGCGGAGGTCTTCCATCTGATCAGATTTACAGCTTTTTTTCAAACAAAGCCAAAAATAAAAGGGCAACTTAACAATGTGCAAAGGTTCAGCTTTAGTCATTCTTCTTCTTAAGTTTCCATTTCCATTTTAGCCTCATTTGGTCCTAATTTACAATTTTTAAAGTCTGGTTTTGATTTCTTGCTGCCATCCTCAAGTATTTCAGTTGTCAACAAGTCGTTTTGAGATTTTTTTTTACTTTACTTTTCACCAAATTTAGGTTTAAATAAGCTACTGAGGACGCCTTGATGAGTTTTTCCCTAATACAGGCTTTACTCAGGAAGCAGAAAGTCAAAATGAATGTTTTTTAATGCAATTCAAACACTGAAATACTATTTTTTATGCCTTAAAAGCAAAAGATCAATGCATTTTTTACCAGTAAAGATTTAGAACCAACTTGGATATATATATTAAAAGGATGCAAAGTGGATAACTAAAAAAGACTGGGCACAAGAAAATTCAACACATTTCAGCAAGTTTTGTGTCAAGTGGGTCGGCCCAGGAATGACCTTAACCATAAACTAAAACAAAACATCTGCTTTTGTTCAGTGACATCATGTGAACAAAGCCCATTATTTGCCAATTGTTGTTAATAACAGACCGTCACAGTGAGTCATTAGTAGCTGTCAGCTGAATCAGACGCAGGACAACAGCGCCATCTGCTGCCCGACTGCTTTATAACAGCAACATCCCAAATACTAAAACTAGACCCATCCTTCATTTAAAGCAGTAAATGAGACTGAAACTGTGACTAAATCCTCCAGATATTTTCATCGACTCATAGAAATAAATGAAAAGTCAAAGAAGGGACTAAAACGTCAGTGACACGGTTTGAAAGAGCATCATATTGTTTACAGTCACCGCCAAAGCAACAGGTCTGTGCTTTGTTCACATGGGAGAAGAAACGCACACTATCATTAAACATGTTTCAATAGAATGTGGAGTTTTAGATTTGTTTGTTTTTGTCCATCTGCAATAATAAAAACTGTTTGACTAAATCTGAACTAAAACTAAATCAAAAACACACACTGGGTTTGATTAATAAAACAGGTTAGACAAAATCAATCTCACTTAGGGCCAGAAAAATTCCCCCCAAAAACTATTAAAGTTATTTTGCACATCTTCAAAAAAAACGATTGCTGCATTAAAAGTTACAAACAACAACAAAAGTCTATTTCTCTCCTTAATCTTCCTGCTTCCTGTGGAGCATTCATATCAAACGTTGATTATTATGCTACTTTAATAAACAGAATACAAGTTACTTTTCGAGTCTGTCAATAGAAGCCTAAGCAGTTGTTCTTCAGTGGAAGTGGGTCAGAATCAGTCATGAGCTTTACCGAAAACAAAGAGCTTTCTAAAAAAGGTTCATGACCAAATGCTTTTGACAAAGTTGCACAATGTTCAGTTTCAGATTTAAAGATTATCTCCCATTGCACAAGCTGTTTATTCGTCTGGCTAAACTAAGTGTACAACAACACACTTTATACCCCATTTTGAGTTGGGCTGGGTACCGATACAGATCGGTACGTTCATTTCAATTATTTACGCTATTTTGCCATCATTTGCACTTAATTCATCAATTTGTATCACTTTACCAACATACGCCATGGTTAGTGTTAACTTATTTGTTGTGTATATCTCTAACCCTAACCTTAAGACTAACCTTATCCCTGACCCTAACCCTTGTTTGTGTCATGAAATCAGGTTTCCACAGCAGACAGTCCTGCCTGAGCAGACTATCTCGAAGGGCTGGGACAAAATATTGGATCGCAATACTTTTTGCTGCAATACAAAGTATCAAAACATTATCAAGTATCGCAATACTTTAGTGTTTGTTGGCATTTTTATCCTGTACTCCTTTGTTTTTTGATAGGGACAAGTGTGAACAATTAACACATACCAGACTACAACATTAATTGTAACACACATCATTAAGACTATTCTTGTTATCATGAGCATCAATCAGTCTGCGATTACTGTACCTTTCATGAATAAATGTGGAGTATGTTATGTATCATCAAACACTTTGATACAGAGTAATGTTATATGGGTTGTAATGGTGATGATGAATAACGGTAATGCCAACATGGTAATGAATTCGGTATGGGAAACAGAAATAATACACTGGTTGTAGCGTGTGAGATACTGTGAATGTTGACCTGGTATAATGCAGTGTTGCATTTGTTAATATGTAACCAACTCGGTTGATAGTTGTTTTGTAAGATGGTAAGAAATATGCACTGTTGTTAGTTATTGTTAGTTAAGTTTATGAACAGGGGTGGGAGTCAATAAGCTTGTCTTCTTCCCACTCCTTTTCGAGCTTGAATGTAATTATTTATTTATTTTTCTTTTTTCTTTTATTATGTGTATATATTTTTCTGTTTTTCTTTTCTTGGCTTTTGTGCCTTGTTGTAGCTTGAAATAAAAACTCAAACAAACAATAGCCAGGACTAATTTGTTTTCAGTAACAGTTACACAGCACTTTGTTACATTTTGTGTTCATGTAGTTTACAAGCATAACAATTATAAATTGTTAATAAATGTCTAATGGCATGGTAAACATATTACTTATCATAATGACTTACTCTATCGCTATACACGTCGGCCCCTGAGTATCGTGATACGTACTGGATCACGACAAAAGTGGATCATCAAACGGAGGAACTCCGCCTACAGGGATTGGACAAGAAGAACTGAAGCTCCAACAAGGACGGGTCATTCTTCTGAGGTCTTGGCCCATCTGCCGAGGGACTCCTTCGGCCCTGGGTCTCTGTAGCCTGTCCGTCCGTGGGAGTGGATCTCTCCGAGGTTTCTTTTTTCTCCCCCTGGGTTTTTGAGTTTTTCCTCACTATGCTGGACAGTCTACGGAGGGAGGGACACCATCGCGGCTCGTCACCACCTGCTGCTAACACTTATGTGTCTTATGGACTTTATGTTGGCCTGGATACTTAATTCGCCTGAACTTTACATTGTCTTATATTTACTGTTCTGTTTTATTGCCTTAATGTTTAGTACAGCCCTGTGAGGCAGCTCCTGTTGTGATATTGGGCTATACAAAACCATTAATTGATTTATTGCTTGATTGATCATCCCAGCCCAACTATCTAGCACTAATCATCTCGAAATGAGAAGATTTAATCACGTGATACCAATTGATAAATTAGGAGCAAGTCCTGGCACAAAAGCCTAAACAAACTAAAATCCTATCCTTACAAGCGTGTGTCACCAGGTTTCTCAAAAGCACCACAGCTGCCCTTTGGGGTAGACTGACGGAAGCAAGGCTGCCATCGAGTTTGTGCCATCGGCCCACCATGAACACACTACATTCATTCTGGCCTATTGTACATGTTTTTAGTGGTAGGGGAAACCGGAGTACCCGGAGGAAACCTACGCAGACTCAGGGAGAACATGCAAACGCCACACAGAAAGGTCCCGTCCAGGTGGGAATCAAACCATGGTGCAACAGGCATCAAAACCTGATCTCTGAAAAACAATATTTTTTTGGTACAAGCTTTTGATGCTTTAATGTTTCGATACCGGCAGTGCCTGTACCATACTGGTATCGTGTAACGGGGCCCAGCCCTAAATTTGAGAGATTATTACATATCAATTGTTTTTATTTTTATTTGATGGTTTCTTGACATTAGAGATATACTGGACATTGATATTTTAATAAACAACGATATCGATATTATCTCGCAGACGATATATCTCGAGAATAAAATTATTATAGAGAGACTTTTAGTTCACAAAAACAAAACACACACAAGTCTCTCTAGATGCGCTTTACAGACAGGAAACGACTTCAAATGCTCACACGTTCTCAGACTTTGATTTAGTTCCTCACCTCACGGCTCGGATGAGGAAGTAGAGCAGCCCAGTGAGAGTGATGCCGATCAGGACGTACAGGGCCCGCTGGATCATGGAGCTGTCCACGTTGAAGCCCACGAACACCTGCTTCCCACCGCTGTCAGAGGTGGAGTTAACCGCCGGGCTGCTGCTGTTCCCGGGCGCCTTGGCAGCAGCTGCCCCGGGCCCTGCGGAGGGGAGCGGGGGCTTCTCCTCCGCCGCTAACACAAGCATCCAACAGCAGCATGCAGACAGGAGCACAGCCGGGACAAGTCCGGAAAGTGACATTTGAGCGTCAAATACGAGCAGAGAAAGTGTTGAAATCTCCGCGGGATGTTAGATAACAATACGCGCTTGTCCCGTGTCCAGTTTTCGAAGACAAATCCCCCCAGATCCGCGTCGCTTTATCCTGAACTTCACAGAGCGGTTTGTTTTGTTAACACAGCCAGATCTGAACGCGGAAGTCAACTGGCTCTTCCGGTGCACGTCGCTGTGATGACGTGGCCTCGGTCAAAAGTCCGCGTTTTTTTTGTTTTGTTTGTAAATTTGTATTATTTATTATACGCACACATGAACATCTCCCTTAAGTTACCTTAAGGGAGAAAACTGCCCATATGCCTAGAAATAAAAAATATATATAACATTTAAATACTAAAAAAGAAATAAAATAAAAATAATCACATACTTTGTGTGTAAATCTAAGGCACACAAATATAAACGTGCATTACAAACAAAGGGAAAACAAGCTAATAAATATAGCCGCAAAGCGGCGATTATCGGCCCTCGCCGTCCGCCCTGCCCAAAGCAAGGGGGCGCTTCGCACCCTTTTGTCTTCCTCAATCTAAAATTACAGTATTGCTACTGCCTTTATGTTTGTTTTTAACTTTTTTCTCTAGGGTCTTAGTTTTAGGATTTTTGGAATGCGCTGACGCGCTCAATGTTGACATTATACAGAGAAAAATTAGTATGAATTTGTATCACACTATATCTGCAAACATATTTTTACATTTTACACAAAGGTTATCCAAGTACTTTGGATAACCTTTGGTTCCTCACTTCTCGCTGAATTATGGAGTTTAACATTTTTCCATCAAAATAAAATGGGACGTTCTGGTCATCGCTACGGCAACACTGAAAAATATGGCATGGGCGCTCTGCGCACTCTATACGATTACAAGAGCCCCTTCGCCAGCCCTATTGGCGCTCGGGCCTAAATAGTGAAATTATCTGTATCTTTGTATTTGTTCACAATAACAGAGCTCTAAGTAGAGCTCACGCGAACTGTACCGAGGCTCGGGGTTGGATTAGAAGCGACAAGGGACGTGTAAGCATGTGACGATGCGAGGTGCTTCATTAGATTGAAGTTCGCGGACATAATTTTATTCCCAGGGCATAGTGTACATTTAACAAGCACACATTATTGCCTTTCATTTCAACAAGGGAGAAGTAGTGATGGTACTACCAGTTCAACAATGTTACCTTTGAATGGCCCTGGCTTGTTCACGCTGCCATTGTCGCTGACTCGCTGTCTTGTTGTGTTTAGAAGGGTGAGAGCAATGGCCGCTGGCTGCTCTGCTTTGCGACGACGACACTGGAGGCCACCATTGCTGTAGTCCCCCATTGGAATCCATTGGACTTTAGACACGTTCAAACAACTTTAATGCCCGGTGCATAATCTTTTGGAACTGTCTACAGACCGGGCTGGTTATGGTAGGATACATTTTAGAAATCTCATACTTAATGAGGGTCGGACTGTTAGCATTGGAGCTGCGCGAGCTACACGTCACTACAGTGAAGATCCCGCCCTTATGCCCTTATTAGGAACATGCTTCATCAGAGCTGGGGAGGAGGAGTGTGTAAATCAGCCATGATTTCCCCCTCGAACGTGGTCATTATGGTAAACGGGGAGGAGTGAGGAGGAGTTGTTTATTCTTTTTAAAGAGTACCTAAACGGGCGTGCCAAAGCCTTTCCCCACCCACAAACAAAAGTCAAAAATTGCCGCGAAAGAGGCAGTCTCTGAAGTTTGGGGGTGAGTGTGTGGGCCTTGATTGACCTCGACATTTGCATTGGCACGATCACAGCAGACAGATTACGTGGGAGGGGCTTGGTTATAAACCACAGGTACAGGGGCGGGACAATGGGCAGGACAATGGGCAGCACCTGATGACGATGTGTGGAGCTGGGGCGGCTTATGACGTTCTGTGGAGGCCGTGGACACTCTGCAGCCAATTAGGAAATTCTAATTTAGTAGCAGAGTTTACCCTGAAGGGGGCGCAACCCATTCGTTTTCAGGCCAAAGTTAGGATTTTACACATGTTTGCGCTATAATGTCCAGAATAATGTCAGGGACCAATGGACAACACTATGAGACACCCATTGAGACAGTTTATCAGTAAAAAAAAAGGCAGCATGAGTAGAGACTCCACCCACCCAACTTTTTAGCCAATCATCACCAACCCTGCTCTCCCCTGCGCTTGTGCATGAAACACTGCTGCGGTGAGCGGAGCTGGGCTGCCCGCTGTCTAGATGCCTGGCTCCACAGCACTTTATTCTGCCGAATAGTAACATGCCACCTTGTTTTCCCAGTAACGATAACGGTGTTGTAATGATGAGGAGCAGTGGCGCAAAAAGGGCATACGCAATATATGCCTTGCATAGGGGCGCAGAAAGGAAGGGGCGAGAGAGAAAAAAATAATTAAATATAGTCGGACTCGGTGCGCAAGGGACAGCAGCGCCACATAGGCCATTTCCTCATAGCACTTGATATTGGAGCCCCATAGCGTCAACAGCGCCCCATTGCACCAACAACAGCAAAATCGTTATTCACTCGTGGTGCCATGTTAACAAGGACCTAGAGATGGAACTAAGGAATATAACATATTACTTTGAGAGAATACGGAAATATAACTTGAGTTACAAGTGCATTTAAATGTATGGAGAGAAAAAAAAGCCAAATTAAACCCAATTAAAATGCAGCATTACTCCTTTTTATTAAAGGGGGGGTATTATGTAAAATGGACTTTTTCAAGCTTTATATCATGTTATTATGTCATTCCCTCATTAAACACATGCCTGGAGTGTTGCCTTGGCTCATTCACATATTTTTGAGTAATCAGTAAAAACTTAGACGGCAGCCATTTTAGGTGTAGCTATGCCTCAGTCCTCCTAGGAACGCCCCCACCTCCTGGAGACGCCTCTGGACCTTTTGTCACCAGCCAAGCCACCAACCACTGCTCCTCAGCTCAGCAGAGCCCCCTCCCCTCACAGTAGTGTTGTTTAGATGGGCGGCACGGTAGCACAGCGGTTAGTGCTCTTGCTTCACAGCAAGAAGGTCCCGGGTTCCACCTGGACGGGGCCTTTCTGTGTGGAGTTTGCATGTTCTCCCCGTGTCTGCGTAGGTTTCCCCTACCACCAAAAACATGTACAATAGGCCAGGATGAATGATGTGTGTGTGTGAATGCATGGAGGTGGTCAGAGGGACCGTTGGTGCAGATGTGTGCAGTCGCGACAGCGCTTCTGTCAGTCTCCCCCAGGGGAAACTGAAGCTACTAACGTAGTTTACCACCACTGAGTATGGAGTGAATGTAAAATGCTCTCATGTAAAGCGCTTTGTGACCATGTCTGTGAAAGGAGCTATATAAATAAAGATCTTCTTCTTCTTCTTAAATGCCACAGCAGTGTGCTGAAGGGGGCGTGTCGGAAAGCTTCTTAAAGAGACAGAGGCCTATTTCAAGACGTTCAGTACAGCCATTTTGAGAGAGCAATTTTATTCAAGGCAGTTATTTTAATTTACTGCATATACAGACCAACAGAAGGTTACGTCATCATTGTAGTATGCTATAGACTGGTGCTATGTGATTGAAAAAAACCTCTTTAATAATTATTTCTTGTGATGTTTTGGGTCCAACATGATGATAAATATAGGCCTGTACAACAAGGATAGCATTTCTTAAAATGACGTTTTTTATTGGTTTGATTGCTGTATTGTAAGCCTCCTTAACACAGATTTCATGTCATTCAGGAAGGAGGATGGAGATAAAGAGAAGAACCGAGAGAAAGTATCAGAACAGGCAGGGGAGGGCAACAGGTTGGTCAAATTATATTAGATGGAAGTGTAGGAACAACCACTTGATACCAAGAGATTACTTTCTAAATATTATATTGAAAATTGATATTGTAATTAAATTATTCAAAGCTAATCACAAGTAGGCTAATGCTTGTTTGACAATATGACTTGTTTGACAATAGTGGAGAAGAACACAGGCAGGGGGCAAAGGAGACAGACGTGAGGTCAGCGATGGCATCTGCTATAGAGAAGACCAGTCATGGCACCAGGTAGGAATTATTAAACTAGTGAGGAACTAAAAACTAAATGCCCAGTATGGTTTCCATTTCTGCTGACCAACCTATTCACTATGTCCTTTTGGGAAAATTAGTGCAGGCAGAAATGACCAGTCAATTACCACAGAGGAGAATGCAGAACAGAGAGGTGAAGAGGAGAGAGAGGGGCAGAGAGGTGAAGACGATCTGGAACAGAGAGGTGAAGAAGAGAGGGAGAGACAAAGAGGTGAACAAGATGATGAAGACAATCTGAGAAGTGAAGATGATGATGAAGATCTAAGAGGTGAAGAGGAGAGAGAGGAACAGAGAAGCGAAGTGGAGAGGGCTGGGGCAAGGTCTTACTTAGAAGATCCCTCTGAATGGTCTTCACCACACGAAATGAGGGATTCATTTAGGCAGTGCTTGGTTGAGAATGGCCCACAGAAATGTCCTGATGGGCCACATCCAAGATCAGAAAAGAGTAAGAGGTGTTTTTCCAAAGCATACTGTTTTCGTTTACTGTCAAATGGAGAGAAAGTGGAGCAGGATGGGTTAATGTACTCCAAAGGTTCTAACAGAGTCTATTGTTTTGCATGTAAGCTGTTTGGTGAAGCTAGAGTTGTTGACAGGCGCCTTGTGGTGGGGTATAATAACTGGCAGTGTCTTTCAAAAACACTAAAGCGCCATGAAACCACTACTGATCACATAAATGCTTACTGTATATGAAGTGGAAAGAATTGGCATCCCGCTTACGCGGGCCATTTTGAATATTAAAAGTATAAAACATATTGTTTTTTTTTTTTTTACTTTTTTTTGTTTCCTACATAATCCCATGTGTTTGTTCTAGTTCAATGATAATCCCACAATGGAAATAATTTTGAAAATAAAGAAAATCCAAAACGTGAAAAGTGTTGACTGGTACTATATTTATTCAAAACTAGGGCTGTCAAAGTTAAAGATTTAACTCACGATTAATAAAAAAAAACAAAATGAGTGCATTAATCATGAATTAATTGCACATTAATGGAATTGTATGTTTTGACCAAACACACTCCTGTATTTTCATTTTTTATTTATCAGGACGATGTACAATTACATTCTGCTCGTGAGCAAAGATGCTTGTACCAGACTGTAGTTTTTTCAAAATCATTTCCATATGTAGTCCTGGGGACATAAACTCTGAGCCACACACATGATCTGAAAGACAAAGCACTAACTCCATATTGTAAGCCAGGGGTCTACAACCTTTTTACATGAGCTACTATTATGTAACAAAAGTGACAGAGAGCTGCTAATGCATCAAAGAGGCTTGTCTAACAAAAACGAATGAGAATGTATGAATGAGCGTGTGAATGGGTGACTGGTTCTTTGATGTAAAGCGCTTTAAGTGCCTAAAGCAGGTAGAAAGGTTTATATGAATGACCGTTTATCATTTCTTTTATGAAACTGTGAATATGTGGTTAAAGAAATGTGAGCAAATGCTTTAAATCTGTGTGTTTTATGTCGGCCAATAATGAATATAATCATTAAAGAAAAATTAACCGCGATTTATCGAATTTCACAAGTGGGATTAATCCAATGATATGTTATCGATTGACAGCAGTAAGAAGCCTCTTAGTAAATTCTGACCACATACATTCTCAGTAATGTGCATAAAGCAACACTAGAGGGCAGCCACACTCCGTGCTTTCTGCTTTGCCTCTGACTGTTGAAACTGTCCTAATAATGGTTTTGTTATGTGCAAGCTTATTTGTTATATATTTACAATAAATCCAGAACCATTAAAAAGACACACATACAGTATATATATTCTTCATGTACATTTGGCCATTTACTTTTGCCAAAGTTGTGCAGATTTTAAACAGAGTCCGAGCTCGTTCTGTTTGTTGAATTTCCTCCATTTTGAGGCGAGTCGTTTCCAGATGGCTCTGAATATTCACGACGCGCTCAGTTACACACTGTCACAAACGTGTCTCTGCAAACGGCGTCGCTCAATCTGTGCAAAACCTGGAGAGGACAGGAGAATGAGAGAGTGCGGAGGAGGAGAAGGAGGAGAAGGAGGAGAAAGAGTCCGAGTTTAGTCCTCAGTTTAGACCTGTCCAGTCAAGTCAACAAGCTGCTTTTTCTCACTTAAATATATAAATGTAAAACTACTTTCACCTCTGTAGCTCAGCCCACCAAACACATCGCTAACATGTTTGTAGCATCCTGATTCCACAGGAACACACGCAAGTTCACAAAATTCATCCAAATGGTTTATAAGTAGATGCACAGTGTTTTTCCCACAAATGTCTGAGCTCACAATCTACTAAAGGAGGATAATGCAAATTTTGTTCCACGACTAAAATAAAGAAATCTGCCATAGTGCCTTTAACTGCATGGCTTTTTGAAAGTATCTAAGAGTTGGATTGAGTAAATATACTGTTAAGTGGAAACAATAATACGTCTCAGTTCAGGAGGAACAAAATGGTAGATAATAGTTTTCAAAGTAGAAAGTACAAAGCATTTTAAATATGCTTTGTGAATAATATTTTCCCCACTGTGCCGCAGTGGTTAGCGCTCGTGCGCTAAACACTGCTATTTCTGTGGTTTTGCCTGTTCTCCTCGTGTCCTCCTGGTACTTAGGTTTCCCCTACCACAAAAACATCAATCAATAAGTAAATAAGTAAGTGCTTTATCGTCAGTGTACAACGAAATAGTGTTCAGGTGTTAGTCCTGAGCTGCTGCGGCTGAGCCGCGCTGCCACTGTGTCAACCTGACCCTCATGACCTTGGAGGTCGGGGAAACTGTAGCACTCGGAAGAAACCTGGTTGGCTGCCCTCTGTCTCCTCTGATTCTCTGAAACGGTGCACCGGCTCCTGGGTTTGTCCCTGTTTCAGAGCGTGGTGTCCTGCACTGGTCAGTTCCTCCTCGTCGTCCTCCTGGAGCTCCCTCCACTTCACAACAGTCGGCGACGGTGGCACAGATGGTAGAGCGGGTCGTCTCATGATCGGAAGGTCGGGTGTTCGAATCCCGCCTCCTGAAGGTGCACACTGTTGTTGTGTCCTTGGGCAAGACACTTCACCCAGCTTGCCTCCAGTGTCTGCGTGCATTGGTGTATGAATGAGAGTGTGAATGGGTGAGTGGATCCTTGCTGTAAAGCGCTTTGAGTGCCTAACGTAGGTGGAAAAGCGCTATATAAGTTGAGACCATTTACCATAACAGTCTTTCCCCATCTTCTCGTTTGTCCCTTACTTGTTTCCTGTAGCTCCTCTTGTGACGCCTCCACTGTGCTGCAGCTGTGGGGGCTCTTAGTGCCTCTTCAGTGTCTCAGAAGAAGAAATGTGTAGGTCTCAAATGGGTTTAGCTGAAAAGCTAGCATTTTGTTTACCTTTAAAAAGCTGCTTTCTTCAGGACCATTTTAGACTCTCAAAGTAAACAAATCCACCAAACCTCCACAAAAACACGGCAAAGACGTACAAAAGTATCCAGAAAAACAATGTGGAACACAGAAACCACAAATGCAGGTCGCAGAAAAGGTGAAAAATTAAGTTGTACCAGGAGAGAGGGAGGTTTCTTCCTGTTTTCACATCGCCATGACAACAACACCCAATCACTTTCACAATGAAACAAAACAAACAAGTCAAAGGAAAGTTCAGGCAAAGGAAAGGAAAAACTCCAAAACCCAGTGGGAGAAAAGAGAAACCTCAGGGGGAACCACAGAAGGAGAGATCCACTCCTATGGACGGACAGGCTATAGACCAGGAGTCTGCAACCGTCAACATCAAAAGAGCCATTTTGGACCATTTCAAACCAAATGAAAGCCTCAAAGAGCCGCGTGTGTGTGTGTGTAAAGTGAGAATATACGTTACAATGCTATACGCCGGTGTGGCCTGTTCATTAACATAATAAATAAATAAAAGAGAGTATAATTTACAGTACTGCTGTACTGTAAATTGACTTTGTTACTATAGTTTATCCTAGTTTTAGCCCTGGTTTTGTTTGCACACAATCCTTTCTTCTTTGGTTGAACATTTTCCTGACTATTTGCACCCCCCTGAGTGTTCTTTAGAGCTGATGTAACTAGTGAACTCCTCCACTGTTAGACCAAGGCCCCAGACTGGGCAATAGGGCATTAATGACGAATAGGTGGGAAAAAAATACATTAACAGATATCAATATGAAATTATTGCTGTAAATTACTGATATGAATACGAGGGGAAAATGTATTGCAAGTTAGAGCTATAAGGCATTTTGTGAATTAAAATGGCCAAAATTGACAATATTTTCAGCAACAAAATGTAAAAAGGGAATAGAGCAAGGTTAAGTTTATGGTTTTATTTTGTTGATATATTGGTAGGGGATTTTTGATATCTTGTTTACTTTTTGAAAAGTGTGTAAAAATTCACATTTTGCCTTCGTTGAGTGTAGTTTATTTCAGCAGTATACATTCTGCTCAAAAGGAATGGGCTGAAGCAAAAAGCTTATGAGCACCTAGCTCCAAAATCAATATAACATTTGCTTTTCACAATAGTACAATGTAACAGGAAACAACGAGGAAAAACAACAACAATGGATTATATGCACAAATGTCAGTGTTGCCTTGTTTTTTAAGGTTCAAAGCTCAATAAATCAGGCCAGGAATTAAATATTTGAAAATCCATTTGGAAATAGCTTTAAAATATTGTTAAGTACAAGACCGGGAAAGTTGGTGTCTGTATGTGCTACTAAAGTGGAGCTGTTGTCACCACAATGCAAGGAAAAAATGCCTTTGAATTTTCAGCTTTTTGTGAAGATAAGGCCATTTCCAAAAACCTGAACATTTGCCTGAAGAGTTTACACTTAGTCCGGCCCAGAAAGCAGCTAAGCCCAGTAAAACATATGAGCTGTAGTATTTTAGTATAACTAACTTCCTGCTGCTGTCATCTCTTGTAGATGAGTGTCCTCTCTGTGAATATATTAGTTACCAAGATTTTTTTCAGAGGGGATTTTGGAGCTTGTTTAGTTTTTGAATTAGTTAATTATAAGTGCCTTTGGCTTTAAAAGTGCTATGCGCGACGTTAAATGTTAAAAATAACCGTTTTCTAACCCATACACGCTTAAACAATTGCCTGATGTGCTGAATGAGTTCCTGTCTGATCACTGCCATTGCCCCTATAATCCTGTGCAGTCAAATAAATAAGAGGGATTCGGGTCGGAATCTTAAGGTTTGAGCCTGGGCGTGACGTCATGCGCGTTCACGCTCCCCTGGCTAGCTCTGGTCTGGGGAGTTTGTGTATTCGCCGCGAATGTAATGAGTAAGTGAGTGGTTGGTGGTGGTCAGAGGGGCCGATGGCGCAGACTGGCTGCCTCGCTTCCGTCAGTCTACCCCAGGGCAGCTGTGGCTACAACAGTAGCTTACCACCACCAAGTATGGAGTGAATGAATAATGAGCTGTGAAGCGCTCTGGGTATCTTGAAAAGCGCTATACAAATCCAAGAGATTATTATTATTATTATTATTATTATTATTATTATTATTATTATCCGCATCAGCGAAGACTCCAGCGACTTTTGCGAAACGATGGATTGTAAGAGAAGATGAACTCCAGTTCATCCCAAACAGCAATGCAAACTCCACATAAGATAAAGAAGATAAAAAGTTTGTCTAGTTCAACCAAAAGGGGCAAATTGGAGTCAGACAGGCGTCGGAGTAAGACGAGAGTCAACATCGGAAAGGCGTTCATCAACAAATGGGGAGACCTCAGCTCCGCTCTCGGACTCAAACGGACCCTCAGTTGGCTTTCTTCTTGCTAAAATGGTAAGATACAGTCTGTAATGTCTGATACGGTAAATCTATGTGAACAAATGACGATGCGTAATAGTTGTAATGCTATGTGTTTAGCGTGTAGTGTAGCGTGTAGTGTAGCGTTAGCTAAATGTAGAATCAGAATTGGTTTTATTGCCATGGTCAGTGGACAGGTTCACAAACTAGGAATTTTCTTCGGAGCAATCGTGCAACATAAAACATATAACATAAAAGATGCTAACTATGTTTTTGTGTATGGTCTAACCGGTAGCCTTTTGTGTTTGGCTAACGTCTTCAAAATTATGCAAAATGCTAAATGTGCTCATGTCCTTGACCAACACGGCTGAATTACGACTCAACGCCGTTGTGTATATATTTTTTCTTTTTCTGCAAAATCAGTAAATTGTTCCCGGGAATGTGGTACATTTTGCATGTAGTTTATATGAGGTATGAGGGGAGAAAACATGTTACTTGATAGGCTAACGTTGCTGTTACAGTGTGTACTCGATTCTAATCAATTGTTGTTTGTGAAGAGCGCAACCCATATACATTTGTAGTCATTGTTTAGTTTAGTCCTACTTTAGACCTGGTGAATTTAGTCTAGACCTAGTTCAGACCTGGTGTAGTCCTGGTTGTGTTCTGAGTTAGTCCTCCTGAGTTGGTCCTGGTTTAGATGGTGCATATTGCATATTTACAGTGGGGGAAAAAAGTATTTAGTCAGCCAACAATTGTGCAAGTTCTCCCACTTAAAAAGATGAGAGAGGCCTGTAATTTTCATCATAGGTAAACCTCAATTATGAGAGACAAAATGAGAAAAAAAATCCAGAAAATCACATTGTCTGATTTTTTATGAATTTATTTGCAAATTATGGTGAAAAATAAGTATTTGGTCAATAACAAAAGTTCATCTCAATACTTTGTTATATACCCTTTGTGCAATGACAGAGGTCAAACGTTTTCTGTAAGTCTTCACAAGATTTTCACACACTGTTGCTGGTATTTTGGTCCATTCCTCCATGCAGATCTCCTCTAGGGCAGTGATGTTTTGGGGCAGGCGCTGGGCAACACGGACTTTCAACTCCCTCCAAAGATTTTCTATGGGGTTGAGATCTGGGGCCGAGTGCACCAGCTGGTCGTAAGATAAGTTAGGCCTAAGTCTTACGCTGGGCTTAGCTAAGTCTGACGTAGTGAGTGGACTTTGTACCGAGTGCACCAGGAGGACTTACGTCTGGGCGCAGCTGCACCTGGTCGTAAACTGCGCGTTCACGTGAAAACTGGTGATGCTGCGCTGTTGTCTTAGCAACGGGTGTCAGGCGGCAGGCACAACGCAACATGGATGGAGGCAAAAAGAGAAAGGAAAACTTTACGGACGGAGAAATCCGCAAACTTTTAGAAATGTTTGCGGAAAACAAGGACACCCTCACGTCAAAATTTAATAACAGTAATACAAACAAGCGAAAGATGATCAAGTGGAGAGAGATGACAGCGGCGATCAACGAGTGTAGCAGCGGTAGGCGGACCGTTAAAGAAGTTCGGAAGAAGTGGAAAGATCTTTTGTCCCGGGCCAAAAAAGACAAGACCCTCCTCAAAAAACCCCCGACAAGTGGAGGCCCTCTTCCTAAGACGTCGCCATACAGCGACATAATAATTGATATTTTTGGCGAAGAGTCGTTGGCTTTTGTGGGTCTAAATGGAGTTGACAGCTCCGCGTCATTGCCCGACGAGAGAGACGAGGAGCTGGAGGATGAATGCGATGTCGTGACGGACACCTGTGGTAGGCCTACTGTATGTCATTCATAGCTTAACAATAGAGTACTAAGTGCAATGAAATGATCAGCTTGAATATTTAATATTACAGAGATGGAGAGAGACGCGGAAAGCCCCGAGTCCTCGTGCGCACCGCAGGAGAAGTCAGTGACGCGCCCGCAGGCAGCTTCGCGCAAAAGAGACTATGGCGAGCTCCAAAGAGTCCTCCTTGAAAAAGAGATTATTAGAGTAGAGGCAGAAACAGCGAAATTGGTCACAGAGAAGGAGAAATTGGATCTAGAGAAAGAAAAAATCAAATTAGAAATAAGGCTACTTGAGAAACGTGCTAGAGACCATATTGTCACTGAAGAAGAAGGTTTCTCCTTCACAATTCTGTAATTAGTTATTTTTTATTGTTATTATTTATTGTATATAGTTATTATTTTTGTTTAATAATTTAGGCTAAGTGTCTTTTTGTGAATTAAATTGTTATAACCTATTGTAATTTAATAGACCTGTAAATTAATTATCAAAGTATCCTAATTTATTTTAATCTGACGTGTGTGATTTCGTATGTCCTAATTTAAGGAATACAACAAATAAACAAATCAATTGTTTTAACTGTCTTTTTTATGTGTAGCAGGTTAGCAGTTTGACATAAACGCCAATTGCGTTAATGCGCATGCAGGTTTATGGTTTGACACAGGAAAACACACAATCAACTTGATTCAAAATTAATTTAATCATTTAGTAAGCAAATTCGTTCTATTATATGTTGAATATTTAAATGATGAAGATTAGAACTGATTGGTGAAGTCAGATTATTAAATTTATAGATTGGTGATCAGACGATTTCGGATCAGACGCCCACTGATGTCCTCTTGATTCAGAGCCACAGGGTTCTCCACCTCCTCAGGCTGGTCTAAAACAGCCACTTGTCTCGGAAGAGGCATTCGCTTCTCAACACAAATGTTGTGAAGTACCACACAGGCCGCAATAACAACGCACACGCGTTCAGGATGCATGCGCATTTCGGAGTGGAGACAGTGGAACCTGAAGGAACAATAAAAACATGCAAATTGAAATAGGCCCAAGACAATTAGCTTGTAATAATAATGGGTGTTATTTCACTTAGCCTACCTACGTTTGAGCACCCCGATGCAACACTCAATAATGCTGCGGGTGGAGGCTTGTTTAAAGTTGTACCTGCGCTCTTGGGGCGTTCTCGGTGCAATGACAGGTGTCATAAGCCACCTTTTCAGAGGGTACCCGCTGTCTCCAAGGAGAAGCCCAGTTATTCTGCCCTCTTCAAATTCTCGGTGAAGTGCGCTTTCTCTCAGGATCCGTGCGTCATGCGTAGAACCGGGCCACTTTGACACCAAGTCAATTATCTGCATGTCATTGGTACACACAAGCTGGACGTTGATGGAGTGGTAGCCTTTGCGGTTGACAAACAAATATTCGTCTTGGGATGGAGCTTGAATGCGCACATGTGTGCCATCAATGCAGCCGATTATCCCAGGCAGCCCTGACCTCAAATAAAAGTCCTGCTTCATCCTTGCCGCTTCTTCTTGCGTTGGCAGGCGGACATAGCGGCCCATAATGCGCATGAGGGCGAGGGAGACTCTCCTTATAGCTCTACACGCAGTGGTCCGGTGGACATTTACCATGTCTCCCAAACTGTTTTGGAAAGACCCACTGGCAAAAAAGCGCAATGCAATCAGCACCTGCTGGGACGGAGACAGCGCGCCGTTCCTCTCCGTTACGTGCTGCAGTTGAGGTGTGAGCGCACCGACTATCTCAAAAATTGTTGCCCTATCAAAGCGGAATCTTTCTAGTAACTCACTTTCGTTGTACATTTCGAGAGGGTTGCTTCTGTCTCTCAACACCCTCTCCCTTCTCAGGGCTCGCTCGTTGTTTAAGCGGTAAATTAATCGCAGAGCTGGCATTTTAACGCGTTAAATGTGATATCCACTGATAGTTGTCAACGCAACAAGCAAGATTTCTGATATTTACGCCTACCCCAGACTGGGCGTAAAAGTTACACCTGGGCGTAGCGCACAGAGAGCTTAAGTCTGAGTGGTGCACAGGTCGTAAGAACGAGGAGGTCGTAACTTTCAGATTTAAGTCAGACGTAGAGTTAAGACCAGGCGTACGACCAGCTGGTGCACTCGGCCCCTGGAGACTGGCTAGGCCACTCCAGGACCTTGAAATGCTTCTTACGAAGCCACTCCTTCGTTGCCCGGGCGGTGTGTTTGGGATCATTGTCATGCTGAAAGACCCAGCCATGTTTCATTTTCAATGCCCTTGCTGATGGAAGGAGGTTTTCACTCAAAATCTCACGATTTCATTCTTTCCTTTACACGGATCAGTCGTCCTGGTCCCTTTGCAGAAACAGTCCCAAAGCCTGATGTTTCCACCCCCATGCTTCACAGTAGGTATGGTGTTCTTTCTTTCTCCTCCAAACACAACGAGTTGAGTTTTGACCAAAAAGTTCCATTTTGGTTTGATCTGACCCTATGACATTCTCCCAGTCCTCTTCTGGATCATCCAGATGCTCTCTAGCAAACTTCAGACGGGCCGGGACATGTCCTGGCTTAAGCAGGGGGACACGTCTGGCACTGCAGGAATTGAGTCCCTGGTGGCGTAGTGTAGACGGTAGCCTTTGTTACTTTGGTCCCAGCTCTCTGCAGGTCATTCACCGTTCTTGTGATCATTTTGACCCCACGGGGTGAGATCTTGCGTGGAGCCCCAGATCGAGGGAGATCAGTGGTCTTGTATGTCTTCCATTTTCTAATAATTGCTTCCACAGTTGATTTCTTCACACCAAGCTGCTTACCAATTGCAGATTCAGTCCTCCCAGCCTGGTGCAGGTCTACAGTTTTGTTTCTGGTGTCTTTGGACAGCTCTTTGGTCTTGACCATAGTGGAGTTTGGAGTGTGACTGTTTGAGGTTGTGGACAGGTGTCTTTTATACTGAAGTTCAAACAGGGGCCATTAATACAGGTAACGAGTGGAGGACAGAGGAGCCTCTTAAAGAAGAAGTTACAGGTCTGTGAGAGACACAAATCTTGCTTGTTTGTTATTGACCAAATACTTATTTTCCACCATAATTTGCAAATGAATTCATTAAAAATCAGACAATGTGATTTTCTGGATTTTTTTCTCATTTTGTCTCTCATAGTTGAGGTTTACCTATAATGAAAATTACAGGCCTCTCTCATCTTTTAAGTGGGAGAACTTGCACAATTGTTGGTTGACTAAATACTTTTTTTCCCCACTGTATTTATTTTTACAAACACGGAACAAAATATTTACAATAAAGCCGTTTCTTCCCTAATTCATAGCCATATTTTCTGATGTGCTCACTACTTGTTTATTGCCTGAATGGTGCTTCTTTATGGTCAACATAAATGCCAAAAGGGTCAGGATAATTGTGTGTCCTCTTCACCGATCAGTCTAGATCTTGATTGTCCTCTGCACCTTCCCGGCCTCCTTCCCTGCCACTGCTGCCCTCAGTGCTTCTCTCCACAGGAACATCAAATTGATTCGAGCTGTAATTCTAAAGGAAAAAATAAAATATGTTATTGTGATAAAATACATGCTGTATTATTCTACACATCACAGGAAAGAAAATACAATGATAAAGGGGTACTTATTTTACTTCCCTCATATTGTACAGCAGGCCTTCTATTTACTATAGCAAATAACTGTATTTACCGGCCCATGCACGGTCTCTTTCCCTGCAAATATGACCTTGTACTGAGTGAACTAATTCCATGTTATGTGTTCCAGTAACCTTTTTTCCCCCCTTCTAAATGTCTAAACTAGTGAAACTTGTTGGGGGCACTACACACCTTGCCCAGGGACAGTAATTGAAAAGTATTGGCACAATTCACAGAAATGTTTATCAATGTGTACTGTCCCTGTCAAAATACCTAATAAATAAATCAGCACTGTTGTAGGCTATTCAGGTAAATCAGTTCAGCTTTGTGGAGTGTGATGTAAAATGCTGGTATGTAAGCTTCATAATTAGAAAACAATGTTGAGCAAATTAGTCTCTAATAATGATATACTGCTATTGGAATATGCTACTTAGCAGATTAATAAAACAGGCTACACCCCAGTAAATATTGGGTGGATTAGGCTGTTTTAGCTTAGAAGGTAATGTCAGTGCCATTTGATTATTAGTTTATTAGCTTGAGACATTTTAGTACTTTTTGACCAACTAATAGGATGTTTGGTGTGATTTTTTTTTTTAGGTTATACAAAGTAATAACTTATTCATGAACGCATTTCCATTATAATCCAATCATAACACAAAACAGGTAGAAATGGTGAAAAACGTTTTCTCCTACTACCCCCGTTTTTCCTCTCAAACATTAATATGTAATTTACTCAAATGCAAATTCCATTCACATATTCAAAATAACTTACAGATTTATAACTTTCTTACCTCTGTAGACATTACGAGTCTAAACAAAAGATTTGTGTAATCACTGTCGCTGTTGTGTTCTGAACAGCTCGTGCTCGTGCAAGCGTGCGCGTGTTCCATGAGCGTGCACAACTCTGGATGCAATTCCGCTTGTCGCCAAAGGGGTCATAGTTCTGCAAGAACTCAGAAACTTGCATTTAGCACCTTTAAAGCTCGAAAAATCTGGCAGGAATTAGATATTAAAAAATCCCTCTGAAAAAAACCTTCCAAATCTTTTTCAATACAAGACTGTGGAGTGTGGAGTCAGAAGGAGCTACTGAAGTGGAGATGTTGTTAAAGAGTGGAACAAAACAGGGGGCTGTTTGGGGGATTTATGCTTGATTCAGTGGTATTTTTATTTTATCTTAGATTAGTTCAAACTGACTACAGTTCAACATAAATAACCTCCAAGCAAAGTCATTTATCTAATTTAAGGAAATGACCATATTTGGATTACAGCAGTCTTCTTTTGTGCTACATGTAGATACCAAACATGTCAGTATTTTGTGAATGAACACGCGTGGGGAAAAGGCCTTAGGACAACGGATGAAATTAGCTACTGTGCTAACTCCGGCATATTTACATTCATGCTTTTGCTGACATGTTGATTAATATGTACTGTCCTAATTCAAATAAATACATAAAATAAAATAAAATATTGCAGCGCAATGTATTAGTTTCTTCCTCAAAGTCTCACTCCCAATGACAAAACGACATCAAATAAACATCTTTGACAGTTTGGTCTATATTTTAATCTGACATTAAAACTACAAATCTCAACTTAACGCCTTAATTATATTCTAGCCTTGGTACTGCTGCTACTTCTCACTTGTATTCTTCAGAGAAACGAATAGAGAATCTCTTTAAAAAAAAAAAAAGATCAGAAATGCTCCAATCTGTATTTGATTTGGTGATGCGCCGTTCTTCAAATTACGAACAGAGAGGATCATGGGAGGCCGGGCTCTCGGGGTTAATGTCCTCGCACTACTTCGAAGACGAAGATAATGGCTTTCGCTTTCATACATCTGATAAAATAATGTTTGACAATAGACTTAATGAAACGCGGACAAGGTGTCAGGACAGGAGATGAGAGGACAGAGTGTTCTTTCGCTGCAATTGACTCATTACTCATTTCAAAGTTTCTATTGTGCACGATTCAAACAAAAGAGAAGCGTTGGACAGCTTTGTTGTTTCACATTTTAGGAAATTATGTTTTAGGGGCGACATCAAACAGCCAGCTCCTGTTGCAGTGCTTACAAAACGTAAGCTTTCAGAGTAGTCTAAATCCAGTAAAATCAACTTTTCTGAGCTTTAAACCATGTTATAATGTTCTTTCCTTTTCAAACACAGACCTGGAGTAGTATTTCACTACATTCACGCAGTTTTGAGCAACCCTTGAGATAATCCTGTTTAATTTAGATATTTCTTCTTCTACTTCCTGGATACAATTGGGTCACTTTAAAAACCCAAAGCTGCCTTCCACATTTTAAAGCCCATAATCTCACATTAGCTGTCTTTCTTCATGGAGGTGCGACTCAGGCTTTTCCATAACAAAGGCCAGTTCCAAACCGGTCTGACCAGGTATACGGTTAGGACCAACCTTTGGCTGTGGCCAAAGCGCGCTGACCCGTGTCTGGGTTACACCCCGCCATTCCGACACACCGCTACTCCGACGCTGAGGTCTAATTGTCGTCCCGGCACTCCGGCATTTTTCCCCCCCTTTGTCAGAGTGGTGACACTTTTATCTTTTGTGCAACGTCCCGCCATTCCGACACAAAAGATCATTATCAAAAATACGTAGGCCTACTAGAATTAACTATATTTACGCTCACATCCACTCACACAAGACAAAAGATTTCGAAAATGAAGTGTCACGATCACAAGAGCCTAGGACCAGATAATGCAGTGTTATTTTCTTTATGTCTCTACACGGTTCCCTCTCGCGCTCGTGCGCAATAGCGCACGGCTCCCGTGTTTTCTGGGCACAAAACAAAACCCTGAGAATAGCTGATGCTGGAGGAGTCCGTACTCCATCACGCGGTGTGCGGAGAGCCAAGGGCAGCGGCTCGTGCCATAGCCGCTCCTAGCTGCACTCCAGCCATATGCACGTTAAATTTGGAATATTTTTACGAATGGGGCAACACATGCATCACTCCTCTCTCAGTGCCGTCGCCTGTCATGCGCTCATTACGCACTGTGCGTCGGCTGTCTGATGCTCCAAGAGGCACCACTGAGGCCACTGTGATTGAATGATGTTGAACAGTATTTGTGCCGCTGTTTTATTAATGCAGTTGACATAAAAACGATCCATATTAAATGAGAACGATTAGGAAGAGCAGCAAAGGAAACATGCCAACATGTCCAGTAATCAGGGCTTATGGCACAATTACGCGGCACTGTCCGTGGGGCGCGTCATATGCGTGTCCATTATGCGTAAAAGCACAGTGACCCACACATACACACCCCCATGCGCGCTGCTTCTTGGAGAAGGACTTGTTTTTGGACAATGTTTTGAACGAAGGGGATCGCGTGGCTTGGTCAGCGCTGTGAGCGGCGCATCCACTTTTCAGTCTCTTTAAAGCCTTGAGACAGTGCGCGGCGTCTTTCCCGCGGACTTCAGCGCTTTGTTGTGAAATACAGACTAGCCTGCACCTGTCACTGCCTTTGCCCAAAACTATCTCATGAGCCGCTGTAGAGGGACTGGGAAATGCGCATAGATGGGCCGACAGCGGGGACGCTCAGAGCGGGGATGAACAGAGAAGGAGACGCTGAGCTGACTCCTCTAGCGCCATGAGGATCGTTAATAAGCCTCCATCATTATCAGCTATTCTCACGAAACACGGACAAAAGCCGAGGGCAAACAGATACGCTCAAAACGATTGTCGGAATAGCGGTACCAAAAAGTGTCGGAATGACGGTGTGTCAGATTGGCGGTGTGTCGGAATGGCGGGGTGTCGGGATGACGGGTCGACCCCCCCGTGTCTGATGTGACGTGAACAGACTCTGGCCTCTGATTGGCAACGAGAGAGTGGACAGACCTCACTATTGACACGCAGGTCATACGGATTTAATATTTTACAACATTATATCGCTTTGCTAAAAGGGGATTTTGCCGATAATAGCATTTAGCCACTGTTAGCATTTAGCCACTTTAGCTGGTGTTAGCATAACATTTGCAAGTTGCTTAAACCTTCATAGTTATATTTAGTGGTTTCTTTTCTGTTTTACTACAGCTTGGCTCCTCTGAATGATTCCATAACTCCCACCAGATGACAGCATTTGTCCACATTTGGTCTCATCGCGGCTCTAAAAACTTTTATTGACGATCTGTACAGCGTGCTCCTCTGTGGGAGTGCCGCCCACAACATTTGCGGTTGTGTGTGTGGTGGAAACAGACGCGTGTTCTGGGTAGAGTTGATACGTGCACGTAGATTGTGGAGTGCACGGTTGAGTCGCACTATGTGGAATACCGGTTTACCGTAGATTGTTATTTAGGGGCTTCTGTGTCCCGTGAGTGACGCTGCCTGTGAACAATACGTGATGCAAATAAACTAATCTGATTGCACGCAATCGTTTTGATTTTTCAGATACCGCTAACGGGGGCGGGATGTCCAGACTGATTCCCCAATGTATAAAAAAAATATAGAGGGGAATCATTCTGGTCTCACCAGACAAGGTGTGTTCGGGTGTAAACAAAAATCTTTAATAAAACTCTAGATCAGACACGACACTCGTTGATGTGGCGGCCATCTTGTGACTGGCCAGTGAGGCTAACCCCTGTGCTACCAATGCAAAACCAGTTCGAACATTTCCACTGATTCAATGGCAGAATATGAGACACACTCATTGTCTGTGAATGGTTTATTACTTCTAAGTCTCGTATCTCAGTCAGGATCAGCTTGTTTATTTGAAACATGGTGTTGTTAGCTTTGTTTTCTCCATTCATTTCCAGGGTTCAGCGGTTAGCATTCACTGTATCATTGTCCCATGTTCAATAAATATTGGTCATGTGGTGTTAAAAAGTACAGAAATACTGCTTTACTGTAAAGTAGGAAACTAATGTTATATTTGGTATAAATAGAAGTGAACGATTTGAAATGTTAGAGGAAAATCCATCAACAAATGAAGTTAAAGTCAATGTCTCATATAAAACTGAAATAACATTTGAATACCTGCAATCATGTTATTTTCTTGCCAGATTTGACATTAGGTCAGGTCACAATTATCAAAGAGTCATGAAAAACCTCAAAACAGTACCAGGGAAATAAGTGGCGTTTCCATTTGATTACATTGCACTGGATTTTGAGGGGCCAGTCACAAATTGGCTGCCAGAACTGCCATTCGTTCCACCGTATTACTATGGCCATGGCCTAGAGTTTTGTTAAAGATCTTTGGGGGTAAAGCTCATCTCTGCTTCTGCGGAGCAAAGTAAAGCCTAGCTCACGCAGCAGGAAATTAGGCTGATTTTAGCCCCGATTTTGAAAATCTTAAGCACTCTCTGATTATCGTAATGGCTCTAAAGATAATCTTATCAGATATTCCTGCCGTGTGTGGTGCTCGGAAGAACGTTGGGACCGCTCCAATCTCAAATGGGGGATATACAACATGTTGGATTGTTCTGGTGTGTGGTGAGCCCCGAGGACAAATGAGCCGTAGCCTGTTACTGTGACGAGTAGCCAATCAGAGAGCCAGGTGACGAGGTGGCGAGGAAACACAAGGAGGTACGGGAGGGAATCCAAAATCAAAACAGCTATCATGGCGCACCAGAAAGTGAAAAACAAACTACAAACTCTGGCCACTGCCTCTTCTTCCGTTTGTGTGTGACGTGTTGATTTTGCCATGTGGCAGCACCACACACTGTACGACCAAAACTGTTAGACCCCGTTTGTGGGGTCTCTAAGGTTTGGAAAATCTGCCCGTGTGAACCAGGGTTGAGCGCTCCGCTTTGAAGGTGGCTCATCTACCGATATAATGCGGGAAAACAACAGTCCCGGGCCGGCAAATGGATTTCCTTATATAGTTTAAACAGGTGGCAGTCAAATTCAATGCCCTTTGAATGCCCAAATAGTATATTTTTATTGCATTTTTATTATTACATGAATAATGTGAGATATTTGATTTGAACAAACATGAACATGGTTTGTTTCTTTTTTGACCATTTGTAAACATTTAGGAATATGACAGTTTGGTATTATATTGTATATTTTATAAATAATTAAATATAGAATACAAAAAACAGAAAATACTGTAAATATGTGTAAGACTGTAACTATATGTATGTATATATATATATATATATATATATATATATATATATATATATATATATATACACATATCTTTTTAAAAGACAGGATGTAAAGTGTGAAGTAAGAAAAGGGGCAGATATTATAAGTTCTTCTCCTCTGTTTCATTCATGCTGTGTGGGCTTGACGGTATTGTGGTGATTGCATGATGTCACTTCTTGAATGAAATAAATAAATTAAATTAAATTAAATGAAAAAAAAAAAAGAAATACAAAATAATCTGTGCATATTTCATTCCTTCTTGTTTGCTAACATTCCATCAAACAGAGGAATCGGGAAAGCTTCTATCTTCAAAAGCAAATTGGATACAACTGGATCCTTTGAGCATATAACTGTGTACAATTTCAACCAAATGTAAAGTTTAGAGATGGGCAAACAGACTGGAGCTCCGGAGCTTGTGTCGCTCTTCTTAAAGCAGGCTGCTTCAAACCACTGTGTCGGTAACAGCTGGTCACGTGACTAAAGTGTCAAATGTCTTGTAGAGTGCTTCACTCTTGTCACTGGCTCAGGGCGTTTCCTTGACAGTTTTCAGTGGTCCTTACTTTGGCGATGTAAACCATAAGTGAAAAGTAAATGTGCTGCATTTCACCGCGTTCATGTGGTGAGAGGTTTCTGCGCCGTGGCAAACGTAAGCAGCAAACAGTGGCTAAATTAGCTCTGACTAAATGAAATAAAAAAAGATCGCACTGTGATGTCCTGCCTCGGAGCAGCAGAGCGGCAGGTGACTGAGTCAGCCCTGCCCACTGGAGCTTCATGGAATAGACCCACATTAGAAAAATATTTACTCATTAATGTACTTGTCATTTACACATCAACATCAGATTGTTTGTGAAAATAATGAAAACGCCACACGCCTGTGCTTCAATCGTGTTTATGAGAAGTCACAAAAATAAGTCCATAAGAGGACAGTGTTCAAACGGAATGAAGCAGCTCTGAAGCTCCGAACCTTTAACGAGTTTTGCAAGGAAAGAATCACATGGCTTCACTCGCACATCGTTACTAAAGTTAGCAGTAGCTATTTTCCAACTTTTATTGCAAAGGTTGTTGACATCAACAAAGGTACATGTTAAAAAATGACTTATAAAAGAATGTATGCTGATTTGACACTTTCAAAATGATCAAATGCAGCATTTATTTTGAGTTAACAAATAAATGAGGTAAAGTCACTGTAGGTAGGCTACTGTAGAACTGCTGTTGTTGACATATTGCACTATATTGCTACAATTGTTGATTTAGTTCTACTAAAACTAGGATTTTGCCATAGTTAACATTTGTTTTAATGTAGCATGTTATTTACAAAGATAGAACCAAATCCAAATATATAACGAAAAATAAAGTAATTTATCATTTAAAGTTATATGTGTTTCACACTTGACATCGGCGTGTTTGGCCCGCGACCCACAGGCACTTTTTTCATTTTGGCCCTTGGAGACAAAAAGTTTGAGCACCCCTGAGATAAAGGGACCTCAGCAGTTTGCAGTTTTATTTCCAGTTTGAATCCAATTCTTGGCCTTAATTTTGGTTCAATTCATTTAATGGCTTTACTTTTTAAGTCCTTCTAGAAAACGTGCAACAGCTGCACTCAAGACAGGATTTGTAGCATGTTTTATGTTGAAAAGACTGGGGACGGAGCTGAAAGGGCATCGACTAACCTCTGTAGTCAAAAGTACTCATATCCTTTGCCGTCTCGCTATAACTATAAGAAAAGATCTATATTTAGGGCCATTAAACCCACAAAAGGAAATAAAATGTCTGCAGCAAAACCAAAGACAAAGACACTTCGAAGACGTAAACACGCTGAGACCTCGCTCCTCTGGGACTCGAAACTAGGACGCACAACTTTTCAAAAATATTCCAATCTTATATAAACTACTGCAGTGCACTGGGGGGTTTGGAAATGTAGGTAGAATAAAATGGAAAGTGTGGTCTGGAAACGGCAGCATGTGTGAAGTGTCTCTCTCTGAAATGTGGTTAAATTGTGTGGGAGTCGAGAGCTTTTAATTTAAGCGCGAGGTCAACTTCACTGAACTCCAATCTTTCTCTTTTCAATAATAATCTCTGTTATTTCAATTGATCAAGATTCCCACAGTACACATACATTTATCAAGACAGGAGCTAAATAGCAAGTGGAAGCTGGGAAATAGGTACATTTATCTATCAAATGAGATTTTGTATTTGCCCTTTGTTGGCAAAACAACAAGCAAATACAGCAGAAGATGAACAGATCAGAAGCCTGGGTTTACATGTCCGATAAAACGTCTAAACTTTGGTGTAATCTCGGAAATGCAAATATGTTTGTCACATAGAACGTTAAAAAGAATAGACAACTCCTCCTCACTCCTCCTCGTTTACCATAATGACCACGTTCAAGGGGGAAATCATGGCAGATTTACAGACTCCTCCTCCCCAGCTCTGATGAAGCATGTTCCTAATAAGGGCATAAGGGCGGGATCTTCACTGTAGACTCCGCCCTTGGTTGACGTGTAGCTCGCGCAGCTCCAATGCTAACAGTCCGACCCTCATTAGTACGAGATTTCTAAAAAATTTCAGCCTGGTTTCTTTTATTGTGACTAAGGCTGCACGTTTTCAAGTTTTTCATTAACTGTTAACCGAGGCCCTTAGCGGTTAATACTCGGTTAACCATTAGTTTGCGCACTAACCAACCCCCCACCCCGCGCGCGCGCCGTCCCCTCCGTTACGTTACTGACAGACGCGAAATGGGTTTTTCATTGTTAACACCGTTATTACATGGCTGGAACACATTAAAAACTAAATTAATGTATAGAAATAAAACGCAGTGGTAATGACAGAGCAGTCAAAGTAGGTCACTGACTTGCGTTCACGTGACCCTACAGTATTTTTATTTATTTTACCTGCAGTCATTTAGCCCGCTTTTTTGAAACATTGTGCAAAGAAACAGTCATTCATGCGTACAACAACAACAACAACAACACTTATCTCTCCACCACGTTTTAGAAAGGCGAGAAAGGCGAGTTTTGTGCCTTTAGCTTACCTAGCTACCTCCTAAGTCAGTGGTTCCCAAAGTGGGGGTCGGGACCCCTCAGGGGGTCACAAGGCCTTGGGTGGGGGTCCCCAGATGATTTCAAGATGAAACAAAAAAGAAAAATGCTACTGTTTTTAGCATATTTGTGAGTGTAAAACTGCCTATAATTAGTTAAATCTATTATTATTCAAAATAAACAGTTTAAATACATATTAACTTGATGTTTTTCTGGCCTAAAGTAGCATAAGAGGCAATAACTTTATGCAATGGGGGTCCCGAGATGTATGTGTCAGTTTTTGGGGTCCCAGCCAAAAAAGTTTGGGAACCCCTGTCCTAAGTGATGTCCGGATGTCGGCTGTTGAGATGGTACAACAACGAAGTTGAAGTATATCTAAGAACTGCAATGCAGTACTTGCATTTTGATCCGTCATTCTCGGTTGTATAGCGATCCCACGCTGTGCTGTTTATGGCCCGCTTCATATTGAAAAGTTAAACTAGAAAGTTAACCGAGCAAAATGCTTTTACTCGGTTACGCAATTTTTAACGGTTAACCGGTTAATCGGTTAACCATAGACACCCCTAATTGTGACTAACCCAGCGTTATCTCAGGAGGAATATGTAGCCATAGAAAGTGTTAAAAAAATTGAAACCAGGCATTAAAGTTGTTTTTAACATGTCTAAAGTCCAATGCTTTTCAATGGGGGCCTAGCGGCTATATGGAGGTACTACAGCAATGGTGGCCTCCAGTGTTGCGGTCATAAAGCAGAGCAGCCAGCGGCCATTGGTTTGTCATCCCTATTGTAGTTTATTTTAAACTGGACTCTGTTGGAATGGACCGAGTCTGGATCAGTGTGTCCAAAAACAATAATATTTAAATCTCTACATAAATATAATACAACAAGCCATATTCACTAAACATAAAACCGCGTAGGTAGCTCCTCATAATTGACCTTTCGCAAAACCACGCCCCAAACCGGTAATTGTCCAATCAGACATCCTAGCAACTGTTACTATGAAGCTAGGTCCGTCATGCCGCAGATCTCCAATGCAAAACAATGGGACATACCAGCAATGAGCAATGAGCAGATGCACTTTTTTTTTACTGCTAACCACCAAAAACCCACCAGACAAAGAAGAAGAAGCAAAATGGTGAAGCGATCTGCCTATGGAGGATGTAAATCGGACACTAGATACCACAGGAGTGAGTCAGGGAGAGTCCAGTTATTTCCCTTCCCAAAGCGAAAACACAACCTGAGCACTGCCTACAATGGATCAAACAATGTGGACGGCCTACGCCCAGCTAAATGTCTCCAAAATAAACAAGCAAATGTAAGGTAAGGCAAGAGCCTATAGTTAGGCTAACACCTTAGCATGCTAACATCGTAGCTACTGACAGTCACATAATGTTACACAAACTGGCACTGGAGCTGTAACTTTAACTGCGGCGGTGAACTTTACAAGCCTACAGTCTGACGTGTTTTTGCCTCCCTTTTTGATAAAAGTACTGTGTATTTTTTTCACGGCCCTTATAACTGGCTGTAGCTGATTGTCATTGTGGCACTTGTAGGTTTAGCTAGCGTTAGCCAACTTTAGCGCACCGGAGAAATGCACGGAGAAATGTTCCTATTTTTAGAAATATTTCAAACCTAAGCGGGTGCTTACCGGGCAGTGCAAGAGCACGACTGCTCCACAAGGCTGTGCTGTTGCATTTAAGGAAGAGATCAGAAGGTTTCTCTGATATTTCTGGAGACTTGTCTGTATCTTTTGTGCAAATAGTTGTCCTTTATCCTTTGTTGGATAGTTTAATATCTTGAATATATCCCTCCACTGCATACTGTGACCCCTTTTGCCTCGATCTGGAGGATATTGCGGCGGTATTGCTCCAAAAAAGGTCACTGACGTGCATGGCAATCTGTTGCGCTGCTCGTGTTTTACCATTTTTTTGTCGGGCGTAGCAACAGTAACTAAGGGGGGCGGGGCTTTGCGAAAGGTCAATTGGGAAACAGCCCGTGGCTGCATCCGAAACCAGTAAATTGTAGCCTCTAAGCACTAACACTAGCAACTAATCCTTAACCTTTCATGGGGTCAACTGTTAGATCTCTATGCAGTTAGTGAACTTCTGCTTCAGCAGCATTTGCCCAATTCCACCGTCCTTACCCAGAGGAAGAGGAAGTGACATCACCAACAGCTGTTTTCCTTCAGTGCAGGCCAAACAAAAGCACATACCGCCACCTACTGTATATTGTCCAACAACGACATAGTGTCCAAATAAAGACATTTAAGGGGGAAAAAAAAGAGAAACATCCAAATGATCCTTCACATTTCCCTTTATGTTATCTCAACAGCAGTTTCATAAAGCTACAGTATGCAAATTAGCCATGTGGCTTAAGTTTCTACTAAATGAAGCAAAAGCACAAACTGCTTCATTTAGGCCATTTACTGAGGAGGCTCTTTAAAACCCTGTGAATGTGCTGTGGTGACGACAAATGTATTTTAAATGTATTGGAAAATACACAGCACACTCGGATAGATGTCCAAAAGATCTAGTATTTATTACGTTTCGGCCTTAGCCTTCGTCAGATCATTTTTATCTTATTCATTTGGATCACATATTGTGATCCAAATGAATAAGATAAAAATGATCTGACGAAGGCTAAGCCGAAACGTAATAAATACTAGATCTTTGGACATCTATCCGAGTGTGCTGTGTATTTTCCAATACATTTAATTTCTGCTCCAGCACATGCACCTCATGAGAAGAACTTGGTGTGCGTTTTTGTTTTTCTAGTTCGACAAAATGTATTTTGTCACTTTTATAAAGTTTCGCTTGTGCAGAATCGTTTTTTTGTTAATTATTAAATGTGCACCTGTCAATCAACAGTGGTTGCGCATGAATCACTCGAGGGTGGGGGCGAGGGGGGTGGGGAGATTGGCGCAGTGGCTTATGGGATGGCACATAGCTCCTAATCGCCAGTAAGTTAGCATCAGAGGTCCCTATGCTAAAGTGGCTATGATAGTTAGCATACAGGCCACTTTCCCTAACTCCTTCCTAACTGAAAGCCCAATTCGGACGCTTCTTATCATGGCGGACGCTGACGCACATCCGGTTTGGCGTAAGACCTCTAACCAATTTAGTGGTTTCGGATGGAGCACGTGTCTCCTCTCGTCTCCTTTCTTCCTCTCACTCAGCGTAGGCTCCGCCCCTTAAAGGGCCAGCATACCAGTCTTTAGACAGCCTTTTCTACAAGGCTTATGTAAAGAGCTGGGTTTATTGAAGTATTTTCCATCTGTGAAGTTAAGTAGGCCTTGTGTATGATATCAATATTAAACAAAAATTATTATAAAGTAACGTTATACATTCAACATGAGCATTAAGGCAAGCCGGGGAAATGCTGGTAAACATGCACACCTCACCACATAGGCATGATGCGTTACGAAGGACACTTCTGTCCACTCTGGTACAAAGTTTGGCTCCCTCAAGAGTCACATGAGTGCTTTATACGCTTCGTCAAGATGAATGCCATGAATCAGTTTCCATCTTCCGAAGAACGTTTATCACAAAAAACAAAAACCACATCAAGCGAGCGGATCACTTTATTTGCCTACTAAGCTCTCTAAATGCAACATTTTGTGTTTCCATCACTCAATATTTATTTTTATTTTAGTGACTGAAGATGTTATTTTTATATCTAAAATAAGAATAGGAGGCAGGCTGCAGGACACTGAAGTGCGTTGGTCTGTGTTCCTGTCGGTCCGTGAGAGTCCAGGCCAGTGTGTGACGAATCGCCTTAATAAGAAACAGCAGGACCAACGTGTGGGCGAAATATTCATAACAACGGAATGAATTTAGGAGGAGACTGACCCCAGACAACAGCATCAATCTGAGGTAATGGCAAGAGAGAGAGGGATGCAGGTGTGGGGTGATAAATGCGTCTGCGGCAGGAGCCCGAGGCAGCGTGGACACTCTTCATCGTAATGAGACTGTGCAGTAAACCTTCAGAATAAAAGCCCAGGAAGAGGAATCACAGGCAAAACATTCAGTAGCGAGTTTATCTGTGAGGGCTAACAACAAAGTCATTACACCTATGAGTACAGGACACATTACACATTAAAGGTATACAAAGTATATGGGTTTCAAATGATGTCACACATAGTTAAGGCCGCCATTTTGAGAACAAACACTGTGTACTACAACATGTAACAATATCTCTACTCAAGAAGAAAAGTGTGAAAAGGCCCCAGAGGCACATGTTTATGTAAACAAACCTGCACATGGCTATGTTTATATCAGTCTATATAGGCATTTACCAAAGATCTGCCTCCACTACTACGACTAAATGAACACATGCATCGAATAGTGAAAAGAGAAAACCATTGATTTGTCCTAGTTGTCCCGGCGCATCAATATCAATTACCAAGTGAAAGCAATTGAATATCTCAATTGTTGCATCTCCTCCTGTGGATTGGTGCATGTCATGAGACATTAACAGTTTTACTGGGGCCGCACAGTGGCGCAGTAGTTAGTGCTTCACAGCTAGAAGGTCCCGGGTTCAATTCCCACCTGGACGGGGCCTTTCTGTGTGGAGTTTGCATGTTCTCTCCGTGTCTGCGTAGGTTTTCTCCGGTTTCCCCTATCACTAAAACATGTACAATAGGTTCCCCTATGGGGCCAAGACTCCCTGAAAAAGAGATCAATCTCAGTGGGACTTTCCTGGTTAAATAAATATATGTATAAAAAAAAATCACCATTCAGTGTGGGAAAAGACAGTCAGGATTTGGAAGCCCTGTGGCAGAATTGTGTCATAGTTTTTAAGTTGGAAAATCTGGTCACCCTAATGTAAAAAGTAAACACATCTGTGGATCACATCTATAGGTCGACCCAACTAGAGCCTGTGTGTAAACACCCTCAGAACCCTCTGTGGACAAACTACTGCTACAGTCTCAGCTGTGACCTGTGTCACATGTTAGATGTTTGGAGTGTGGATCAGGGCTTTCTCTTGGACAGGTGTGTACGACCTGCACACAGCAGCTGTAGCTAACGTCCACAAATGTTCTGCAGGGCAGGCTTAGATTTAAAGTGGTGTCAGTAACTCTCCAGGCAGTTTATAAAGATCAAATCTCAAGGTGCTATTTTTGGATGTAGCATCTTGACTTAAGTCAGTTGAGATGCATAGTTTGATGTGATACACATACAAGATAATATAACAACTAAAATCACATGACTGTTCCCTATTGCTTAAGTAAGAGGGAATGGCGTCTCACTTCATATTAGAGCCCACGTTCACATTTCCTTGGTCATGTTCCCCTTATTCCACCATTTTACTCTGTTCCCACTTGTTTTGAATATTGCAAGTTTGTAATAGTAATCTGTGTCACTCGTTCAATCGAGTTTCAAATTGAAAACAAAAATGAAATTACATGGAAACATCTGCTATGTGCGCTTCATTTTAAAATGTTCATTCTGATGACGATACATTTTGAAAGCACAGGCTCAGGCCTCTTTCAAAATTGTTACCGTAATTAAAACACAATTTATAAAACGTTTAAATACCGTACACTGTATGTCCAGATGTTTTAATGTTAGAAGATTGAGAAGAAGAGAACATTGCATTACAAAAAAACATGAATTGCAGCTTTTCCAATGTTATAGTTGCATCTATTCCACTTGTACAAATTACAAACCCGGTAACTTCTCTGTGAAATGTGAATCTAAAGTGACAGCTCTGGAAGGAAAGGCTTGGTTTTCCGCTTTCGCCTTCGGTCCAGGCCTTAGATCTGCTCTTTGTGGGTTAAAAATAGCACTGAAAAGTTGACATGTTAAATTTTAGATGAAGGTTTGCTCTGACTGCTCGCTGAGATCAGACCAGATAAATTAAACATTTGCGATGAGAGGGAATTATGGGCCGTTTGATCAGAAACTTTAAAAACATGCTCCGCTCACCATCAACCAGGAAATGAGAGTGTGTTTACGTTTACCGGGAAAAAAACAGATTTAAAGTTGTCAAAATATCTCTGTGAGCCTTAAAGTTGACTTACGCATTAATTAATATTAATATTTCCAAGAGGGTTTAAATGCAGCTGATGGAGAGTCAGGGGATCTGTGGAGCTCCAGACCTCCACAGCAAATGACATCACTTTTCCCCCTGCAACATTTCTTGTTAATCTCAATAAAATGCCTTTAGTAAACTCCACTATCCTTAAGGTTAGGATTAGTTTGGATTAGTTTAAGCATTGTCCTGCAGAGGTGAGAAAAATGGAGCTCCACTGATCACATGCCCCTCCATCGGCTGCTTTCAGACCCTTTTCAAGAATTCCATGATAGTAATATGGTAACTTTGACAGTTACCATAGTTACTATCATGGATTCTTTTTGGCAGATTTTTTGTCTTGATTTTATTTATTGGTTTATTTGGTCGGGACAGTGCATGTTAATGAACATACATGGGACTCATGCATGTAAACACGCCATGTTGGATTGTAGCCATGGGCTCATTTGCATCCGTTGTCCCTCACTCACACTCTCAAACACACTGTTTCATTCAAAAACACGTGATGTTGGCCAACAGAAAGGACCTTCAGCCTTGAGATTAATGTGCTGCTTTGTGAACCCAATCACTTCCAAAAAACAATCAATTTCAACATTTGTCAATTTTCTTTGTGGAGATTTCATTCAAAAACTGAATCTCTCCCATAGAGTTACATTGGTCCCTGCCCTCCATTTGAGATTATAACATGATCAAATACTCATCTGTGATACATGGAATATAATCTGAGCCTTCTCACAGGCGTTAAACCACAAACCAAAGCAAACGCAGGTAAACTCTGAATATCTGTGAGCGATTTGTCTAACTCCTGTTCCACTTATTCCCCATATCGACCCACGAACAGGAGCGCTCCCCCGCACCAGGCCGAGCAGAACGGCCCACTTCCCCCTGCACCGCGCCCGCCTCAGCGTTGCGTTTATCATAATAGAAGTTCATTACATCTGAGGCAGGAGCTCCGTCTCTGTCGCACCGCCTCCAGGTTCATTTGGCCGCGCATCGATTCTTCTGCGCTCGCGAGGCCGTTTCGCAGCGCTCGCCGTTTGATCCGTGACTTTGTATTTTGTTATTTTGAAAGACGAGGCAGGAGAGGGATCGTAGGGGGCGCGGTGAGGCTGTAGTTAGGCCACTGCGAACAAGACTAAGGGCTTAACTTTGGATTGAAGCTTCGGGAAATCTATGGATAACCAGGAAATCATAGTGAAGCAGCTGAAATGAGGCTAAAAACAGTCGCATGTGCAGAGTTTGGGAGTAAACATTGTGTAGTAGCTTTGAAGCTGCCATTCCTGCCATTCTTTGTGTCCTCAAACCTGCCTCAAAAAGACAAATACTTGACATGAGCTCAATGAGAACAATTCAGCACCACAGACACAGTCCTTAACCCAGTGCATTTTCTCCAGCTCATCTTTACCCAAATCTAAAAGCTTCTGGACTGGAGCTCACAGCCTATAGCCCAGAGTGACGCCTCATTTGAAAGCTAAGTTCTACAAAAGTGACTTTTTTGTTGTGTTGTTGCCGTGTTTTTGTCACATTTTTTTAAAGTGCTTTTGACGTGTTTTTGTCAGTTGTTCATTGCATTTTTGTGACTTTTTTATGGCTTTTTTGTTGCATTTTCGTCAGGTTTTCGTTAAATTTTTGCCACATTTTAGTTGCGTTTTCATCCTCATTTTTGTCGCTTTTTTGTTTCAAGAAGCTTTAAGATTTGGGTAATGCTGAACTGGAGAAAATGTGCTTGGTTCAGGTCGGGGTTAAGAGGTTAAAAAATGTTGAATGAATGAATATTTTGATTTCAGTGTCATGCACGTATGTGGCCAGCCCACATAGGCTTAATATATATATATAGAATGTTTTTAAATTATATCATTTTATTTTAATTTTTTCAGTTCAGTTCAAGAAACAAGGACCGTGACGTGTCCGGTAATGGCCGCAGCCGGGGCCCACCTGGATGCCAGGCCTGGGGTTGGGGCTCGAATGCGAGCGTCTGGTGGTCGGGCCTCTGCCGGGGCCCGGCTGGGGCCAGCCGAAGGGACGACGTGGGCCCCCTCCGTGGCTCACCACGCAGAGGGATCCGTAGGGGTCGGGTGGCAGAGAGGACTAGGTGCAGTCAAAGGCGGGTGCCTCGAAACCCTGGCCGCGTGCGATCTCGGGGTTTGTTCACGAAGTGAGGACGGAATGGACGTGAATCGATAGACGGATCGTGCAGCGTCAGCAGCTGACTGCGGTCGCTGTATGGACTGTTGTGGTGAAGAGGGAGCTGAGTCAGGGGGCAAAGCTCTCGATTACTGATCGATCTTGCGTTCCCAACCTCACTATAGGTCATGAGAATCTGGGTAATGACCGAAAGGACAGGATCGCGGATACAAGCGGCTGAAATGAGTTTCCTTCACAGGGTGGCTGGGCGCACCCTCCGAGATCGGGTGAGGAGCTCAGTTACCCGGGAGGAGCTCGGGGTAGAGTCGCTGCTCCTTCATGTCGAAAGGAGCCAGCTGAGGTGGCTAGGGCATCTGTTCCGGATGCCTCCTGGTCGTCTCCCTCGGGAGGTGCTCCAGACATGTCCTATTGGGAGGAGGCCTCGTGGAAGGCCCAGGACACGCTGGTGGGACTATGTCTCCGAGCTGGCCTGGTGTCGCCTCGGGGTCCCCCCAGAACAGCTGGAGGAGGTGTGCGTGGATCGGGAAGTCTGGGCATCTCTGCTCAGACTGCTGCCTCCGCGACCCGGCCCCGGATAAAGCGGAAGAAAATGGATGGATGGATGGATAGTTTTCACAAAAAAACAGAAATACAAAAACAAATATTACTCCAATATGATTAAAAGTTATGTAAAAATTAAGAAGAAGAAGTTCTACTTTGAAACAGTTTAAACCAGTGGTATGAAAGAAACAGAGTGAGAGTAAAAACACCCAGTTTCAGCGGAGCAACATCTTCAGCTGACTCTTAAGCTCAGCAGTCACTTCTACGTGTTAAAAAAAGTTCCAGTAGGGCTTCCACTGGAGACAACTTCTCAACATATGTACAAAGTTTCAAACATGTTACATCTCTGACATCTGAAAAAACATTTCCTCATTTGTTTCATCTGGAGAATAGTGTGTTCTGTGGGAAACACTGACTTTAATTTGTCTGTGTTTGATTTCAGAGAGAGAGTTTACGGCTTAATCAATGAAAGACACTCTGTTCCTAATGTTCCTGTGGTCTATTTTTACAGCCAGGAGCTTCCACAGAAGCAGCTCATCGAACCGAGGGGCAGAGAATAAAAGGCTGTTTAATAATTTAGCCCAAATTAGCCGCTGCGCTAACGCGAGAGCTGCTTTATTATTTATGCATGTGCTGAGGTTATTACGACCGCTACAGAGGCGACGTGGCCATGGGTCACATGAGGACCGTTTATTTTCATTAACATTATTATTACTGCAAATATTACGAGGTTATCAAAAGGCAATGAACCTCTTGGGGAGGTGGACAGTGTTTTAAACCGCAAAGAGAGCATCCTACAAACATGACTGTTGAGGTCAGGAGAGGCGTCAACAGCTCTGCCTCAGGTCCTGGCACTAATGTCAGGACGCCCCGGCCAAAGCCTCACTGAGGCTAACCTAGGGCTGGGCGAGTTGGGGAATAAAATGATCATGATTATTTTCCCTATATTGATCGATCTTGATCAGCTTTTTCAGATGCTGCCGTCTGACTCAAAAGTGTGGCTAACTAACTCTGTCCTGCTGCAGCAAAGACAAGCCGACTCCTCTAAAGGTGCGTTCAGACCAAACGTGCGTCCACGCCCCATCCGCCTCTAGTTGGACGCCAAACATGGCCGCTTCACACTCGCGAGAAACGCCTGTTTGCTGGAGCGTGAGGTTTTGCAAGCGTCATAATTAGGAGGCGTGTCATACAACTCAGGCCGAGCGCAAACCGCCATGATCAACTTGTCCTCCATGCTGCAGGTCAGGGGCGCAACTACCCCCCTCCCACACACACACACACACACACACACACACACACACACACACACACACACACACACACACACACACACACACACACACACACACTCTTAGCTGTTTTAATTTATCTTTTATTTTTATGTTCTCCCAGTGTTTCCTCTGAGGGAGCCCTCTGCCCCGGGAGTGCTGGTTGGCTGTGGCCGTGCGGGCGCTCTCCTGTGGGTGCCTGGATGGAGGTTGGACGTCAATCCTACACCTCCTCCGGGCGCCCTGTGTTGGCGCTCTGTGGCTGTGGCCGATGGGCTACTCCTGGTGCAGACGGCTCCTTGGATGGTGTTTCCTCTTTCGGTTCATCTGTACTCAGCCTTATGTACCCACTTTATGTCCATTTTTACTTAAGACTTTTAACAGCTGGGCTGTCTGTATGTATATGTGTCTGTGTGTCTGTGTGTGCGGGTGGGGTAAGGGGAGGTGGGGGTTGTTGTTATTTATGTATATTTGCTGGTGGGGACTATTTTAATGATTTTTTAAGCACTGTAAAGCACTTTGTGTTACATTTTGTATGAAAAGTGCTTTATAAATAAAGTTTGATTTGATTGATTTGATTTGCGGTTCTACTGTTGCGGGGTCCACCTTATTTTACCCAATTGCGGGGTCCATCCCTTCCAGTGGTTCTACAGTCATGAAAAAATCTGGCGATTGGTAAAAAAAATGCTCACCACAAGTATCACTTAAATTTACCCAAATTCCAAACTTTTCAATACACACTGGTTTTTTGATCACTTGCGGGGTCCGTTTCTAACTTTAAATACTTGTGAGGCCCATCTTTGTGTACACACCAGATTTTCAGTTTTTGCATCTTAAAGGGGTCCTCTGCAAGTACCACAGCAGGTCTACATCGTGACAGACAAAAGACAACAGAAGCATCATCCAATTGTGGGGTCCTCCTTGGCTGCATATTTTCCAATAGTTTTGTATTTTGGCCTTTTGGATATTTCTGCGTTTTAGTGGGTTTTGTGTGTGTGGCCCAGAATTTTGGACCCCACAAAGTCTATGGGCCTCGCATTGTTGGTGTGTTCCCATACACCAGAACCCTAAGTCTACAAAAGTAGAGTTTACAGGTTGCCTCTTTTTCGATCTGTTTGACAGGCCCATTAGGTTCACCTTTCTTAAGTGTTTTTCTTCTAGAGGGGTTAAAACTACAGTAATATATTAGGATTTAAAAAATCTTGAGTACAGTACAGAAAACAGTAAATGTTTTGTGTCCTTAGGGGCATACAATAACCACTTTTCAAATGTTTTCTGTTTTACGATCTCCTGCAGTTTGGACACGCATCAATTGAATGTATCAGAGTTAAATTACTTTATTAATCCACATGGGAAATTGATCAGTTGTTGCTGCTCTAATACATACATAACATTATACATGTCATGTTATCTTGTGCTTCACACCAATAAACCTGAAAATGAATAAAATCTAAACAGAAAGAGAATAAGTACCAGACGGGAACATTATTTCCTGGCGTTTTGAAGAAGTGCTGCATTGTCAGCACTTGATTCGGAAATATCAAGGACTCAAGGACTATTTTCCTACGAGTCAGATATATCAATAAATATCAGATATATCAATAATATTACTATTAGACAATCCAGCACATAACTGCTTTTTTTACTACTGATAACTGGGAAAAATAACGATAACATATATAGAAAGTTTGAAAGAATCTGGTGGCAGAGTCATCATCGGATCCACAAATAAAAGAGTCCAAGAGATGATGTGCATCCAGGCTTGCAAAACTCTGCAAGTAGAGAACATTTTATACTTAATTATAACTCACTTACAAAATTAAATATGCAATATAAAATATCAATGCTATAGTACCGGTAAGGTAGCTCATTGCTGACACCATTTGAGCCAATTCTCCATCACAATCGCTGTAATCTGCTTGTTTGTTGTAAACCCTAAGCATAGATTAAGAAAAGAGGTCACAAAAATGCATTCAAATTTACAACTGGATATGTATAGAATAAACAGCAACAAGGCTGTATGTGAAACTAAATGCTATAAAAGAAGGGCTCCTGTAAAGAGTGCAGGAGCCCTGCAGTTTGAAGACCTTTTGAGACCACACACATATCTAACTAAACATGCACATTGTATGTAAAATTATATAAAATTCAACATATAATAAAAGATGATTAATACAGTTTGGCATACCTAAAACAGACTAATATTATAACAGTGTGTGGAACAGAACTCTCTACTGAGTAAAGTATTGGTAAAAGTTCAATCACTGAAAATAGCAAGTCACACCTGCAGCACCTGAACATGTGTATCACTACACCTAATATGAGGTGTTGTATCACCAGCGGTGTGCCGTCAGGGCCAGCAGGGCCTTCTCTGCTGGCCCTGGCCAAATGAAGAAAAAAAGTCTCAATAGTATATTTAATTTCTAATGTATTTATATAATGTACAGTTGAGTCGCTTATATTGGTTTTGTTGAGGTGTAACTGTAATTTCCTACTAAAAAATTGCCTTAAACACCTCTGGCGAGCTGCTCCTCCTCAGGGCCTTCAGAACAGATTCTGCAGGCTGCATCATAGACTGTTAAAAAGGCCGCACACATGATTGACAGCCAGTGTGACTGACAGAATTATCGGCCAATCAGAATTCTACACATTAACAGTACGCCCCCCAGGGCCTGCAGTAGCTCAGTAGCTTCCCCTACGTTTTGTTCGCCTGGGAAAACCACTAATGATAAATACTATAGTAATATGTCCACTCAAAAGTCACAGTAATGCAAGCTACTCACTTGCTGTATATCCTCTCGGCGTGTCGGGCTGGCGTGGCAGAAGACCGCCTCTGGACCATGCTTTTCTTTCTGCTGAAAGTTAAACAAAAGCATATTAAGAACTGTAGAATTCCCAAGCAAATCATCACCAAACAAAGAAATCTCAAAGTGTAATGTTTTAGACATCGTTTTGTGTAAAATGCGGCACAAACCTCAGTTTCTTGTCCTTGTAAATCCAAAAACCCATGTGAATATACAGTTCAATAATTCAAATAGAATTTTACACCTATAATAATATCAGGTATTGCATCGATCATGTCCAACTTCTTAAAATGGATTTAGCTTTCAGGACCCTTCACAGACGTTCAGCTGGATAAGTGTGTGTCAGGTGTTGTATCAACCATGACCAACTGCTTGAAATTGATTTAAGTTGACGGACCCCTCACAGACATCCAGCTAGAAAAGTGTGTTTCGTTCTGGATGCGGACCTCACAAAGTTCAGACTAGGAACAGCAGTGTGTGAATCAGACTAAACCCCTTGTGTTTATGATAAATACTATAGTAATATGTCCACTCAAAAGTCACATTCTCCATCCGAAACCAGTAAATTAGTAAGAGATCTTACGCCAAACCGGATGTGCGTCAGCGTCCGCCATGATAAGAAGCGTCCGAATTGGGCTGTCAGTTAGGAAGGAGTTAGGGAAAGTGGCCTGTATGCTAACTATCATAGCCACTTTAGCATAGGGACCTCTGATGCTAACTCACTTGCGATTAGGAGCTATGTGCCATCCCATAAGCCACTGCGCTGCATGTCCGCCCCCCTCGCCCCACCCTCGAGTGATCCATGTGCAACCACTGTTGATTGACAGGTGCACATTTATTTATTAAAAAAAATAATAATAATAAAAAAAGATTCTGCACAAGCCAAACTTTATAAAAGTGACAAAATACATGTTGTCGTCCCCATAGCTCAGTCACATGGTTTAAGAGCCTCCTCAGTAAATGGCCTAAATGAAGCAGTTTGTGCTTTTGCTTCATTTAGTAGAAACTTAAGCCACATGGCTAATTTGCATACTGTAGCTTTATGAAACCGCTGTTGAGATAAAATAAAGGGAAATGTGAAGGATCATTTGGATGTTTCTTTTTTTCCGCCTTAAATGTCTTTATTTGGGACACTATGTTGTTGTTGGACAATATACAGTAGGTGGCGGTATGCGCTTTTGTTTGGCCTGCACTGAACTTTAAAGAAGAATAAGAACAGCTGTTGGTGATGTCACTTCCTCTTCCCCTGGGTAAGGACGGTGGAATTGGGCAAATGCTGCTGAAGCTGTAGTTCACTAACTGCATAGAGATCTAACAGTTGACCCCATGAAAGGTTAAGGATTAGTTGCTAGTGTTAGTACTTAGAGGCTACAATTTAATGGTTTCGGATGCAGCCACAGTAATGCGAGCTACTCACTTGCTGTATATCCTCTCGGCGTGTCGGGCTGGCGGGGCAAAAGACCGCCTCTGGACCATGCTTTACTCTCTGCTGAAAGTTAAAGTAACAAAAGCATATTAAGAACTGTAGAATTCCCAAGCAAATCATCACCAAACAAAGAAATCTCAAAGTGTAATGTTTTAAACATCGTTTTGTGTCAAATATGGCACAAACGTCAGTTTATTGTCTGTGTAATTCAAAAAACCAATGTGTCATACACATTTCATAAAAATGACTGATTTTCCTATATTTATCTATCTACCTGCTTGGGTATGAAAATAAAACTTGCTTTTCAGACTCACGAAAAAAAGCATGATCAAATTACCACTAGCTGTAAATTAACCAATCAAACATTGTCTCAATTACACAAATCTCCAAGGTAGCATTAGACACGGGATAGCAGCACGTACCTAATGCTAACCCTCACAGGAATATGTATATAAATATATATAAATATAAAAATTGTGTACATACACATTTAGTGCAGATCTGCTGACAGGCACTTCATCGACCACTTCTGGGTCTCGCACGTGCTGACGTAGTGACGCAATGATGCTCCACACGTGGTCCATACAAGTACTCAGTTCGGGCTATGGCTTTGCCAAACGGGGCACTTCTCTTTCAATATCGGCAAAGTAACATTAATACAAAATTTACGAGCAAACAGTTCTCATGGATTATCCGTGAGAAAGATGTAATAACTTTGCGCACTACATTGAGTCAAACAAAGATGGATTTTCAACCAATCAGTGCCGAGATTGTAAGTGGATACGGGCCAAAACTAAGCCATTCTCTCTCTCTCTCCTGATAATAGGGTACTTTATCTGGATAACAAGTTCCTTTAATTAGCCTAATAACAGCAGAAGTCTAAATTGCTTAGACTGTCAGATAAATCATATTTATATGCAAGTGTACGAGACGTATTTGAGTCAGTGCGACTAAATAAAACAACAGGTTGCAGTAGTACAACTAATGAAAAGGTTAGTCTAGACCCCAGTATTTGCATGCTATTGCTTATTTTGTTTTTGTTATGGGCCATTTTGTTTTTGTTTTTTTCACATTTTCATTTTATCATTGTGAAACAAGTTCTTCTGTAGTCCTGATCATTCAGTGGAATCAGTATATATTGATCATGATTATTAATATATTTTGGACATCCAATTACCTTAGCAGTAATATTACACATTCTTTGATGGTATTGGAGAATAAAAAGGCAAACAAATGCCTGTGTACAGTGTCACGAATGGCGTGCACAATAGCGCCACCACTTGGACCCCTAAAGGATACACACCACTGGAAAAGTGTGTATAATTTGCAGTACCAGGTAGGGGGCGACAGTGAGTAAAAAAAAGTTTTACATACATTTCCACTATTTGTTTCGTTGTGGGCCAAGTTACATAAGAGCATGAGGAACACCAGGAGAGGCTCTTAAACCATATAAATACTGTCATCATTTTGGACCCCACAAAGTATATGGGCCCGCAATGTTGGTGGGCTCCAATACTCAGGACCCCTCAAAGTAGTATCCGCAAGAACATACACACACACACACACACACACACACACACACACACACACACGCGCGCTATGGGGCCGTTGAGTGCTATGAGGAAATGGCCTAGATAGTATGGGGCACTGCCCCTTGCCCTTGCGCGCCGACTATATTTAAAAAAATCTCTCTATCATATTGGCGGTAGTGATGGGACTTATGGCTCTTTGATGCTTTTTTTTTTAAGAAAGTAAATACCCTCTGAATTGACTTTATTTAACGAAAATGTCACTATTTCACACAATATAACATCGATATTTCCCTCTATGGAGTTTGTTATCGCAAAAAACAATCCACACGGCCCGATTAAGCTTCTGTTGCTTCATTCACGTAACTTTTTCCTCCTCTCCCTCTCTCTCCCTCTCTCTCCCTCTCTCTCTCTCTCTCCTCTCTCTTCCTCTCTCTCTCTCTCTCTCTCCCTCTCTCTCCCTCTCTCTCTCTCCTCTCTCTCCCTCTCTCCTCTCTCTCTCTCTCTCCTCTCTCTCTCTCCTCATCTCCTCTCTCTCTCTCTCCTCTCTCTCTCCCTCTCTCTCCTCTCTCCTCTCTCTCTTCTCCTCTCTCTCCCTCTCTCTCTCTCTCTCTCTCTCTCTCTCCCTCTCCTCTCTCTCTCTCCTCTCTCTCTTCCCTCTCTCTCCTCTTCTCTCTCTCTCCCTCTCTTCTCTCTCTCTCTCCCCTCTCTCTCTCTCTCTTCCTCTCTCTTCTCCTCTCCTCTCCCTCTCCTCCTCCCTCCTCTCTC